>VWZZ01002054.1:5493-129000 GCA_013399095.1 Psophia crepitans | reverse complement strand
AGGAGGGGGCGAGCCAGGGGACGGGGAGGCTTGGGCAGCACGTCCCACCCAGCCCTAACGCCCCGCATCCTTCTCGGGTCAAGGCGGGCCCTTGCACGCTTGGTTCTCTCCTGTGGCGAAAGCAAAACCATCACCAGGGAATTACTGAGTCCTGAGGCTCTCCAAGGCACCGAACCTCAGCTTCTTCATACTCATTGCGTCATCCCAACAGGCCCCAGAGGCCTGTCCCAGGGGAAGGTCCTTCAGCTCCAGCCTGACGCTGTAAGAGAAGCCCTGAGTGCGCCGAGTCCTGTGGCTCTGCTGCTTTTGGCTCCAGGGGGTTTCTCCCAGGGGCGGCCACGGAGCTGAATGAACAAATCAATGAATAAATCAAAAGATCTACACATAAAACACCAAGTAGCTGCTGTGGTGGGGCCAGCAACTACAGCATTGCACTTTCAGCAGCGTTCCTACTCTTCGGCCACACGCTAAGCTTGCCTGCAGTCAGTGTTGTTGAGACGGAGGGCTTGCCTGCAAGAACCAGCGGGGGATCTTTTAAAGTGATGTGAATTCTGACTGCCCCAGGTTGTGAGATCTGTCCTCTGACAGCCACACAGCTCGTTTACAAACGCTTGCAGGAGCAAGCCCTTAAATACCTTCTTATGGGGCGTGTCATAAGCGGAAGATTACTTCACACAATATTCAACGTTATCAATTCTGTTCAGTTTTTTTTTTCTCACTCTTCCTAAAAATACTTTTCCTAAATACAAAACAAACAAAAACAAAGAAACAAACACACCCCCTCAAATCTTTTATGGTAAGAAGCAGAAGGCACACTTAGATATTGCGCATCAAAACCCAGTGAGTTCCCGTTTTCATGGAGTTATAGTTCCCACAGTACGTAAATACTCAGCACAAGCCACACGAAACTGTCGCTTAGGTGCAATTCAATCACTTTCCTCTTCACCGTTTCTGATGCAGAAAGAGGGCCTAGAGCCCAATCTGTCGGTCTTCTGCTCGTTCTTGATAGTCGAACGAGAAGGGCCCTTAAAAAGGCGAGGCGCAGAATGGTATTGAGCCAGACAGGGTTTCAGTAGCGCCCCGCTGAGAACTCATGGAAGTTGCCTGGCGGCTTTTACTGGTGAAGGACAGCGACGCTGCCTGGCAGGGCAGATCTTGCAGAGAAACGCAGTCAGTTTGCAAAGCAGTGTTGTTACTCTTGGAAGCAACGCTCTGCGGGCACGCTGCCTTTGGGGATCGCTGTACATGGGATGGGCACCAGCATTTTAAATGTGACTCATGCAGATATGCTACCTGTTGCTTCCTTACAGCACATGATGCTTTAAGGTGAAGGTGCTTCCATATACAACTGAGTCAATATTTTTGGCAAATGCCCTTTACTGGCAGCCTTGCTAAGGCATTTTATGAATACCAGTTTCAACACACAAATATTCTGGTGCATCATAAAAGTGTTGAATCTGGGCATTAAAGCTCCTATATCCTTCTGGTCTGTATTTCCCATCTCCTATAGTCACTATTTCATTTTATTTGTCAAAGGCACCCGACATTAGTTTGATTTGTTTTAATTTGACTTCCAGAAGACAATCATCAGGTATTAATGTTTAGATAAAAGAAAAATATGTATGATTAGATTTATCTGTGTGACAGAAGCATTCAAAAATTAGTGAACCTATCTAAAAAAAAGGATTTAAAAGGAACTGTGTTTAAAAAATTCCAACTGAAACACACACAAAATATTATTTACTGCCATGCTTGATCCATAGTGACTTACAGCAGTAATGCAGGAAAGGGACAGACACTTTTTAACATAATAACGAACACACAGGCACAAATGTTTTCTAAACAGCCAAAATACAGTCAGTTCTAACCTGGATTTTACTAATCTAATCTGGATTGCCAAATGGAGCAAAACGGAGTGGAATTGACACTGTTCTTCAAGTGACTTTGAGAACTTTCCCAAACTATAGTCTTTACCTCCATAATGGCTCCAATGTTTCTTTTTCCCTTCATCCATATCATTCTGCCAGAATTTATCCGTAGCATTATCCGTAGTATTAGCTCAGTGAGAGAGGAGTATTAACATTGAAAATACCACTTTCTACACCCCAACAACCATTCCAGCAACTGCCAATCAAATACATGCCCACGCTCTGCGCTAGGATAGAAGGACAACTGCAACTGCCCACAAACACCACAGCTTGCTTAGCTGAAAGCAAATCTCAAAGCTACACAGAAGCAATCCATCTGATGCCGCAAGAGTCTCACCTGCATCCTGTGAGTCACGGCATTGAAAGCCCCTAACAGATCTAACAGTGCAGTTTGTGGATTCTTAACTTTTAGCCAGTGATGAGATTTTTAAGCAATATTGCCAATGCCATTTCTACACCAAACCGGAGTCTCTGACAGATAAATTGTTGTAGAAGTTACCTCTCATAATCTATTGCATCCTCTTGATCAAAACATGAAGACCGGGTAGGTGGTGGATAGTAGTTGGCCAGATCATGATCAAATGATTCTTTACAAGAAAGTACAAAATTCCAAACCTCAGAGAGAACAGCAAATTCCTCTTAGGGCTTTCCCTTTGGAGGGAAGGTTACTTTGGATCCTGAGGAGAGGATGCATTCAGTCCTTCACTGAAAACCCTCATGAAACAGCTCAAGGGGATATTGAATACAACATACATGTTTGGCATGAGGATTCCTCAACTTCTCAGAATTCAGTTCAAACCAGACCACCTATATATACATAAAAGAAGAAATGCCTTTCTCATTGGTAGGATTTGGACAGACCAACCATTTTTTGGCCACAACGCAGACTAACAAAGCTTCCTCACGGAGACTAACAAAACTTCCTCACCTGGAACTGGTGGAGGTGAAGAGCCGTTTCTTCATTTCATGTCCAACTGTGGCATAAAAACCTCTAAAAAAAAGATTTACTCTCCAACTGTTTAGTTTTACACCCACACCATTCTTCATCTGCTATTGAGCTTCTTGGTCATTGCTTTGCCCAAAGCTACCCATTATTCATACTGGGAAGCAAAAATGACAGAGGCAGAAATCTTGGAAAACTTACTAGGCTAAAGGCTTCTCATGAAATTCTGATCCATTGGGAAAAAATATCTTTTCCTTCAGCCACTGCTGGTCAAACTTTAAATATATGAGATTCTGAGACAAGACCACCAAAACTGGACCTTCATTGCATCAGGGAAAGCACACGGTAAAGCATGAGGAGTCACTGCATGAGGTCAAAGTAATTCCAAATTATTTCAGTTCACCTAAATGCAATGACAGGGGCATCACCAAGTAAATGGGTGAGCTAATCTCAACTTGATGGAGACCTGGGGTAAATAACGTTACAAAACTCTGTATTGACAGGGTAATTCAGCATCTGCGTACGGCTGAAAACATGCTATCTGCAAACCTCCAACACACCCCCGCCTCCTTAGCACTGAGGAACACAGCATGCCTTGAAGTGATAGCGAACAATTTGTTCATCCATAACTGTCTTCGAACTAATAATTTCTAAGGCTCACTTAGAGGATACATCTTAGAGAATAAACAGTATATTGTCTTCTAAGAGATATTGTGGGAACAAGCACAGGTCACCCAAACTTTTGCATTTCCCATCACATTTTAGCTTCCATTTAAGGGGAGGTACAACTGTGGAGCAAAGGGGCACCTTCTGCCTGGTCCTGGGCTGCCAGGCTCCTTTAGGCAAGCAGGCATTAAATGGCTTCTTTTCACGCTCAGTGAAAAGAGCTCCAGAGAATTCAGTGTAACTGCAATCGCCATAACAGCTGGGAGCTGGATTCACAAAGCTGTGTGGGAATTGTGCTGCTGTCAATACGATTCTGCACATGAATGATATTATGAGGAAAAAAACCCAAACCACCCACATAATTTGCACCATTCAGGCCCTTGACTGGTGCGTGATACATTTTTAAATCTGATAAAATTCCTAGGCTGATGCAGTCACAGGTCAGTGTATCACTAGTACAGATAAAATCTGTGGTCTCCTGAAAACAGGCAGGGCCTGTAACAGGCATCTCTCGGAGCATTGCACTAGGGGCTTGTGTCTCACTGCCTCATGCGTGCAACACTGTGTGAAGCCATTGAATCGCTCTCTTTTCCTCTCTGGTGGGGGTGGGAATGAAATTAAGAGATCTGAGCACTCCAGCTGAACAACTAGCTTTACTTCTAAAGCCACCCTTTGCCAGAACCAAGCAGGCCTCCTCCTCGTCCATTTTCTGCAAACTAAAGGAACGGCTGCAGAACATCAGCTGAGCAGGGCCACAGCCTGGCGTTGCATCTTCAGCGTGTCACAGTGTCGTCACCATTCAATAGCTGAACACAAACATCTCTACAAAAGCTGGAGGCTGTGTGATATTTCATTGCTAGCTGTGTTTGAAGTCGTTTGCTGGCTGTGTCCCTCTCTGTCTTTCTAAAGCAGAGGACTCCAGTTGCATGCTACCCGAGCACATCCAGCATCAGTTCTTTTTTGGCCTATATATGACAGTTTTCTAAAGAATCCTAAGGTGTGCTCTAAAACCTATGAGTTTTAATTTGGTTGACTGGGATTGGGACTATTTACACTGGATTGGTGACTCTTCTCATAAAGGCACCGTCTTTCAGATGCCATGGAACTGGGTTATTGCATTTGCACCCCAAGCCTAAACCTGCGCTGAGAGAACTACTGTGCTAGTCCTCTTGCTAGAGCACTCAAGGACATACCAAGAAGATGGGGAGACTTGATGTTACCTAATAACTGTGTTTATTCATTGACCCCAGGTCAGTTCCTGGAATCACAAAACAATACTGGAAGTTATTAGAGGACTTAAAATATTCTATAGCAATATTTTAGCTGAACCACTCTCCTGGGAAACCAAAATTAGTAGATGAAGATTTTCAGAAAGAATCAGGCATTTTAGGCATTCAACTTCAGATTTTTGTTTTTCACCAACTGCTGAGTTTTCCTTGCCCTGGTGTCCATTCCTTATTCTTTAGCCCACCCTCTCCTCCAGAGAGCCCTGTGCTTTTAGACTGTCATTTCTTTAAATCTACATTTTTGGCTACAAAAGTAATCCATGTATCTCCAAAAGCAAGGCCCCTTCCTCATGCTGAATGAGAGGGACGAAGCTGATAAGCAGCTGGTAAAGCTGATACTCCCAGCTCACAGAATCCAACTGAGATAGGGCTGCTGATTTTATTCATTTGCAGAAAAGAAAGTCTCTGGGGCTGAAATCTTGGCTCTGCTGAAGTTGGGGAAATTTTACGATTCGCTGGGTCCGGTTTCCTTCACTGCACTGCTTTTTTATTCCTCTGTGCTACACAATTCTTTTTCTCCTTCTCAAGACTCGGTTCAGCTTTGAGCCTTTTACCCAGTGGGAAAACACTCTGTAGCGAGCAGGATATGAAAGAGAGAGCTGCACTTCAGCCTGAATGCTTGCAGTCTTCTCCAGGACAAGGCATGTTTACTCACCCTTTCAACAGCACTCGAGGAATAAATATCCACTCATTTAACTAGCTGCTCGCCCGCTCTTGCTCCTGGGGCTGGGAACAGTTTGGTGAGAGTGAATGTACGTTGAAATAACAAAGCTAGTAGCCACGGAGGAGTTATTTAGGCAGCTGAGCTCCACCAGGAAAATCCACAGGTGGGGTAAGGGACTGGTGAAACCCTGTGTTCCTCTAAGATGTTTGAGAATCCTTAAAGGTATTCACATTACACCTGCTGGTAACTACTACTGGTTTTGTACAGTTTTTCCTATGCAAACACCTCTTTAAAAAAAAAAACAAAACACCCCAATAATAAATTCCACAGTAGTTGTACTTCATTCTGTCCTGGAGCGCTCAGGAGAAGCTGGTGGTGATGAGAGCCAGTGTACCAATTATTCTGCAAAAGCTACTTGGTCACCGCAAGGTTGCACAACCACCAGCTCGCCAGTTGCACAAACACAGATAAACTTCGGGGGTCAGCAGCGGTTGACAACTAATGAACCCCTCTGAGGATTTGTGCAGCAACAAATGGATAAGCTGGGTTTTAGAAAGTGGAACTCGCTTAATTGAGTCCATCTCAAAATATACAAAAAATACACAAAACCCTTAACATGTAAAGCAAGGGCTCTAGGATGGATACACTGATGTCAAGCAAGTTACTTCAGGGATTAATGTGTTTATTTTGGTTGAAANTTCGCACTGAACAAAGCCCTACAAGGGAAGTATGTTGTCAGCTAAATGCCAGATTCCCACCTTCCCAACTATGTATGTCTTGGAACCTGGGTTAATTACTATCCTAACATTTCTTTTTTTCCCTTTAGGTCAATTCAGCTTCATGCTTTCTTTCTCTTGTTATCTTTCAGAGCATGCTCCTAGAACTATCATCTATCATGAAAAAATAAAGACATTCTGAGGAGGAGAAATAAACTAAGGGACTGAGCACAAACCACCTTCAGCAGAGAGATAAAAAGCAGATAATATGTTGCTATGCTCCCCTCTCCCACTGCTATAATGCTAAATTCATAATACAGATTAAGACAGCAAACACTTTATTCCTCCATTTTACGCTGGTCCCAACCGCGCCGTGCTCCGATTGCTGGTGTTAACGGGTAGCACACTCCACAACTCAAGATTTTTCTCACGTAGACTGAGTCAGATCTGGTCAGCGTGTGCTTCCACTGCAGAAATAGCCTTGTGTCTTTGGGAGAACGTTCTGGGATGTACAACTTGTTGTGCATGCTAGTAGTGTTCATATCAGAAACCAGCCTGATCCATAGACCTTCAAGGTAGCAGAAGACCCAAGGCACCTACAAGAAAGGGTTAGTTTGATTTGAAAGTAACCTGGAAGGCTACGTGGCCTCTGCCTCCCCAGGCTTCAGCAGCCAATGAATAAAAGATGGAAGAAACACTCAAGGAGTCTGAAGGGACAGAGAATTTAAGGGATAAAAAAAAAAACAGCTGAAGACTATGCTGCTGTGCGAATGCAGTCCTCAAGCTCTGATGGAGACTTTCCATGCAAATGCAGCCTACTTGTAGCTAATACTTTCAGCTTCAAAATTGAAAATAAGTAAAACTAGGTAATTTATTTCAAGTGCAAGACATCTGTGCTTCTCTTCAGCCTGCTGGTCAAGAAGATCTGCAAAGTATCACCTCAGGGTCATGAAAATCTTATTCCCTTCACTGTCTCATTCGTTCATGCAGAGGAACTGAAAGGCAAGCGAAGCCAAAAAAGAGCTTGTTTTCAGTTTGCTAGGACAGCCCAGCTCCGGAGGGTTGGATTTCTGGGTTGTACGCGGCCCAAGCAAGCAGTTCTTCCACGTCTGTACGTGGAAAATAAATCTCCTTCCTCTGGCTGTCCCTGACCCTGTCTCTGGACACATGCTTTTAGCCGCTTTTATGTGTGGGATTTATTGTCGTTACTCGCATTTGCTGTCACCTCAGTGGCAAGCGATGCTTGGAACAGGCTCATTTGCTGTGCCAGTTTCCCTAAGCGTAACAATCCTCGGTGACTCGACAACTCTAAGGCAAGGCCAGCAGGAAGCAGCCAGCGGGGCAAAAAAACCCAAGAGTCGTCAAGTGTAGATTGCTGGAGATTACAGAGGGTTTGTTCCAGTGCGCAGGATTTACATTCACGTTCTGCCTCACTACAAACTGATCGACAATTTGCCTGTGCATTTGTTCAGTATTTTAAGGCAAAAAAACCCAACCCAACAACAAAAAGAGGAGAAATATTTAAGATGCTGGCCATTAAGTGCCAGCAACAACTGATCAGGGATGGAGAAACAGCTCTGCTGAAGTACGTTCTCTACTGCCAGGCTACATGTAGATGCGGTGGATGGTACATCTTCTGACAGATTTGAGGGGGTGGGAAGCTTTCTTCATACATGCACAACAGGAAGATTCAGAAAACTGAGGAACTCTGGAAAGTAACATGTTTTATTTTCTTCCACGAGCATTTTAAGACTGAAAAATCGCAGGCAACTGTCACTGCTGCAGATGGAGGAGGACACAGTTTGCATCCCTAAGGATGGTGGCCCAGGGCACGCGATCCAGGGTTTCCTGTCTGGTGATAAAAAAGCCTGAGGACCTCCCTTCAGCAGCTTGCCCTCGTCCCTGCTCCCCACAGCAGCATCCCAGCAAGCGTGTGGACCAGGGTAGGACAACTGGTCATGCCACTCCCCCTTTCCAGGTCTCCTTCTGCCAAGCTGTTGAGCAGGCTCTCAGGGTGCATCCAACCCAAGGAGAGAGGTGGCTGCCATGTGTTTGGGAGTCCCCGAGAGCAAATGTCCCCTGCTAGAGCCCACACCCTGCTTGTGGTAACAGCACCGTGGGCTGTCGGAATTTATTCTTTCCTTTCTGGATCTTCTGCAGTATAAGTGATGCCAATGGTCCGTGGCACAAGTTCCTCTTTCAGAAAGGAACACTACCGTATTGGGGTTACACACGGAGATTTTCAGCTGTACTTTGTTTCTTACAGAAACCTCCCTCAATTTCTCTCCAGTCTTCTGGAAAGGGGAAACAAACCCCAGCCTCTGCCCTTGCCTCCCAACACGTCCACCGACACTTCAGAAGACCAAAACAAAGACTTAGCAGAATTGCCTTAAGTCAAGCACTAGGGGAATGGGTATAGATACAGCTTATTTCATCTTCCAAAACAATTTATTTCATCTTTGCAATGAAATGCCCTGCAGCAGATCAAAGATAACTGGATCCCTGGATCAAAGACAAGGAGTGAATTAGCAACGGGACCACGTGAGCGGAGGTCTCTTCATCAGTCCAGAGACTCACCAGGCAGCATCAACCACATCCAACCTACCCTCCCGGATCTCACCTATGACCCGCGTGTTAACCGAGCGCTGCAACATCAATGTCAGAGCCAGGATGAGTCGATTTACAATACATAATGATATGTCTTTATTTCATCAACAGAAATGGTGTCTAGACAAAATTCAGTTAACACTAGCAATTCAAATGAATGAAAAGGGTTGGGTGGTTTTTTTTTTTCCATTTTCGTTTTTTGCACAATACTGTATTTACAATGAGTAAATGACGTTTTAAATTCATTAGTTCATAGCAATGCTTTCTTCCAAAAAGGTAAAAATTCTTAGTAACAGAGAGTAAGCATCAACAGCCACCTCATTTATTTATACAATAAAAATCACAAGAAACCACAGTCACCTAGAAAAAAAATAAAGACAAGCTTAAGAACTAGTACAATAAAATGATGCATTGAATTAAGTTACATTAATCGCATAGAATTTGTGTAAAAAGTATGTAGAAAAAACACCTGATGTAACCTGTTACAGTCATTGACCAGTTATGAGAGGTACAGAGGGTTATACAGGTAGATATGTGTGAAAACTGTCCATACTGTTTGACCTGGGGAGGAAGAGAAGAGGGGTTGCACCCCCTTGCATACACTGATAAAACCCTGTTTTGAATATGGCCTCTGAAGTTTGTAAGGCATATATTAGAGGTGCACTTGTAACCAACTGGTTCTGGAACAAACTCTTAGGATATCCCCACCCTTGAAATCAAAGGTGATGCTTGGAACTACGCGTAAACAACCACGCATCGAGTATCACCAAAGTGTTTAGTATCATTCCTGCCGGTCTGAGGGATCCAGATAGCTTCAGGTAGAGCCAACCTAGTAGCGAGAACAGGGCTGAAACCACGCGCGTTTCTCTCGGGGGCATCACAAATGCAGGGTAGCGCCGGCCTGGGAGGGGGGATCCCAGCCTCACCCCCCCAGCGCGGGGGAGCTGCTCCCTCCCCTGCCCGCGTCCCGGAGGGTGGGCTCCTCTGGTTGCAGGGACGAGCCCGGCCGGCGATGGCAGCCCCCGCTCGGCTCCCTCCAAAACGGAGGGGTCGTTTGGGTTCGTAGCCTGGGACCGTCTCTGCTTCTAAGCGATCAATGAAATCAAACGCTGCCAGTTGCCATTTCTATTTCAGGATGCTGGTTTCTTTCTGCATGCCCTTAATCGGCCAAAAGGGACAACAGAGGCACCGCATGAACTGCGCAGCGACTTTCACCTACGGAAAGGGCTCTGCCCACGGTCACTAAAACTCGTACAAGAACAGGAGTCACCTAACTGGCGTTTTAGCAGTCGTTTGGTTGGGGCAATGACCGCATAAAAAGGTAATTTTCGCATTCCTTCCTGCCAAAAAGCGGTTTTATTTGCAAAAATGGCAACGTTATCTGTGTAATACCTTAAAACGCGGATCAGTATTTGACTTCGATATAAATAATACCTATCTTGGTGGAGTGTAGGAAAATACTGTACACTTAGTCTTTGCAAGTAATGCCTTTAAAATTTTGAGAGTAAAGGGAATAATTATTCTACAGACCACCAACAATAGATCTTTTAAATATACAGACAGTATTTGAACATATGCATATACACATATATTGTATTCTACAGCATCAGATCTGATGCCTGAGTCATGACATACTCCAAGGAGTATTATAAATATACATATATGTATTATAAACAGGAAAATACACAAACACACACTCTTGACTAGAATATAGATGTATGTATACATACATACATGTATTATATAAATGGATGTAAAATTAACTTGGACTGTGTTGGCAGAGAAAAAACTGAAACGAAGTCAAAATCTGTTGTGAAAATTTCTAGCAGGAAAGAGAGCATAAGTTCTTTATGTTAATGGTTTTAGTTTCACCTCACTTCCGATAAAAATAAACCGCTCCATACTTAGCAGATCCCTTCCCTTATGCAAGGCCATCAGCTCCGCTGCCATACTGAGCTAAACCTTCTCCAGGCAGCCCTAAAATAGAGACTTTTAAAATGCTGCAACCACGGGCTACAACATTCACCCAGAGGCACCTCCAAACGCATCTCGGGCCAGAAAGGAAAGGCGAGAGCAGCGCTCCTGGTTGCAATGGCAGAGGACGCGAAGCGGAGCACACTGCGAGCCTGGCTAAACCTGCCAAACGTTCGCTTCATCTCACTGCAACGTTTGCTGCGGGCCTTCTACTCTGCAAACCCACCCCCCCTCGCTTTTTTAACCACCCCAGCAGTGGGTGTCTGAACACCAGTGAGGATGTGGTGTTGGTTCTAGAATTGCCATGCTTCACCGTGCTTTCTCCCAGTGGATCACATTTCACTTTATCACAGGATTATAGTGATTCCAGCATGCAGATTTTTTTAATTTATTAGGCAATCATAAAGTTACGTATTAAAAAATCTAACTATGTATCTAGGTATTTTAACTTCTATTTAAGCGCTCTTCAGAATACAGGCTTGACGAAGTGTTGGAGTCCAGATTAACGACCACACCATCAGCATTAATCGTTTCTCCTGCAGCTGTGAATCCATTTAGCAAAGTTACGCATCTAGTTCCCACTCTCCTTTTTAAAGAGAAGTAGCAGTCAGCATACTAATCACTGTGGCTTGCCTTTGCAGCACATTTTACTTCCTTGGGAAAAAAAATAATACAAGGATTAGATCCAAAAATATAGTGCATCTTAAAAGCAGCATATACCCTTAGAAAGACATTTAATAAATTACTTGTACAATATATAAAATAATAGTTTTATACTGCAGCATCAAACTCTGACGCCTGAGTCATCACGTTAGGAAGTCTGTGATATAAATACTGGGATCTCCTGATAACACAGCCAACATTTTTGCTTTTGTTTTGCTTGTTTTCTGTTTTGTTTTCTCTCTCTTTGTTATATTTTTTTTTAATTACTTTTTCCTTTTTTTTTCCACTACCTTTTTGTTCCAGAATCAGCTTGCAATGAGCTTTAATTGTGTTCAAGGCACCCCCAGAGAACGCAGAGAAACAAACACATTATATAGTGTAGTACTCACCTGACAAAGCATAACAAGCCTAAATGAAATGAGGTTTCCTGGCGATACAAATATAGCAATGGCAAAGGAAAAGGAGGACTAGGTACAGACCGGACAAAGCTTCAAGGACTCGCACGCCCACAAGAGCGCTGCAGTGCCCAGCGGGGAAACGGGGTCTCACCACGTCATTCCCAAGCAACACCCAACAGGACCAATGCCGCACGTACCCTCCTTGACAAAAGCAAGGAGATTCTTACTTCAGATCGTGGCGACCATTGGCCAAACTCTTAAGATTCACAAATATTGCAGTGTTCTTGTGGTCAGTTGGTCTGACGTCATGGCAAGAACGGTTGGGTAGGTGATGTCAACTGGCGTCCAGGTCTGAAACTAGTTCTCCTAATGTCTTCCTTTAACGTTAGCCCAGTAACTGCTTTGAGAGCAGTGTGGTTCGAAACAGCAAAAAAAAAAACCAAAACAAAACCAAAACAAAACCTCAAAACAAAAGAGAAACAAAAAAAACCCCAACAACCACCACCACCAAAAAAACCCATCGAAAAACCATGATACATGTAAATATAGGAAGTAATGACACAAAATCAGCCACTTCTAAAGGGAAAGAATGAAATCAAACATCCAGAAAAGCTCCTGGGGGAGGGGAAGAGAGAGAGAGACAAGAGAAAGGTTGAGGAAGAGACGCTTATTTGAGCAGTGGTTTTAAATATCAGTTCCCAAGGTAGAGGAAATCAAGAGACCCAGCACCAGTATGAAGCCAGGTCAAACCTAAGAGCTGCAGCACAATGGGTTGTGGGTGGGTTTTTTAAACCGTGGAATGAGGTCAAGAGTACCAGTTGCACATGAGTTGTTAGTAGAGTAAATCTTCATGTCAGGAAGCAAGTTAAAACTTGGTTTTATACTCATAAAACATTCTATCTATTCATATATATAGGAGGTCACTTAAAAATAAAAAAGGCAACAGAAAAACATCTTTAAAATACTGTGTCAGTTGACCCTTCCCACCTGCCCGCCCCCAGCCCCCCCAAGTAGCTATGACTCTATAATGTGATTCACATTTAGTTTTAAATTCTAGCTTTCACCATGGTCTCATAGAAACAAAACTTCTCTGCGAAGCACAGAACTGCTTTGCAACGTCAACGAATTCAAAGGAAAACCAAATCCCCCCCACCTGCCAAAGAGCTTCTCAGTCAGTTACCTGCAAAACATGGCTGGGAGGGGGGGTCAGAGATTTTTAGGTTAAGCTCTTTTTAAAAAGAAAGGACGACTCCTCCCCCTTTTTCAACTGTGTGAACTAGGAGTTTATGGCATTTGTATATTTTTGAACATTTAAAGGTAAGGATTTTGTACAGTAATGATTAATACTTAAACATAAATATTCTCCTACATTATATACGAGGGGTTTTTTGTACATGCGGGGAAAAAAAGTATTTTCAACAAACATGGCACATGCTATATGCATTTCCTCCTCGGTAGCTTGGCTACAATAGTTTGGGTGAAGAGGGTAAAAGCAAGACTTTGTGGCGAGTGGGCGACGGTCCGTGAGCACAGTCTGAAGATGGAAGAAGTGGAGAGAGGGAGCTGATTCCTCCTCCAGGGTCAAGATGCTGATCTACCGAGTGCCTCAAAAAAGCACCAGCGCACACCCCTAGTGTAAACGTTAGAGCAGACCACATTATCACTTAGTGCTTCCAAGAGAAGCTGCTCCTCCCTCCCCGCCTTTTTTGTTAATAGGTGTGAACAGCTGGTCATTTTTTTTCAGCGAGAACAAACAATATCAGCCAGTAAAGCACATGACAGTTGTCGTCCAGGATAAAGCCACGCAACCTGGCACACGTAGGGCAAAGAACCACAAAATAAAAATTCCGTACACTTAGAATAATAATAATAATTATTAAAAAAGCATTAGGAGGACGTTTCTCTGTCTACACTGTACATACAGATGTTATGCTTGGAAAGCTGCTGTCTCACACAGTCATAACATGAGTCAACATTGCTTAAGTTACAAATCCAATACAGTTACAACTAAGCCAATTCACTGAGTAGTCTCCTTTGAGACAGCGCTCTTATAGCTGCGGTTTGTGCTGAGGGCAATGCTGCAGGATGAGAGGATCCTGGAACACAAGAACTGATGGGTAAGCGACCGAATCGGGTGTTGGCAGATGTATGGTTTTGCTCTTGGAGGATACAGTGCTAACTTGACTTCTGTAAGGAAACCAAAGTCAACAACTAGGGGTCTGATCCCGCAACTCCGCCTACCCGGGCAGGATCACTGACTTCACCGGACCCACCTCTGCGACTCGGGTCTGGTGAGGAAAACAGGTAACGTCTGAGGACAGCTGAGGTGAGGCTCTGGGGACTAGCCGGAGCAGCAGTTGCTTCCATGAGTAAAGGATGCAGAGCGGGGCTGGAGAAAAAGCTCCCCCCCAAGTATATTGATGTGATCTCCGTTTGCTTTACTTCGTGGAACGTATGATGAACTGATCCAGTTGTCAAATACTTTTTTCTCTAAAGAGTGAAATACGCTTTCCCCTATAAGAATCCAAAAGCATCATTAACAGCACTTAAACTTGGTTTGTGAAACAGAAAGAAGTCTGAATATAAAAATAATTCAAGCAGATTCTCTTTACAAATTGTATAGTGAATTCAGTATTTGGCAAGACCGTTTTTACTACATAATGAGCTCCTGAGTGTTTGTCTATTAGCTAAAACTTTTCTATTTTCTTTAAGCCATAAAGCAAAGAAAACCATGTACTCAAGTTATACTGAAGTCACGACTTCATTTATGAAAAGAGGTTTGACCAGAAACTCAGTGCAAGTGGCAAAGTTGACCATTACTGTACAGTATCTGCAAGAAAATAAAATAACTCCACATTGCTCAAGTGGCACGAAATGGCTGTGCCAAAAAACCTGTCTATAATAAAATTTCAAATAAGTTTCCAACATTAAAGTTTTATAAATAAGTACAAATCGAATGATATTGCTGAACTGCGAACCGAGAAAAAAAAAAATATCGTGTAACAAGTTACCAAACTAGTTCTAGCATCGAAGACAAAAAGGAATGTTGGAACTTGTTTATACAATAGAAATGAAAGCTTCCAGTTTGTAGGATGAGAAAAATTGAGGCATGCAGGGACTTTTGCATATGGATATATATATTTTATATATATTATATATAATATGTACAGTTTAGCTATAAAACTTTGATGTGTAAAGAAGCTGTCTTCAATGAAAAATTGAACATTCAGAGGAAATTCCTGAGTTAGGGTTTTGTGACATGGGCCACTGAGAAAAAAGCTGCGGTTGGGTCCTCAGAGGTGTTATGTCCATCCCTGTTAAGATTGAAATCAACATACAAAAACAGACAGTGTTGCCACTGCTTCGTTCCCTGCCTGAGCAAGGGATAGCACCATTGTGAAGAGAACTCCTGCTTGTAGAGAGGAGGGAATACTTAAAAACAGTATTGCTGCTAAGACCACTGTAGTGTGCACCAAATACGTTCTTCTAGACAACAAATGAACACTGCCACTGGCTGACTGAAGAACACCTGACCAGGTGTAACGTTAAGGTTACAAGTCACTAGGTGTAATCTTTCCTAGGTTGTTCATCTGTTGTACATTTATCAGTCATTTCCTGACAGAAGTCTACCGTGACCGTTTGGCTGCTCTGCTCTGGTGGAAGCTCTCTCTCGGGGTAAGTACCTGTGTCGGCTCCATCCAACCCCCCGCTGGCCGAACAATTTTCCGAGACGTTGTTGGGCAGCCAAGGCGCTCCCAGTTGCACCGAGCCTTGCTCCGAGCAGCACTGCATGCTTTCCCCGACGCACTGGGAGGTCACCAGGCTCTGCTCCACGCCAGCTGGGGAGGGGCTGATGGTGGTGGCTGGCTGTAGATCCATGGGTCTGAGAACAGGGCAGTATCGGTGAAGAGCTTGGATCTGTTCTGGGCTCTGCATGTCTCTACACACTTCTTGGGAAAGACACGAGAAGTTGTCTAACAATTCTCCCATGCTTGCTTTCAGCTGGTTCCTTTCTGAGAGCAATTTCTCTTTCTCACACACCTGCAAAAGACAGAATGCAGCTTAGATAGAGGAAGGGCCATCTGCTGACTGCACACCCAGGGCATGTCTGCAGCGGTACCGAAGAAGAACACCAACATGTCACATTTATTTTTATATGGGCAGGGGAAAAGTCACAGAGACATCAGGTATTTGATCAGCACAAGGCCTCTGCAGACCACAGTTTGGGAAACATCTGGAGAAAAACATTTGAGCTGGAAGAGGACAGAGTCACAAGTTAACCCCAAGAGACTGTTAGTTCCCTTAATAAATTAAGACTGCTTGATGGATGATAAATCTCTGGGAGAAAAGCCTCTAGACATCTAAACAAGAAACCAGGGTTTAGCTCCTGAAGTGACGCTACGCTGCACAAGTTCAGTTCACCCTCGAACTGCTGGGTCGGTCAGTCAGGCTGGGTGCGCCTGCTTTGGCCCGTGTGCCAGCTGAACCCCCGTTACCTCTGCGAGGGGCGTTGTTCAGAGGAAAGGCTCTGAGTGTGTGCTCTGTGGCCTGCGCCACGGCTCATCTTCTGACGCCCTGGTGCTTATTGGTTTGGATTTGACCTAATCAAGACATTTTTACGAAGATGCACGTGAAAACCCTGAAGGTCGGTAGGCTTCTTAGCATTCAGAACAACAAGCTCAATGTCGTTTCCCCTTTGTTCTGCTCAGGCTCTGCCTCCCGTGCTGCCAAATGTCCTCCTCTGCCAGCATCTAGCTTTAGCGTTTCAGAGTTTCACTGTGTCAGCGGGCTGCTCTAGGAGGACAGCACTGCTGAGGAGGAAGGGCGAGAGAGACTGGTGGGACTTATTTTTCCATGCAGGATTCAAAAACTGGGCAAGGGAGCTCAGGTTGTTCTTCACCCAGCAAAGCACCGGTAAGGCCCCCCGCCCTGGCTAGCGTAGGGCACTATGCAACGTGATGTGGTGGAAGCCATCTCCAGCTTAGACCTCACGTGGCCAGCAAGACCCCTGTGGGGTAAGCGCTGCCCTCCCTGTGCTCGGGAGGCAGAAAGGAGGGGTTAGGCACAGCGCCAGACCCAGCCTGGAGTTACACCTCTAAAAACCGGTGCTGACTTGGTGCAGACTGATTGGGATGGTCCTGCTGCATCACCTTCCATCCCAGGAAGGTGGGCATTCAGCTCAAGGGAGTAGATGAGATTTTGTAAAGTATAAGAGCTATTTCCAGAGCTGAGCTGGCCCTGAAAGCAGCGCAGCCGTGTACTTCACCTAGTAACACTGCTAAACCCAAGCTGCCTTGGCATCTGAGGTGTGAAAACTCCACAGCTCAGATAATCCAACTGCGGGTGGTTGTTGACAGCTGATAGTACTGCCCGGGGTCCAAAGCCTGCACTGGAAGCATACAGCTGCGTGAATGAGAGAGCGAGCAGTGCACATGAAAAGAACCAACTGCTAAAATATTGATAAATCTATCAAGAGAGCATAAAAATAATAAAAAAATAAACAGATGCTCAAGCACATCTTGAGATAATGAATTATGGAAGAGAATATGCTGCTAGTTGGCAGGGAAAAGAGGGAATGTGAGTAGGTAGACGGACGAGCGAGGGAAAGCAGGCAAAAAATATTACCTATCAAACACAGAGGATACGATCATTTCACTCACTGTCTGCTGAGAAATCATCTGTGTCAAGATGGGTAACTTGCAGGAAGTAGGTGCAGAGGAAAAACGGGTCTCTCATAAAGAAGACCCAAGCGAGTGAAAAACCCTTACACCCCAGAATCACTACATAATTCAGGAGACTGGAAATTACTGGTCACAAAGTGGTCAAAAGATGACAGAGGAATTTCCAGCGACCATGTATTGTGTGAAGTCAACTGAAGTTTCACTGCTGCTTTTCCTAAGAGTAAAAATTAAGATCTTGAAGCAGACAAGCTGCTTGGACAGCATGCGTCAGGGGGGTGGGCAGGAGGGCTGGAGAGGCAAAGTTAAAGCTGCATGAGTTTAATTTAGCAGCATTATACTCTTGCACCCCTCTTTTTTATGAATGCCCTTTTTCAGAACGATGCACCAGATCCCATATCGCTACATACTCAAGTCCTGCTTGCTAAATAGAAATTTCAAAATTTCTTTTGAAGTGTCCTGCACCTTGAAGGGTTTTTGAGCCCTGAAATCAGGCCCACAAGGTCACTCAGATGCCTTTCATTCATTTCTCAGAGACGTGTGTGTGTGCTGGGGAGAGGAGGAGACTTGAAAAGTTTATTTTGCCTACACACAGTTGATTAGGTTAGACAGGAACAGTAAAGTCACAGGATTGCATAAAGCCAATGAATCCAAATTCATTTTCAAGTGAAGGCTACAGGTATCAAGCTGAATCCCTCCTCGCTGCTAGTCCAGCCTGTAGAGTGCTGCCCCAAGTGCTCTGCTCTGGAGAGCGAGACGTGTACTCCTCCCCATCATCAGCTCATCTGCAGCCAAGACCGGACTTGCTTCTCCTGACAACCTGGACGAGGCACCACTCTTCCACGCTGCGGAACCTCTGACTCGCCCCACCCGCACTGTGGATCACCCTCCGTGTAGGAAGCAGTTGCTCACTATTTTATCTCGGATGTTTTGGTTGTTTTGCATCAGTGGAGCCTTACTCTGAACAATGTTTTGATTTTTGTTTCTTTCCCCCCCCCGCCAGGGCTTCAGCAGCAAGGCATCTGAAGGCTTCACAAGCCTTAATGATTTAAGCCTCCCAACCAGCTTGTGGGGTCAGTGTCACCCCTGTGTTACAGACGGGGAGCAGACAGGCACAGGCAGTAAGCGAGTAACCCAAAGCCATGCGGCTTTCTGCGACTTGTGAGGTGACGGGAACTCGGCTTCTTCCAACAGATCCCTGCCTCTTTCACACTACGCTTGCTACAGCTTGCGCAGAGAATGAGGCACGACGAAGCCTACACTAAAGGCACTTTCAACATGCAACCTGTTATGACAAGAACAAGAAGCACCCCGTTCCTCAGACCCACCAAGTTCAACCCACAACTGAGCATGTTTTAAATGTGCACATTGACATTTAAATCGAAGACTCCAAAGAACCTTTAATTTTAATGGAAGCTGGGTACACAGAGATGTCAGTAAGGAAATCTGCTTCAGCTCCTTTTGTTTTGTCTGTGTGTTTAATTTATCACTCAAACCCTTGGATATTCGAATGCTGGTTTTAATGCTGGACTCCTAAATCTATGCCAGGTAATGCAATGAAACTGTCCGGTTCTGCATGCTGCACACCCACACTTCTTGTAACAGCTGAACTGGCACCATTACATTATTTTTGACATCTCAGAAAGCTTTTAGGACTTCTGAACAGATGAGAAGGTGTCAACCTATTTTGAAGTTCCAGTGTCGCATTCCTCCAGCTGAATGACACCCTGTAGACATGTCTGCCCTCCATGACACTTGTCTCAAGCCTTTTTTTCCTTGTGTACCAGCTTGCTCTCTCAATGGGCAAGGGGTTGGCAGGGGAAGATGAGTGGGGCCCTCACCTCACTGGAGCACTGTCAGAAAGGAGGGCAGTTTTTTCAGGTATGGTGCTTATAGCTAAGATGTCTACATCTGACATGGCTCTCCAGATGATCTGGTTTAACGATGGAGAGGAACAGGCACTTCTGGGCTGCATGTCACCTCCTCGGCTGCAGGATGAGACAAATCAGATTCAGCAGGTATCTATTTCTCTTCACTGACTATAAAGGAAACCAGGACAACTAGGTCCAGTGCAGGTGTCTATATTGTAGACATCTGTGTTTAGCCACTGAAACCATGCCAGAGATGTTCATATGGTGACTGAAAGGGAGAGGAATCTCCTGAGCAGCCTTTTAGCCTTGCTCCAGTCACCTCACTCCCTTAGATTAAAATGTGGTAGCACTGTCCACTGACACCTCGGCACACAGGAGACCCGTCCCCAGATGTGCTATGGCCAGTGAGCAGCGCATGCTTTGCTCTGCTTTCTGCAGCAGACCACTGCTAGAGACACACATCAAGGAGGGTTGGGGCAAACCAACAGTTGTCACCTGAACACAATGCATGGGACATGAAGGCCAGTGCCCCGTGGAGTGGGAACAGGTCTTCTGTGTTAGATGGTCCTTGCATGATAGGCAGTCCGTTTCAGTCCATGGCACACCAGGAGTGTTAGAGGGAAGAAGACAGCAGGAGCAAGGAGAAACACACCCTCGCCATCTCACTGACTTACACCAAGGGATGGCCATTTGTCTGGATAGCCACATTACTGGCTTTTCACTTCCCTTGCCATTTCTGCCATTTCCTCATTGAATGAAAGAGCTCAAGAAAAGGCATAGCAAGCTGAAATGTCCTGAAAATGCTGAGCTGCCTTCTAGCACACCAAAGACAAAGAAATTCTCTATGTAGAGATAACTTGGCCCACCAAACCACTGTTTGGACCAGGCAGCTTCGGAAGATGTCGTCATACCTATTGCCTTTGAGCACTCCACAAATCCCTGTCCAACAGATTGTTATGGCGATTAGGCATGGAAATGGGGCTCGGATGAGGAAATGCCTTTGTGAACGCACTCAAAGTACGTTTGAGTTACCCCCCTTACGTTAGGGGTAAGTTAACCTGCAAGAACGGAGCTGTGATATGGGCTTCCCTCCTCTTCCAACTCACCCAACAATTTGCTCTTGAGATACCAAAATAAGGAGATATCTAGGCCTCATTCCACAGGAATATTGTGGTTTCCATACATATTATATACACACACCCCAATATATTTTTGTATATTAAATTTTCATACTAGTGGCTCCACTTACATACATACTGACTGAACCCACTAAACTCTGGACAGGAACTGCTGTCAGTGCCCTGCGAGCTGGGGCGCGAGGGCGAGCGGGGCTGTGGCGCGAGCACGCAACTCACCAACTTTCGGATTTCACATTCTAGGTTCTGAATACAGTCCAGTTTCCTCTTTCGGCAGCGCTGAGCTGCAATTCGGTTCTTGCTGCGCCGGCGGACATCGTGGATGAACTCGAGCTGCTCTGAGGTTAGCTTGTGCATCTTTATCATCATCTGGAAATCATTCCTTGGAAGATCTGTGATTTGATCAACAGGAAAGGGAAGTTTCACCTAAAACAAACAAATACAAGAGCAGAGAGTCATAGTTTGCTTGCTGAATGCAAGCCGAACAACACTGAGCGGAAGGACGATTACCTACGCTGCTGCCCCCTACATAAACAACACACCAAGTTTTATGTTGAGCAAGTTTTTAAGACTCCCTTGTGGCACATCGTGGAGGTCCAGATGGTATGGATCAGATTATAATTGTACTGAAATCAGCAATCTAGATGAATCCCGGGTAAAAAACTCATCTTTCTCAAAAGCTCTAATAACAGATCTCCCTGCATTAAAAGAAAGCTCCGTCCACTAAGAGGCACAGCCTTTTAGAAACAGTGAAGTACCTTGCTGCTATTAATTTCAAACTAGTTTCAAGGAATGAGCTATTACCGCAGCAGGAAACCTGTGTCTGGATGGCCTGCAGGACCGAAAGTTTGATTAGATGTGAGGTTAAAAATGCAACTTGACACCTCAAGTGGATGAAAAATACCATATTGTAATCAGGAAGGTCAACTAATCAGCATTGCGATTGAGCCGTACACCATGTAAGAAAAAAGGGTCAGAGGAGTGTGATGCAACATGTCCTACCCTGCATTTTGAAATAAGCCAATATTTGCTGACATTCTAATATTGTTACAGATTGAAGAGCACCCAAGTTGCGTTTCTTGAAAAAAAAAACCAACACCCAAACAGTCTAAAACCTCAGTTACTTGCAGTAAAACATTTTTCCTTCAGGCTACAAACTGCCATCCCACTTTGACCATAGACCATGCAACCATAGCTCCAGGTTCTGACTTCAGGAATTCCAGCCAACTCTTCCACTCCTACCGATTACGCATTAAGTCAAAGTAAAACACAGAGCTCCTGACAGCTTGGCACAATGAACTCACACTGTCTCAAAACGTGGAGAATGGTGGATGTGCTCAAAGACTTCTGTTAGTTTTTTCCCCCAAACGTATCTAAGTAAGCACCTCTCCTGACAAACCTTGCTTCACTTTGTAGCTTGAGACCAATAACGTGACTGTAAAAAAAAAAATGTTCCTCGCTGGACTGCTGTGTTTGGTGGTCAAGTAAGAATCAGTTGACAAAGCTGAAGGAGATGACAACTGAGCAACTCGACTGATCCCTTCTTTTTTTGAGTCATACCCACACTGCCCAAAAGATGGCAGTAAATATTTACATTTCTGTCCCCATTTGGTACAATCCAACCTCTCAAACAAGGAGACTATTCTGCTTGCTGGCTACCAGAGAAGATACGACTTAAGTTGCTCCAATCAAGCAAAAAATACGGATTGAAAAGGTTCCTTTGATATTTCAAACATGGTTAACGTCTTCAAATGCTGTACTTTCATTATTTGGAGATAAAGAAAATAACAGCCCAGATTAGAAATAAATTATTTTCATTGGAGAGCTGAGTTTGCTTATGCAGAACAGTTTGCTGTGAACACATGTACACAAACACCTGTGGTGGTGTCTGACAGTCACGGACCCTTGCTGGGCACCCAGATCTGCCGATAACCAGCTCCTTGCCTTGCTTATGAGCTTGCGTTTTCTTGAGTTCTTCTACCATTGCTCTGCACATCTCCAAGACTGAGCCACGTGAAATTCAGTGCCAACACCTCCTGCATCCTTTCAGACAGTTTCATGCCCTGAACATTGCCCCTCTGCCCCACGTATCCAGGCACCACTCCGTAACACACTACTTGACAGGTCAATTTAAACCAGCAAGAAACACCGAACAATGCCCCAGTCCCCCCAGATTCCTGCTTGTACACACAAAGGCTGACCTTAGGCACAGTGATGTGGACTACCTTGTTTACAGATTGCTAATGACATGAAACCTGTTTGATTTCCCCTCCCTAGCCTTTGGACAGTCAACATAAGCTCCGTGTCACCTGGTTTTCTCTCAAGCTTCAGTCAGGGTCCGAAAATGAAAACAGCCTGCCCTTTCCTTTGAAAGACGCCACAGTTTGACTGCAAAACCAGTCCTTTCACCTTCCCAGCTTTTCCTTATTTTATTAAGTCCAAAGCAGAAAACAATGTTAACTTTATTTCTTCCTCCCTCTCCCTTTCAAAACACATTTACTTGCAAGGAGGAGATGTGCTTGCAGCTGGAATGGGAATAAAAGGGAAGCGACTTAAATCTGTCAGGTAGAAGTCACTGAAGGGAAATGGGAAAATAAATGAAAATAGATTCATAAAAAAAAACCCAAAAAACGAATTGAAAATAAAACCATCCACACAGCAAGCCAGAGACTGCTATCAGTAAACCCAGCATAATCCCGCTCCTGTCATAGGCAGCACTGCGCAGGATTAAAAACGTGAAAGGGAGAGTGGAAGTGAGTCAGACTCATTTCCTTCACCATTCACAGCATTTTTATTGCCTGTCTCCCTCTCCGCAATTAGCTGTCAACTAAAAAAAAACCAAACCACCAAGCCTTTGGCACGGACGCAGTGAATAACTGCGCCGGGGTGTTGCTGCAGCGAGAGGCTAACGGTGTTTTACGTCGGCGCAGGGCAAGACTCTGCTGGTATTTACCACAACCGAGCGGTAAGTCAATTTGCAAGAGCCGACGACTGTGCCATGGCCGTGAATCATCTGGCCCACTTAGAGCTGCCCGAACGGATGGGCTGGGACTAGCTCGGGTGCAGGTCCCCACCGCTGGCATCGCGGACGGCGAGGCCTTCGCATGGCAATACATCCCGCGCGGCTTCTCCCCCCTCCTGGCTGCAGAAGGAGCGGAGATGAGACTTAGAAAAGATGTTGTATCTTACAGTGTCTAAGGTAGGTGAGAGCAACCTTGCCTGCACTGCCTGAAAAAGGACAATCAATCTTTTCTAAGATGTGTAAGAAAAACACAGCAAGTATCTTTTCTCGCAAACTTTAATTTTTAGTAACTGTGAACTTCATACAGGAAATGGCTATGTGCTCTCTGATTCGGACTATTTCACATTAGGAATGTAAGCAGGATCCCTACTCCTTCCAGGAGTTACTCCAGCCAGAGCTAACCTCACAGAGCTCTCCAGTCTCCCCTACCACCATAACTGCTCTTTCCCTGCGTTCTTACACCCACAACAGAAGCTCTGTTTCCACCACACAACAAATACGCCGACACTTACTGCCGCTGCGGCAGCCTCTATCGCCGCCGACTCCGGCTGATGCACCCCTGAGAGGAAGGCCAACCCATCCCAGTAAAAAAGAAAACTTGTTTATGATTTTGCAGTAATTTTCCGCCCTGTATTAGCATTAGGATGCCAGTGTAAATGTCATTGCTTTGAGTGGCTAAGTCACAGCAGCGATCTAAACAGACAGGGACAGCCATTGACTCGGCACATGAAAGGCCCAGATACAAGCAATTAATTCCTTCAAGCTTCACTAGATAGTGCCAGCTTGGATCACGTGCCAGCTAGCGCTGTGCTGCTCATGTACTGCACTAGTTACTGCTGCTGCTCTCCCGCCTCTCTTTTTCTTTGGAATAAAGGAAAAGACCAAGGCCCCATAATCACATTAAAATATAAATGTTAAGTGTTGGGAATTTCCTTGCCATGAGTAACATTAGCTTTTTCACTCTTCCTTTATATCTAAATTTCAACTTCATCTTCCTTGAGCTGCCAAGCCCAGTAAAGACACCAAACTTGCCAAACCTGGCTTAACATCACAGTAACTAAAAGGATTCATAAATTAACCCTAAGAAAAAGTAATCACTATGTACTGGGCATGGGAGGCTTAGGAGAGACCTTATCACCATGTCCCAGTACTTAAAAGTGGCTACAAAGAAGATGGAGACTCCCTTTTTACAAGGAGTCACATGGAAAAGACAAGGGGTAATGGGTGCAAGTTACTCCTGGGGAGATGCTGATTAGACAGTAGAGGAAAATTTTTCACAGTGAGAGCAATCAGCCATTGGAATAATCTCCCCAGGGAAGTGGTGGATTCCCCAACACTGGACATGTTTAAGTTTTGGCTGGACAGGGTGTTGGGCCATCTTGTCTAGATGATGCTTTTGTCAAGAAAGGTTGGACCAGATGATCCTCGAGGTCCCTTCCAACCTGGTGTTCTATGGTTCAAGGTACCAGCTTGACCTTTATAAATGGTTCAAAATCTTGGTCACTTGTTCCAGAGCTATAAGAAATAAAACTGTTGCCTTAATGCCCTTAAATTGAAAGTCAGAGCTATTGAAAGCCTCTGACACTTAAAATTGCCCAGCCCTTGGAAAGCTCTCAGGACCCACCCAAACAATCTAGCATAGGAGCTGAATCGTATCAATGTTTTTTGGTGTAGAAAGGGATGATTTACTTCACACAGAAGAGCCAAACACACTAATGCTGTTTTTCCTAGTATCTTCCTTAGCATGCAAGTCTGTCTTCTGCAAATGCTCAGGAAAAAATTCAGCCCAGGACAGGAATTGAGGTATGTCCATCTGTGAGGGGCTCGATTGCCTACACACTATTTCAGGCACCACTTGTGTTCCCACACAATAGGGACCTACCAGATTTAACTTGTACAAAAGCTATCTAAGAAGCACAAAGTCACTGGGCCACACTTCGTGTAACAGAGAGGACAGGCAGGAGGCACTCTCACTAGTTTCCTTGCTCTGCTGTCTACTGGTATAGGTAAAGCTTTCAAAGCACCTTGTCTTTTCAGGTGTCAACCACACTAGGATGGCAGCGGACTGCAAAAGAACAGCGAGCCTAGGCAGCCAAGGTCTAGCACTGCGTCAACAAACCAGGTCTGAAATGGGCTTGATCAGCAGGTTCCACTGCAAACAACCTGTCCTATCTGCCACAACACAGCTGATGGCCACGTACTTGCCTGAGGTCAACTCTAGCCTCACCTCCTGAGGGCCACAAGGGGTGTTTGGGTTAGCAAATGCTGGCTGAGAGGGCACTGCCGTGCACTCTCTGGAAGCAGCCTGGGTAACCTTTTGATTTGCCACCTGCCACAGAGAACTGGAGGAAGGGGCTGCTGACCCCATGGCTGAGGGCTTTAACCTACCAATCAGGAGACATGGACAGAGTTCTCATCCTTTAACCCCTGACTTGGACTTGTCCTCAGATCACACACTGCTGGTACTTAAAATGCTGAGCTGACCAATGCCCCTTCACTGCTTGCAGTGTCCCCACTTCCCAGGCCTTGAAAGGGCACAGCAATACAATATCCTTGTCCATTAACAGGCTTTTCCGCGACCAGGGATAGCACAGAAACACCGACAGAAGCCTTACGTGCGTCTGAGAAAGGCAGATCAGGCAGTGAAATGAGGGGGGATCAAGTGCGGTATTTTTCTGAAAAATCTGCTTTCGCAGAAAAAAATACAAGAACTGGAAAGAGTTCTTCAAGAGCTCCAGCAAGGGCTTCAGCTCAGGGCATAACAGAATTGACTGTAGGCTGCAATGAAATAATACAGTGTTTAAAAGGACCTTCCTGAAACTTCAAGCTTCTAATGGAAAACTCTCACTGTTGTTGTAATCCAGTAATTCTCTGCTACCATCATGGATACCACTCCTATTGAAGAGAGGAAAGGAAACAAAACTGCCATGAATTTTATCTTGCAAGACCAAGGTTTGACAAGACTCCGTTTAAGTAGATGGTGCCAAACAGAATTCCCCGTGCTTTGCTGATACTGCTGAGGATCAGGAGAACATCCACCAAAGAAGAACGTGGAGAGTAACTTCCTCATTTTTAAATTTATAAACCTAGTAAGATCAGGAAATCTGGGGTGACTGAACACCAAATTCAGTGGAGGGACTACAACACAAACACAAGTTAGCACCTTAATGTGCATTTTCCTTGGTTGTCTTTCTTTCTATGTAACACGCTTCACTGAGTAGAAACATTAAGCAGTGAACAAGACCCAGCTTAGGTAGCTCAGCACACCTCCAGCAGATTTCTGCTAGGGCAACTTTGGTTTACCCCTTTTTACCTGGGCTTTGACTTTTAGTATTTCGCTAGCTATCAGCAGATGAACTGAGAAAGGGTGGCTGCCTGTCACTTACCATGGCGGGGTTTGGGCTCTCACTGAAGGTTATTTGTCTCCAATGTCCTCAATGGTCCAATTACATTACCTCCACCTTTATGAAAATTTCCTCTGAAAAGTGAGTCACTAACCCAGGTGGGAAATTCTTTTCAAATACAAATGAAAGACACATTGAGTGCAATTCTCTAGATAGCAATAGTTCTTGGAAAACTCCACCTCTTACCTCCTCCTACCCTTGTTTACTCTTCCTAAGAAAACGCACTCATCAAATTAGACCGAGCCGAGATTTCTTTTTAACTGGTTCAGTAGTACAATATTTTTACAAGTTTTCTAGCAGAAAAAAACCCCATAGATACTTGCTGAAGAAAATGCATATCAAGAAAAGTAGGTAGTGCTGAAGTTTCTGTTCCTAAGTAGGTTAACAGATTGACAGACTACTTCCTTCTCAACAATTCATTATTTCAGGGCTTATTGTTTTGTTGTTGCTATTTTAAGCAGGATTGTCAGAACCTGCCTGCAAGCACCGAGTGTAAGTCTTCTCTCTAGTATTATATCCCAAAAATTGATTTTTAACAACCTGTGGAGGCCTTAGGGAGCAACACAAACCGTTTCACAAAATGTTTCTGTAAAGTCCCATCAGCTCCAGGAACAGCCCTGTTCCTGCAACGCCATAACATGGGGACACCCCACACTGCACTTGCGGCTTCTATCACAAAGCCTTAAGAAAGGGAAATCTCAGAAGATTCTTGGTGGCTCCATTAACAGGAAGGAAAACAAAAGGCAAAGACCTCCTGGAGAGGATTTATCACAGTGTTATGGGGACCATCACCTGCTCAGACACTCGTGACTGCGCCCTGTACCCCCCTATGGGAGGGCGGCTGGCCGCAGGGCTGGGTCACCTTCACCACATGGCACTCCTGCCAAGCCCCAGCACTGAACAACATGGGCATGTGCTCCTGAACAGCATCTTTCTGTGGGAAAGCGGAGTGTCCTAAAAAGGCAGAGAGACGAAACCTTTCACCTACTTCTCACACAATCGATATGCTGGCAAATGATGTTTTGTGACATTAACTCTGGCACCGACAGCAGTCTGAGACCCAAACTGAGACCAACAAGGTCCAAATTCCAGGGGAACTGAGCAGCTCCATGAGATAACCAAGGCTCAGAGTCCACCAGGCTTATTCCTATCAGGTCATCCCACCCAAATGAAAGCCCCCCCACAGTGGAAGAGCCTGTGCAGCTGCTCTCCAAAGGGCTGAGCGCCTGTGTGTCTTATCAAGCGCTTTTTGAAAGAGGAGCTCAGCAAACACTGTGTGATCTGATATGACAGGGGCCAAGGGACCTGTCTGGGAAGTCGTTTGGCCAGCAAGGGCAAACCAACAGTTTCAGGAATGGAGATAGATTCCCATGCAGCTCTAAGGGAAGGCGAAGGACAGAACATGGTCCATTTCAGACTGCTGTGAGCCTCACCTGTTGCAGCAGCAATGACAGCCAAACTGCTAAAAGTAGGTACAGTGACTTATACAAGAACGTCCTGTTGCCATTAAATATTTTCTGCTGCCTGTTTATACAGGTTTTAACAGCCTGAGGACAGGTTGAGAGAGTTGGGGTTGTTCAGCCTGGAGAAGAGAAGGCTCCAGGGAGACCTTACAGCAGCCTCCCAGTACCTACAGGGGCTACAGGAAAGGCAGAGAGGCTGTTTATCAGGGAGCGTAGTGACAAGACAAGGGGTGATGGGTTTAAACTCAGAGAGGGGAAATTTCGATTAGATGCTAGGAAGAAATTCTTCACTGTGAGGGTGGTGAGGCACTGGAACAGGTTGCCCAGAGAAGCTGTGGAGGCCCCATCCCTGGCAGTGTTCAAGGACAGGTTGGATGGGGCTTTGGGCAACGTGGTCTAGTGGAGGGTGTCCCTGCCCATGGCAGGGGGGTTGGGACTAGATGGTCTTTGAGGTCCCTTCCAACCCAAACCATTCTGTGATTCTATGAATCTATGAACTGAGGTTTCCACAGCAGCGGATCTTGTGTGATTGCAGGATACACACCTCGTCGCTGTATAAATACAACACTGTTTAATGAGGCTGCAATGTCCTTTCTTGTCCTTTACAAATTCATTTTTCAGACAAAATCTGTGCTGAAGCACCTGTATGATCTGTTTACCCTTTGCTTGCTCAGGACAGTGCAATGCAACCTCACAGAGCATTAATTTCCTCACTACAGTTTTAATGCCTAGCAGTCCTAATCAAAATGCCCTGGGGGGGAAAAAAAGGAGAAAAAAATAAAGCCTTATCAGCAGTCCCAGGGAGAAAATTTGCTCAGCATGGTGCAGAAAATCTTCCCAAGAGGAAACAGTGGCAAAACCAGGAGTGGAGCAGACCCAGAGCCAAAGCCATCTGCCTGCCAGCAGCACACTGAGACAGCCCCACCTGCTTGCTCCTCTCGTCAACGTGCCTCCTCTCATCCATGCTTTCCTGCACACATTCACACACTTTTTTTTGAAAACCACCACAAATCCCCTATAACCTTCTCATTTGACTCTTCTGGGCTCATTTCTGCTGCAGCATCTCCACACAATTAGTCAATTATGACAGCTAATCAGTCATCAAACCCCAAAAGGCTAAACTCCTGCCCTCTTCACAGCCTCATGCTATTCATTGTCCCTTGATGAGCAAGCACCACATGTGGGTGGAGATCTCATGCTCCCCTCAGTCCCACTCCCTGCTCCCTTCTGCCCCTTATAAAGGCAGGACTTCACCAAGTAACCTTGGTATTGCTAAAAAGTGTGGTTCTGCTGTACGGCTTCCCAAATGAGGTCCTAGCACAGTATCCCACCAGCCTTCTAAGGAGACTCCTCTCCCTTCTGCGTTGTCCCCAGCTCAGGACACGGGGACAAACAAGAACCATCCTCTCAAAACCACAGGTACAGCATGACAGAGCTTAGGACACCAGAGACTCCCCAGGCTCTTCAGCTCTTCTTAGAGCTAAGCAGAAAACCACCCAACTAAAGGAATCATCCACTTTTGCCTCCAAGGTATCTTCCAGAGGCTGGGATGTAGCTGGAATAAGGATTGAGGGATCAAAAAAGTTCACTCTTTTCATCTCTAGCCTACAACTAATCCAAACTTGTTCTTTACTGGGTGCTCACAGCACACAACCCCCCCCCCACTTGCACTCGCTGCTCCCCATGCTGAAGCACAAGCTCTCACTGGAGCATTTCAGTGTTACTAGAGGAGCCAGATATGCAAGTTTGCCCAGATGCTCTCCAGGTCATGCAGTTTCCTAATGAAACTATGAAAACATCCAGTCTTTCTTTCAGTTTCTGAGCTCCACCACGCTTCTCCATGATTTAAGTCTTCCCTCAAACTAGTGACTTCACATGGTTTATCTGATCACCGTTTGCCTGTTGTCAACACAGCGCCTCAAGCTGGCCCATCTCTAGTTTTAAAGTGGGCCCTCTTTCTCCTCCCTCTCATGGGAGAGCCGCATGACAATTCACAGCTTGCTCTTCAGCCCCTGACCTTCCCCCTGCCATTCCCCTAACAGTCCTGTAAATTAAAAGATAACTTCTTTTTGAGACCGTGTTTGCAACGGCTGCTAGAGCTCACCACCAAAAAAGTGGGGTCACGGGCAGGAAACATCTTCTCAGTTGTCACTTAATGGAGGCAAACCCTGTTACCTGCATGTGCAAGACACACGCGCACACACAGAGAGGAAAGAGGAAGACTGTTCCTGCAGCTGAGGGTGACCAGCTATGCAACTGTTCAAGCCACGCCACACCTCTTTCTCCTGCCACTGTGTCTGCCTCCTCTGCTCAGGCTGTTAGGGATACGCAGCAGGGGCTCCTGGTGCAGGCTGCCCGACCCTCGGTGCCAGCGGAGGGTTTGAGGTTGCTCATACACACCAGCAGCAATAACAAGCAGAGCTGGAACCACCATGGCAAATTAAGGCTGAGGAACAGTGCCTTGTGCCGTGGGCGAGGCAGGGAGGAGGACAGGACCCTGCCAGCAAAACTCCTAAGCACATCAATGCGCTCTCGTCATTCCGCGATTCGCTATTGCTCCATACCCAAGTTCTGATAAGTGCCAAACACCTCGGAGGTCAAGCAGACCTATTTACGTGAAGCCAACCAAGCACATTCAGCTGACGAGGGAATAAACAGAAGTTACTCTTTGCCTCTATAAACAGAGAAAGTGCTGAGGAAATACCAAGTCATTTGAGAGAATAAAAGAGCGATTAATTGGGTCACAACGACTGTGATACATGTACTTATCTTAAATCCCTACCTCATGCCCTCTGTCTTGCACAGGACATGATTCACTGTCTGCTTCTGAGAATGACCCAGACTCATCGCTGGAGTTTGTTCCATAGGATGGCTCACATTTAATCTGGGCTCGGACCGGGTTGTACAATCCATCCCCCACCACGCCGGGCTCCTGGTGCTCTGGTGCCAGGAATCGGGGGCCTTGGGAGCAAGGGGAAGAGGAGAGCTCGCAAAGACGCAGACTGCAGGGAGAGCCGCCGCTGCCATCCTCTGCGTACGAGTAGGAGGAGCACGAGCTGGAGGTCCTGGTTCTGGTTTCCAAAGGAGGAGAGCGAGGGCAAACTTTAATTGGCACCGGACAGCTGGTGTTCGGCCGCATCCTTCCCGTCAAGTGATCAGCTGTCAGTCCGCTGTGCGAATAGGTCTGAGAGCTGGGGAGAGACTGGCTACTGCCAGCCCACAGACCCTTTGGCACAGTCTCAGTGAGGTCTTTGTCCAAGCTGCTCACACCAGAATATGAATGCACCGAAGTGTTTACTTGGTCACAAGCGTTTGAAGAGAATATAACACTCCTCCTGTCCAGTTCCCCTTCTTGCTTACAGAGAGTTTCAAAGCCGGGCCCCCTGAGCGGCGATCCCACTGTGAAGTTGGAAGCATCCTTCTGCATGGCATGGGACTGTCCATAGTTCCCTGTGAAAGGGACGTAATCAGTTTTGTGGTCACCCTGAGTTGTCCCTTTTTCAAAAGGGCATGCTGGACTCCTGCCAAAGTGCTGTTGGGAAGTGCTGGGGAAGCCAACCAAATCTATGCTTTTTGTTCTGTTGAAGAAAGACCGCAAGCAAGAAGGAGAGGACCCACTTTTTGGCCTGTCGACACAAGTGGGGCTTGGCTGTTTCCTGTCCATTTCAACATCCCCTTCTTTATCCCTGATGTCAGGTTCATCTCCAGACAGGCAAAGTGTGATGCTTTCTTCATCGTTCTCTTCATTCTGAGGCTCGCTTTTTATCTGCCCCACAGCAAGTCCTGATTTGAGGCCGTTTCCAGAGCTCTCTTCGTTGAATGTGCTTGCAAAACCTGAGGTACTGATGTGTGATGTGTTGTAGACATTCTTGGTACAAGCAAGCTGGTATTTCTTGTATCTAGGGTACCGTGTTACTGCATCTTTGTCCAAATTGTCCTTGCTATCTCTCAGCATGTCGGAGTCGGGCAGCATCCCTTCGACTTTGTCTGTTCCAGCAACAGTGGTTTCAAAATTGAAGGGCTCTTGGTGCATCCTCTCTCTTGGGCAAGATATTTTTGATGTCTCCGATTCCATCGTCTCCTCCTCGTCTCCATCCGAGTTCTCCTCATCGTGCATGCGCTGACAGGTGGTGTCTTTTTTGCACAGGAACAGGCCATCTTCGTTGTTCAGCAGTTGTGTCTGAAGGAAGCTGAAGCAGGAGTCCTCCAGGTTGTGCATGCGCAGGAATTCGGCGCAGTGGATGACCTCCTGGATGTTTTCTCTGCTGAGTAACAGCTTAGCAGTGTAGGCAAACTGTAACAATGGACCAAATCCCCTGACAGTGACCTGCAAAAAAAGAGAGGGAAATTGCCAGCGTTACCATCAGCTCTTGCTATTATCCCAAGTCCTTCATCATGTAGTTAGATAACCTAACAGACCTAGCCTCCAGAAATAAACACTGCTCAGTACCAGTTATTTGTCTATCAGGTCAGAAACAATGCTACATCCAGTAACGAGCACTGCTCCTTTTATGTTGCTCCTGTACTTCATTGTACAGGTTGAGCTGAGGATTATTTTCCCCAAATATCATGAAGACCTATGAACTAAGCCTCTGCTGTAGTCAAAGACTGAGAAAACAGAACGGTGTGGACGCTGCTAACTCTTGGATGGATCTTCTTTCAACCGTGATGCAGCCCACCACCCTGAAAGTCCCAATTCAAACTTGGGATTGATTCTTCTGCCCCGATGGAAGCTCTGGTGAATAGTGTTTTCAAGCTTAAGATATCCCTTAAATACAAAAGGTATTTTGGGAAGCAAATATTTAACACTGTAGAAAAATTCAACAGAAAATATCTTTCTGCCTCTTTCAAGAGCAAATTGGTTCCTTTTTCTTCTCAGATTTTTGCAAGCCATTGCTGAATAAATAATAAGTAATGACTGCACAGTGCTCTTCTCCATCCCATGGAGATTTTTCTCCCCATACTGATTGTATTGGATCTGACTGAGATGGAGTTAATTTTCCTGATTTTAGGTAGTCTAAGGTACAGCTAACAGGAAAGAAATCCATATTCATTGTTCAAGTAATACAAATCACTCTGAGTCCCACCTCAGTGCATAATTTTCCACCATTTTCTTCGTAGAAAGACTAACAACTGTTTCCAGGAGAGAGATCTCCAATCAACTGTTTCAGGTCTGAGTTATGCACCACTACTTGTCCTTTTTTCTCATCATACCATCTACACTATATTTTACTTTCACACATCATATATTAAAAACACACACTTTCTCCCCCCAGACTTTTTACAGTGATATCTTCACATGTAACTATCAAATAACTCGCTAAGCCACATGCTAAACTATACATGTTGTCTATTTTTTGACCAAAAATGCTAACTTATGCTGCATTTTCTGACCTCCCCCAAATGGGCAGGAAACAAAGGTACTAGAAAACCTCTATTCTTCATGAAGCTGCGAGAGGCTGCTTCAAAACCCGGGCTCACCATCAATGATAAAGGTTTCTCCACAAGAACGAGATTCATAGAATCATAGGATCACAGAATGATTTGGGTTGGAAGGGACCTCAAAGATCATCTAGTTCTAATCCCCCTGCCATGGGCAGGGACACCCTCCACCAGACCACGTTGCCCAAAGCCCCATCCAGCCTGGCCTTGAACACTGCCAGGGATGGGGCCTCCACAGCTTCTCTGGGCAACCTGTGCCAGTGCCTCATCACCCTCACAGTGAAGAATTTCTTCCTAGCATCTAATCCAAATCTCCCGTCTTTGAGCTTAAAGCCATTCCCCCTGTCCTATCACTCCCTGCCCTTGTAAACAGCTCCTCTGTGTTTTTCCCGTAGGCCCCTTTAGGTACTGGAAGGTCGCCATTAGGTCTTCCTGGAACCTTTTCCTTCTCCTTGGGGCTGCTCTTGATCCATTCTCTGCCCAGCCTGTAGCTGTGCTTGGGATTGCCCTGACCCACGTGTAGGACCTTGCACTTGGCCTCGTTGAATTTCATGGGGTTCACACAGGCTCACCTCTGAAGCCTGTCAAGATCCCTCTGGATGGCATCCCATCCCTCCAGTGTGGTTTGGCCACAAAGTTGAGACTTGGGAGACCACAACTCAATTTCCCGCTGCACCAAATACCACCTACATGATCCTGGCAATTCCCTTCAGTTTTGATTCACCAAAACATCTTTTTGCCTTGCTTGCAAGTGGTATTCACAAATCTGAGTTCCCTGTGCTTTGCATACCACGGGAAGATGGGATTCAAAGCACACAAACACCTGCATGCCTATGTGCAGATCAGTTTCTGCTTTTATAGCAAACAAGAAGAGGAAGCACTGCTGTCCCTTTTTTGTAAAATAGCCTAAAGATCAGAAAAGGGACCTAGAAAGTAGGAGAGCAGGTCCCTTCCCCAGGCTGTGGGGATTCAAACTCACATTCCCTGGCTCCTCAGAAGGACATCCTATCTAGTAGGTATGGGATACCCTGGAGGTGCACTGCTTTTCCCTGTCCTTCCAACTGAATTAGTGCCACTGAGCAAGAAGCTGCTCAAGAAGTTGGTGAGACATCAGGCCATGAATTTGTGATTAGCATAAATCTGAGTGAATAATTTGCTTCATCCCAATGAAAAGCCTATAAATTCCCTACACTGCCTCAGGACCAGGGGTAGAGCTCACAGATTTTCATAGAAAAATCTGACTTCCAGAAACAAGCCTTTGTTATTCATAGATCTGCACTTGCGATGCTGGATTATGAAGACACCACAAGTGGTGCAGACTTTGATGAAGAGAGAAATATTTTAAAACACCTCTAAAATTGCTCCCAATAGCTTTCCATACATAATATTACTGCTGTATCCGCTCTTTTAAGAAACAGAGCATTTTCATGCACATACTTACACACTTGCACATTCCTGTTTTACAATACGCCTCTGGTACAGAATCGCCTAGATTTACAGCTGGCTATTAAACTGATCTCTGCTCTATCAGTGTTACACTTTCTGCCTATTTGTTAGATTATCAGCTCACTAAAGGCCTATCTGCATTTTATCTATGCAGCATGATTAACAAAATTGCTCTGGAACTTAATGAGCTACTCGCAGGCCCATGTTTCTCTTGGATAAGATCTTCAGTGCGGGGGCTTACATATTCCTACACATCTTGTAAGCTTCGCAGCAGCGTAGGTCCGCAGGAGCAGCCACAAATACTATCCGGGGTTTTGGGGTCCCTTTTGATGAGGAGGGATTCTGGAGCACAAACCCAGCTCTCCCAGCAGTTGTGTCACTTGGCCACTAGATGGAATGACTGGAAAGCAAATTAAAATAATGTTGTGTGCCGGGCAGGGTTTCACCTGCCTGCAGGCACGCTGCAGAGCCTCAGGCTGACTCATACCACCCCACAGCAAGGCCGGCTCCCACGCTGACTCAGGTTTTCGCTCCCAACAAACCACCGTGATAACAAACAGCAGCAAGACAGCTGTTACAGCTGTTCTGCGCTGGAAGCAAAGCCAGAGACTGCGCTGTGGGCATCTCACAATGCCCAGCAGATGCCTCAAGTGAAGGATGACGAAAACGCTGGTCAAACATGCGCCTTGACTTCCTTACGAGATCTCACCCAGTTACACAACTTTCTTCACTCTCACAAACTTCAGATCCAGGGGGAGAAAGTTTCTTTTCAATTTCTTGTCATTGCCCTCAGGGAGAAATCTCTCAAGTGCCAGTGCTTGAAGAGGCACAAACAATAACTTTGGTAACAAACGGATGCAAAGCTTGCTGCCAAGTGTGAAAGCCAGCACAATCTCTGTTGCCTGAAGCTGTCTAAATATTGATTCGGCTCTCATGGCAGGTCCCCTGCCTCAGCCCCACCAGCTTCGGGACCGCCCGCATCTGATGTGTTCTGGCAGGAAGGCAGGAATCGAGGCGCTGGAGCGTGGCTATGAGCACCGCACGTTGGGAAAGAAAAGGCTTTGAAGCTGCATGTATTACCATCACACATGCATTTCTGTAGGAAGAGGTAAGAACAGTCTTTTAAAATGATTTGACCTGACCGATGCATCCCAGTGAAAACAGTTAGTGAAACCAAGTCGATCTGTGTGTGCAGAAGGAAACAGATCATTCCTCTGATATAACAGTCTCCATTTACAAGTGAGAGAGGCTTTTGCTAGATGGGTAAAACACATGCCAACAACATTTTCAGTTTATTTTTTTTCTTACTGTAAATAAGATGCCATATGTTCAAGATTTGCTTGCTTTTAAACCTTATTTTCCATATAAATTCATGTTTAAGTAGGCAGGTCAGTTTGTGGGAACCTCCACTGGACATCTTGTCCAAGCTCATATGCCAAGTCACTGCTTCCCTGCCCTCCAGTCGTTTGCCTTATTCCAATTTCTGCACACTTCTCCTGTTTAGATGGAATTGACTGGCTACAAGAAAACCAGGGAGAGAAAAGGTAAAATGTGCATACAAAACAACAATGCCCACACAGACAAGAAGAGCAAAGCAAAGATCTCAGCTTCTCAGAGGCTTGCTTTTCCTTATCCTTCACGGCAGGCTAGGAGAGGACTTTCTAAAAAAAGCGCGGCCAGCAGGTTGAGGGAGGTGATCCTTCCCCTGTACTCTGCCCTGGTGAGACCTCATCTGGAGCGCTGTGTCCTGTTCTGGACTCCCCAGCTCAAGAAAGACAGGGATCTCCTGGAAAGAGTCCAGAGGAGGGCAACAAAGATGATAAAAGGTCCAGAGCATCTTCCCTATGAGGAGAGGCTTAGAGACTTGGGTCTCTTCAGCCTGGAGAAGAGAAGGCTGAGAGGGGATCTGATCTAAACTGTGGGAAGCAATTGGACAAGGCCAAGCTCTTTTCGGTGGTGGGGAGTGAGAGAACAAGGGACAATGGCCAAAAACTGGAACACAGGAAGTTCAACTGGAACGTGAGAAAGAACTTCTTCATGGTGAGGGTGATGGAGCACTGGAACAGGCTGCCCAGAGAGGTTGTGGAGTCTCCTTCTTTGGAGATATTCAAGACCTGCCTGGATGCCTACCTGTGCAGCCTAGTAGGGCACCTGCTTTGGCACGGGGGTTGAACTCCATGATCTCTAGAGGTCCCTTCCAACCCCTACCAATCTGTGATTCTGTGCTTCTGTGATTCTCCTGTGGACTTGAAACGTGCCAAACACCCCACCAAGTCTAGGGATGAACCACTTTATTTTGTTTTGCTACTGTCCCTAGCTGGTCTTGTACGCATTAAAACCTTCTGCACTTCTAGTGCACAGAGGATGTGGGTACTGCAGCCCCACATAAGCCATGTGGCACGTCTTCTTGCTCTACAGCAATCCAAGAGACCAAGCACTGGGGATGCATGCGCAGCTCCTACCTCTGCCCTGCTGCCGCAGGTACACCATGCTCAGCATGTGGGATGGAGGTCTGTGTCAATTTAGCGCTGTGGTGACAACAAGCCTGACCATTGCTAAGGTGAAAGAAAGTAAGTTCTTCAGCCCTTTATCTGCCACTTGCCTCTCGCATTGAGCTAGCCGAGCCATGGGACATGTTCTGTATGTCCATGCCCTCATGAGTTTCTGATACTGAGGAACGGGCTGGAAATAATGCAATGATATAATCACCGTCAAGAGAGTTGTTAATCAGCATTAGCCCTATTGAATTTACTGGCAAAATACAGGCAGTGGCCCTGCAGAAAATAAGCATGTGAAACCTATTTTGGTTCAGTCCGACACTGCTTTTCTCCTTACTGAGTCCTGCTGAGGAGTGCGATGCTCTGGTTAGTTTTAATTGATTTAAGTGACCAGACTTCCACTACTTCCTCTGGGAGATCATTGCCAGACTTAAAGCCTCCCTGTGAGGAAATCTTCCTTCCCTTATTTTCCTCCATCACCTCTCATTATATTTCCTCGATGCATTCCGGGAAATGCTTCTTCTTTTCGGAGAAAAAGTTGTATTGTTACTACAGTCTCTGCCTTCCCTTCTTTGGTGTGTATTATATCATTAATGAAAAATTGGCTAATGCAAGGAAAACAATATTGATCCCTGTGAGACGGGAGTCAGCAATGAGAAACGCTAGTAGCGAAGGCAGCATTACAGACGCGAATATAGAGTGTTTGTTAGTATTGGGCACGCACTACTCTAAAATTAGGAAGAGGGTTAGCTCATTTCCACGTTAGGAACGTCTTATTTTCCTAAGGGACTTCTAGGGCAGAAACTCTATTTTAAATGTGGTTGTATGCACACTCACAGGTGCCACGGGACATACAACCCCGTGGGTGAACTCTCCCTGGCTCCCCGTTGTGTCAGGTCTCCTACACGACGGCTGAGCGAGCACGCCGTGGAGGCCTCCGCGTTGTTGTGAACACACGGGACGTGGCCTCAAGAGCACACGCAGAGGTCTGACATTTCTGTGGATAGGCTGGACTTGCTGTGTGCTGCAGAGTTCATCAGTACATGCTCATTAGCTGGCTGCCCAGACTACCAGATGTCTCAAAATCCCAGACAAATAGACAAAATCCTCCAATTCTGCACAGACAGTATTTCTTACTGGGGGGGGGGGGGGGGGGGGAAGGTTATTTCCAAGGGAAACATGGACGTCTGGTAACCCTGCTCCAAATGGCATCTGTATGAAAAGTTGCATCTGGAGTGGGGAAGGTCAACCCCTGCAAAATGCCAGCAAATCTGAGTTCAATTTAAAGCGGGGAAGAGTGATTAAGGGCAAGGAAAGATCACTGTAAACATGTAGGAATGTAAAACTTGGCAAGGCAGTATCTAAAACGGAGCAAGAGAATGTTTACAGTAATCTGATGCATACTAACATCAAGAACAGAGCAGAATGGTCTAGTTTGCTATGGGGTGCTATTGTCGACTGCAGTGAGAACAAACTGAAGAAATGAAAAACGTAGAGATTTTTTCCTGACTTCTAACCTAACAGTGAATTCAGTGCCATCTTGGAAGGCTTTCCAGGGAAGATGATGGATACTTTATGTCTGAGTGCTGCAAAGCAAGACCTAGAAAGCACAACCTTGCTCTGGCAAGGTGGGCTTTGATAATTTGGCAGGCTTTTCCAGCCCTGAATTCTGTGTTAATGAGGACACAGTGCCAATGATCTTCTAAAAAACAGCGTGAAAGTTCAACAGCAAAAGTATATGCAACTGTTCCTCTTCAAATAAAGCATACCTGGAGCATATTCAAAAAACAAGCTCATTGACGGTGGCGTGGGAGCGCAGGGATCTCATTGTATCCCCTCCAGATCTCCAGAACAGTGGTTGCTAAATCCCACAGAACTGGGGGTAAATTAGATGGTCAGACCTTCAGACCCACTGAGAATGCAGAAGTCCTGATGGTGCAGCACAGGCGCAGATCGTTATCTTTATGCATTTGAGTAGTCTTGTTGAAATCAATAGATCTTCTGTGAAGCATGCAAGCTGCTTGTAAGATTATGGATTATATTTTTAGTATTTTGATTTTCAGGTTAAATTCATCACCAGGCACCTAAAAACAGTTAGGAACCCCTCATCTCTAATCTCCAAACATCGATTTAATTATTAAACCACTTTGTGGGGAAGGAAGAAAGGAAAACTGAATCAAGTCTCACATGCTGAATATCAAATCCCAAAGTAAATATTAATTTAAAACAATTGGACAGACACATAGGAGAAATATGACCGTTTCTTGCAGAACCCAAAATCAATCCATTACTCGCATACTGTTTTGCAGTGGGCCTGCTGTGGTACCCATTTCGTTAACATTTTAGTATTGCTATTGCAGTCTAAAGGCATGTGTAGAGACCTTTTAAATCCATCTCAGCCCTGAAGTTTGTCTAATAAACCCAAGGATGCAGCAAACAAACTACTAACTCCCCACTCGGCCAGCGTGTTCCTAGCACTACAACTTATATAATCAAACACACGCCAGAAATAGGAGATAAGATTAGTGACAGTTAACTGCTGCTATTTTTTTCCCCAGCCTGAAGAAGGTCTCTGGGATTAAATATTAACTCTAATCTTATTTGCTAAAATTAGCACACACTGTATTCTTTCTCTTTTACAGCCAATTGCAAGTATAGCGCAGAAGTTATTTCAGAGTGTAATCTGATAACCCAAATCAGTCACCAAAGCTGTTATTCCATTAAGAGTTAAGAGACTTCCTGGTTATTTACTTAGTTATTTTTACTTGGGATGGCAGAGCCTGGCAGACGCTGTTTTTCCCAGCTTGAGCTTATTTGGTTTTGGAAAATTCTCTGAAAGATTTAAATGTATTACTAGGCCCAAACAGGTCAGTCGCACGCGCAAAATCGCTGGTGTTAGACATCATGGTTTCTCCCTATACATGCACAAAGGAAGCCTGCACACGGTCAGGAATTGATTTGAAACCGCGATCCTTTTACATAGGATGGGAACAAGCAGGAGGCAGAAAAAAGTCAGAGGAAGAGATGATAAACAGCAGAGCACTTTCATAAGCCAATGCCACAGCAGTACTTTAGCACATTTCCCTCCTCTTCAATTTAACAGTGTTTAAATATTCTCTCACCACTAGCTTACAGATGTATTTCCCCTATCTACTTATAAAGCTGTGGAGATCCTAAATGAGACACCACTCAATCCAACTTGGGCAAGGAGCACCAGGTGCAGGTACTTGTCTTTTCTGAGCTTTTAAAGAAGAGAAGAATGTACAAGTCGCTAATGGAGAAGACTGACAACAAGAGGCCTTGATTTTCACTCTAAAACCACCTCTTAAATTAAGCAGATATCCTGCTGGTCCCAGTTTTACGTTCTGCCACTTCAGGTAGCGTGTATAGATTTGGGCAGAAGAGTGACCTCAAGTCCAAGTGACAGTCTGGCATCTCCCACATCGCATCACATCATGTCACAGGGCTGGGAAGCCACCACACCATCAGACACCCCTCAGTGCACGAACTCACGCCAGCGGAAGGGGGAACCCAGACACGCAGCTCTTTGAGAAGCTGATCTACCTTTTTAAAAATTAATTTTATTTATTTATTTATTTATTTATTTATTTATTTATTTATTTATTTATTTATTTTAGCAAAAAGTCCCACTGAAAACGCTGCCACCTGCAAAGCCATGCTGAGGTCGGGCTAAGGGGCATCCCGATATCCTTCCAGTCCATCCTCCACAACAGCCTCTTGAGGCATCAGCCTGAGAGCTTCAAGGAGATGCTTAAAGCCTGTCAGCAGCACTCGTCCAACTTCCAATTTTGTGCTTTCAGAAAAAAAAAGAACAAACACACACAAGTGCCCTCCTCAGCTTTCCCCTTGAAGCCCCAGCTTTCAGTCAGACGATGAGAAGCCCTGACTGCCTGTATAGGAAGAATTACAAATCGAAGGAGGAAAACAGGTGACTTCTTATTTTCCTCTCTCTGGCATAACGAACAAGTTGGGGGCAGCACTTCAAAGGGCTTCCTCCCTGCTTGCTTGAAAGGGAGGGAGAGACCAACATCCTTCAGCACCTGCAGAGCATCACGATGCTCCTGGGTGGCAGGTGTTACCACAGGAGGCGAGAGGAGGAGGAAGGAGAGGTCCGTCATGCTTGACTCGCCTCGAGGATGGGGAGCGGTAATTGCAAATTGCATCCATTGCCCTGTGAGAAGTGCATCAGCACTGACCGTGGGGCAAGTGGCTCGGAATTGACTGCCAAGTGCAAAGATGGCGTAAACAGCCGATGGGTCGATGCCCGCGTTACTGGTTATGTCAGCGTTGGACCGCACGTGACTTAGGGGTGGAGCGCAAGAGTTAAGGCACCCGCGTACTTGGGGGTTTTCTGAATCAAATTCACTGTAGTAATGGTCCCAGCTCTGAAGCGCTGTCAAAAACCCTGGCCCCCAAGCCTGGGGCTAATAATGTCAGATGAACCAAATGGGGAGACAGAACCAGAAGACATCTAAGAAATAAAAACAAAAATAAATTCAGACTAATAAAAGTAAAAATAATCTCTGATCCAAGTGCAATGCTTATTTTAATCCACAGCTTCAAGTTTTATTTGATCTCAGAGCTAGTGAAGACCAGCTGAAATTCTTTTGACCTTTCAAAAGTGAGATTGGTTTCAAACCGGAACGAAGAATTTCCTTTTGGAAAACCTGACAGTGTCCCTGTGCATGTTTAGCATCCTTCCTATCCTTGAAAATCTTAAGGGGAAATCGATTTGTTGAATTTGCCACAACTTTCAGAAAATACACTGTTTACTGAGAAGGAAGGTAGAAATCACCAGGTGTAAGCCTCAAATGCTGACACAGTTCAGTGCAGGACACAGGAGGCATCTTGGGCAGCCAAGGGAGGCAGGGCTGCGCAGAGGCAAGGGGCTGCTCGCGGGGCAGCTGTGCCGGCACCGGGGCATGTCTCCCCCTGCCACCGCACCACGGCACACCGCCCTCGGCAAAACAGCTCTCGGGCTGGAGGGGGGAACTTCTTGCACCCCTGCAAGCAAACCTGCCACGTGGTATTTGTCAGAGCACTCTTTCAAAACCTCACTTAGTGTTACAGTCAAACACTAGTTTATGAAATCATAAAGAGAATACTGCCTGTAATACTAGGCATCAAACTGGAGGAATGACAGCTTCAGTGCCATGGTTTGGAGAAAACATCTTAATGAACTTGAGCTGAAGGAGAAAAATTTTTCCTAACTAATTACGTGGTTTGGGCTATGCTGTCGACGTTAGAGGCTGCCCAGGGCGTAACTGGAGAACAGAGACAATTCAAAATTACGACCAAGAGAGTACCTGCAGGCAAGCACAGGTGGAAAAGCTTGGAGGAAAACGTTCATGCTGCTCAGGTCAGACTCTGGGTGGAGGTGTTAGAAAGAAAAGAGAGATGAGGATGTTTCAAATGATCTTTTCTCTGAAGCTACAACATGACTGAATCAACCAAGAACACATAAAAAACCAGTGGCACTAATTAGCAGTTTAAACACTCAGGCATGAACTGGAAGATAAAGCAAAGGGAAATACGCTGTGATATCTGGCAGTTTGCAATGCATTTGTTTTTCCAATGCAAGTTGCACCTTAAGAAACCTGGAACACAGTAAGGACGAATGACACAGGAGGGTGGCTCAGCAGAAACGCTGCCTTCTTTCCTTGGGAGCCCGTGCAAGCCATGCTGAATACGGGGGCGGGGGGAGAAACACGCAGAAACGAACAGATTTTAACCCAAGAGCATCATCAGCATTAAAGTGCAACTGTAATTTAAAATTAAAATCAGTCCCATATTTTTGCAAAAATAAAACTAAACTGACCCCCAGATTAAAAAAGAAAAAAAAAAAAGAGGAAGTGTTGAACGGTCAGGAGGGGGAAGGAGTGGGAAAGCTTTCACAGAATGTAAATTGTGAGATAGGAGTCTGTGAAAGATCTGGTTAGGTGCGTATCGTCAGTCAGAGTGGGAAGAAAAAAAGAAAAACAAAAAGCAGTTTAAGAACTTCTAGAATGAAAAGAAAAACTCTAGAAGCCTCCAAGTTACATTAGGAAATCTCAAAACAGGCAGGAAAAGAAGACATATGTGGAAATTTGCTAATTCACAGAGTGCTTAGAGGAATGGTTCAGTTTCCAAAGCTGCAATTAATATACAACCAAACACAACAATACAGAAAAATTACAAAGACCTGTAAATTACTCAGACTCCTCTTCCCCAAGCATAGCAGAATTTATTTGTGTGAATAAACTATATAATACAGTGTATTAAATACACTGTAATTACTTTATAACAACACGGAATACTTCACAGCAAGGCATCTCACTACAAGCCCTACTATTATACTTTGCATAGCGTAGGAGAGGAAGAAACAGGCTCTGCTAGATACGATTCAGGAAAACACAAAGCTGCACTCCAAGGAGGAGAACTGAATCAGAAGACAAAGGAGCTGGAGAAGAAGCAGGTTCAGGAGACGGGGTCGGACAACATCTGATGCAGCTCACGGATGCTCTGCTGTGGTTTCCACGGGGGTGACGATGCCAGCGCTTCCAGCGCTGCCTGTGACCACACACCCGCATGGCACAGCATATAAAAATCATTGGCATCCTTACGCCGGGGTAGCAGAGAGCGCAGCCCAGCAAGGAGCGTAACGTTTCACATCCAGAGATGCTTTTGCTGGGCTGTGGAAGGAACCACACGGCAAAGGCTTTACTATTGAATTTCATGAGGTAAGCAGACAATTACAATTATTAGCTGGTAGGCTGAAACCCTGTATAAATAACCCGGCTTCCTGCAGGCATCGTATTTTTAAAACCAAACCTGCCAAATGCTGCATTTGTTCCAGTTTTCCTTCCCCTCCTTCCCCGCCCCACCTTTTAATTTCCGGCATTTGGACACGCAATTTTTCTGTGTTCAACTCGTTTTTTTTGTTCCTGCACAGCTACTAACAGATCTGAGGATTATAGTGCCTTTTGTTCCACTGCTTGGTGTTCACATTTCATCAATGATGTCCGCTCAGCTCAGCAAAGCAGGTTTGCAAGGAGAACCAGCCACTGCTGAGCTGGCAAAGTTGGACCCCTCCCGTCCTCCACGAGTTAACTCCTCCTGCAGTGGCCCAAAAGGTTAGCTAGGCGCCATAAATCCCACCGGAAAAAAACTGGAGGCATTTGCCTTCTTGCTGAGATTTCATGTCTTCTGCGAGCAAAGGTAAATGGCTCTTTTGGAGAGGGACTGTTTATCAGGGAGTGTAGTGATAGGACAAGGGGTAATGGGTTTAAAAAAAAAGAGTAGATGCTAGGAAGAAATTCTTCACTATGAAGGTGGTGAGGCACTGGCACAGGTTGCCCAGAGAAGCTGTGGAGGCCCCATCCCTGGCAGTGTTCAAGGCCAGGCTGGATGGGGCTTTGGGCAACCTGGTCTAGTGGAGGGTGTCCCTGCCCATGGCAGGGGGGTTGGAACTAGATGATCTCTGAGGTCCCTTCCAACACAAACCATTCTGTGATTCTGTGATTCTATGATTTTAGTCCCTAAAGGAGAACAGATTCAGCAGCAGCGTCCTGCTGGAGTGGTCAAAGGCAGGGAAGGACAGGAAGGATGGGCAGCGGCATCCCAGCGCAGCCACAACCCTGTGCCCAGCTCCAGGCTGTCCCAAGGAACTGACTTCCCCCTTTCTGTTTCATATGCGGGATTTTTAAGATCTACCCAAAGAGCGAGGGGTAGAAAACGCCATCTACCCTAGGAGCCCTAGAAATACCCTCCATGTATAAGAATGATGGCATTTCCAGCTTGACGTGTGAGTTCCCTGTCCTGGGAGGGTGGAAGTCAGGACTCCATAGTTATTTGTGTGTGTGTGTGCACATGTGTGTCTACATATGCTCACGTGCACCCAAGCGTGTTAGTGTGAGAAAGAGACTAGAGAACGTGAACGTGTGTGAAAGGGACTGAATTAGCCCCATCTGCTCCAAAAAGATAATTTTCTTCTTGGATTTCTATTACCATTGTATCGTTGCCACACTAGAGTGCTTCTAAAAGGCTACAGCTCTGGCAGCCAGCATCATTACAGCTGCTCAGATTATTAACAGTATAAATAAACTCTCAGAGACACTACTAAGAAAATATTAACTACAATTATCACTGTCTGATAAAATAATGAACAGTGAAGTGTTATTCTGCTGCCTCAGTCACCAGTGTGCATTTATGTGTGCCATGAGTAATGAAAAACAGTTTATTTGCATACTGAATCATCCTGGAATAGGTTCTTGCTATTTTACTTTATTTATTTTTCTAAAGATCAAGCAGCACAGGCTGAAGTTCTGTGTTTGCAGAATTCGGTGTACCCCGCCTCCTTTCCCGCCGTATATAATCCCATTAATTCCAAGTGAGCAGAATGCCGTGCCAGTAGCCGCACACAAGCCTGTCGGACAAGGGAGATGAGGCTACCATCTGAGGTAGTTCAAGCTACCAACAGCAACTCTAAGACATCCTGATGGACTTTTATTCTTGGGCCTTGCTGCTTTTTCTCCCTAGACAAGGAGCAAGGGCCCACGCGATGTCAATGCCGTGTTTGCTGTGTGGATCCTCCTCACCCTCACCTCCTCCAGTGGCCTGCACTGCTTTGGCTTTGTCAGCTCGTTTTTCCTCATGTTCCCCAGCGGCACTCCGAAGTCCTGTCCTTTCTGACAGCAGTGGGGAACTCAGGCTTGGTTTCTAATTAATACAAATTATTACTTTCCTGCAAGCACTGGTGAAAAAAGTTCTTAATCGCTGGGAGAGCAGGAGCCTCTCGCCCCATGTCCCCAGGCCGGGCTCCAGCCCCTGTGTGTGAGCAACACCCTGTTTAGCAGTCATCTTGTCTTCTTCACCATCTGTTCGTTAGTGGAGCTTATTAAAATGAGGAGACATAAGCTACCTGCGCCTGAAACCACTCACCGCTGGGCAGGCATGACACTGAAGCTCCGGTCCAGGCAGCCTGTTCTCACAGCCCCGACGTAGGAGACGCTGCCCTCTCCTGAGCTGGGCTCTGCAGGTTAGTAATGACCCAGCCCCAAGACATCTTCCATGTCTGCCCAGGCGAGCGCAAAATAACACCCCTGCTTTGTCCAGCTCCTGCCTACCAGGCCACCCCCAGACCTGACCACTGTCGGGGAAGGACAAAGGTAAAGGCGAGGGGCAGGCTGCCGGTGGGGAAGCAGCCTGAGCCCCCCGCAATGAAGCAGCCGACACCACCCGAGCGCAACGGATGCAAAAGCGACATTTTCACTGTCAGGGCTTGTGGGGAAGCTGGTGACTCGGGGTGACGGCAGGGTGACGCAGCTAGCACGAGGCGTGTTACCAAGCCGAATAGGCAAGCTGGGCTGTTTCTGCCCGAGCCTGCAAGGCCAGCGCAGGGTGAGAGCATCTGTCTGGCTCCTGGGAAGGGGCGGCATCCCAGCCAGGTACCAAGGAAAATTAGCAAGATGACAGGCTGGGGCAGCAGCACCTAAATGCAACCACAAAGGAGGGCAAAAATGCAATGCTGAGAGAGAGAAGAGGGCAGAGGGGATTTTCTAGAATCGTTTCCCTTCATCTGAGCCAGAAAAATCCTGCACTGTACCCTTAGTGTTTTTATCCCCCTGTCCTTTTTCTCTGCCTGCTTCCATCATTTCTGCAGCATGCTCCCTGCCTGGTCTCCTTCCCCTGTCTACAAGCCTTTTGTTCCACCAACCCCTCCTTCTGCGCTGAGCCGTATTGCCAGCTCTGAGCAGCCAGCCACGGCGGGACCACCCTTCGATCTGCACACCTCAGGGCTCTCGCTGCCCGCATCGGTACGACGGGGACAGAGGGAGACGAGCGGGGTGCAGAGGCAGGAGGAAACACCATCCTTGAGCGTCCCTCTCTGCCAGCTGCAGGGGAAGGACAGCTTGGAAGAGGGATCTCCCTCCATGCAAATCACTGCTTGGATCAACCTCCATAGAAATCACCGCCAGGATGAATCTCCGCTCCTGGGAGGGGAAGCAGCATTCCTCGCTATTTTCCCTCCAGCACCCTCCCTCTCCTCATTCTCAGCAGTTGGCCTCTTCCAGGCACCGAAGCAGGTTAGATGTTGCTTGGCCTGAATAAGCCACATACGTTAATTTTTCCTCTTTAATTAAAGAGTTCTTCTGTGAAACAATTTACGAGAACTTCTTTGCTAAGGGACAGAAAACAACGTATTGTTCCACATGCTTTTACAAAGACAAACATGCTCTCTCCAAATGAATTTTTGTTCCCCAAAAAGCCCTTATGGAAGGCAAAACACACTGAATGGTAAAGGATTCGCTGAAGAAGAACTGAAGTTCATTTTAGATCAGTGTACCATGTACAAATGCTGTCTTACAAATAGGATTATTTAATTTAAACTGTAGGTCTGTCAAGTTCCATTACTTCAAATGGAGCCTGTCGTTTCTTGACTTCATTATAAATCAGGATTATATTACAATTTATGTTAGGTAAAGTCACTGCTTCGATAGGAGACAGTGAAAAAAAATTACACAGCAGTCAGTAAATACAGCAAAGTCATTGCACTGTTCTTGAAAGGCAAAAAGTCATCTTGCTAAATGAGGGTCCAAGCTGTCCTGTACCAAGACTGTTCCTAATAAATAAAAGACCTCTGGGAAAAGTGCTGAGCATACGCTGGATCTATTTTCAGCTTGCATCAGCAGCTGCTGCCCCTGGGATCGCATCTTTCCTCATACCCTACACCATATGTAATCACTCCAGCGCTGCAACCAGTCAGATAATGAAAGAGCATGGCATAAATCTATACTTGAGTGGAATGCTAAATGAGAAAAATAATACAAAAAAGGGGGAAATAAACCACATTTTCAAGTCATTAGGAAGAAAGACTTTGACATATGAAGTGTTGCAACCATTAATAGCACTTATCATATAGAGTGGAGACAAAGAGACAAATTAATCAAACTGACAGAACTGGGACATTTTATGCTAATGCAGGCTCCTGGGTTTTCGTTTGTATTCCTGTGTGTCTGGAAAACTGATACCATTACAGGGCAGGAAATTGCATGAATAACATGCAACAGATCATAAAAATTCACACACCAAGTGCAGAAACACTGCCAAAAGCACTGTAAAAACAAGGCTAGAGACCTCAACAGAAGAACTACCAACAGCTAATGAATGCAAATAAGTACAGGAATATTTCCCATCCATGCATAACAATGAGACATAGGCTGTGACTCCGCAGTCTCCAATAGTGTAGGTAAAATAAAGCCTGGCGAGCGAACATGCAGATAGCTGGGGGGAACTGCTGCCCAAGCCAGGGTCTGAATTTGTTTGCAGTGTTGCAGCCAGCAGTTTAAAGCCACTGGGGAACTGGCACAGCCAAGTGCTGCCTCTGTCTAAACGTATCGCTCTGTTAGATTTAATTTAATGTTTCAGGTAGAAAATAGAAGGGGAGGAGGATGGAAGAGGAAATAACACAGAGCCACAAAACAGTACATAGTCACCCGAAGCAAAAATCCCCTTGCTCCTGTGCCAATCTACACCACGCAGTAAAATCACTCACAGATAAAGGCTTCTTAAACATAATGCGTTTGGGAAACACAAAATGCACTTGCTGTCCAAAGCCACAGCCATGTTAGAAGGGGCAGGAAATGGCAAGCACTACAGGAATGCTGGGCAGGGCACGGTGTAATGCAGGGTCTTGCCAAAGTTACTTTAATTGCCACAAAGGTTTCTCAAGGACCTTTAAAAAACCCTGGCAAAACAGAGCGCTGGTGAAGTGCAGAGAGCTCATCAGCCACACAAACACCAAATGACAAGTTAGTTTACTCGACAGGCAGCCACAGCATTTCTCATTGCTCTCTGCTTCGCAAAAAAGCGATGCCTCCTCGTTGTACGGTAGCTATGGGGCAAACCTAAGGCGAGGACTAACTCTCATGGGTAGAAGAAGTAAACCTGATACCTTTTGGAGCTGTGTCATTTCCAACACTGCTTTCACCTTCCCCAGAATAGAATGACATGCAGCTGATAGGATTGAGCAAGAGCATTTATGTACTAATAACATGTGCACAGAGTCTGAGGAAATGCCAGCCTGCCCAGGGGTGGCTGCTATCCTGAGGAGCAAGTAGAGTTCAAGTCCTTCCCACATTTGGTGCTGGAGGACCCCATGTTGAAAGGTGGCAGGACAGAAGTTGTTTTACCCCAGCAGAAGTGGGCACAGGAAGCACACAACTGTCCATCTGCTCTCCAGCAGGCCACTGTGGAGGTTTTACAGAGTTTTACCCATGAGAACAGGTTTTATCTCCAAACCTCAACATCTCTTTTTGTTCCTGCCATCACTACTGGAGTCTCGACAGGGTGCTTGGCATGGGACCAACAAATAGCGTACACACACAAAAGCAAGCTGGTCCAAAAGCCTTCCAGACAACAATAGTGTAACCTTTGTTCTGAGGGGGGAAATTAGAAACAGGACATGGTTTAGCAGTAGACTTGGCAGTGCTAGGTTAATGGTTGGACTTCATGATCGCAAAGGTCTTTTCCAACCTAAATGATTCTGTGATTCTGTAATTCTATTAAGTCCTGTAAATATACATCCACCTGACAGGTGGACATGGGTTGCAAACTGCAAATGGAATGACTTTCTCCCTTCCTTTAAATAAAAAAAGAAAATAGCACAGGCAACTAGTTACAAAAAGGCCCGATGAAAACCTCAGCTTTAAAAAAATATTACTATCAGGAGGGAAATACTTTGCTCAAATAGTTATAATAATGTTGATTTCTTCTGCTCTTTACAATAGCAAAACCACCTTTGAAGTCTCTGAAGAACACATAAGACACCTGGCACTTTCTTTCCCTCTACCTGCAATTAAAGCAATTTGGGAAAAGAAGAGCCTAGAGGAAAACATCCATTCCTGAAAGAGAATATTTAGAGAGGTCTTTACTACCACCTTACCATTCAACCAAGACGTAGAAAGCAGAGTGACAAGAAATGACGATGAATTCTCACACTTCTTCAGCTATGCAATTCTTCTTCAGAAAACCAGTTTGAGAACTGGACTGTAATCTCACCAAATAATTCAGAGTAAAGCTGTATCTGAGAACTAAGCCGAGAGTCCAAGAGCAGATGATGCAAACAGCCTGGGTCCCCGAGGCTGTGATCAACTTGAAACCCTTTGAGCTTGCTGTGAAGAGCAGCTGACGGTGTGCAGCGCCTGTCTGCTCTTCGGAGCTGCTTGGAGGAGGTCCAGCACAGCAGCCCCGGCAGCAGCTCCCGCTAGGCTCACCTTGGCTGTGCACCACCAGCTGAAGACAGAGGCCAGAATGCAATCAAATGTTTGTCTTGAACAACCTGCCTGCCTATGCCCTCTCAACTGAGGTTTCCAATTGGCAAGTTCATGCATAAGAGTGAAATAAATCCTGTAAGATAAGGATTAGGCTCATCTTCGCAAAAGAAGCAAAAATAAACCAAGCCTAAGGTAGCTCTTACTGGGTGTTTCTTATCAGTCCTCCAACTGCAAGATACATTGAAGACAGAGAAAGAAGAAAAGGAGTTATTGATTTAAAGGTTTCTGCCACTACTAAAAGCAACTCTGCTTTCTGAATGCTACAACAACTTCATAAATGCGAACAAGTTGCTCTGTAGAATGACCCAATGCCTACACATGCCATGGACACCTCTTCAGTCTTCATTTCCTTGGACAATGGTATAGATATTACTTGTCTTCAATGGCTACTACTTACATAAACCAGATAAAAATGACAAGGATAGATGGCTCTTACAAAAGACAGGCAACTCTCTAGTTTTTATGCTTTGCATTTGACAAATTAATTGAGACATTTTAAACATAGCCTTGGTTTGATGTGTCCAGTCTCCTGAAAACAAACAAGTTCAAGGAACAGACATCAAGTGCTTGGTTTGGCTTTATCTCCAGACAAAAACGCCATTTGTAGAAGGCCATCTGTGGGGGAACATGCAAATCTGCAGTCAGATAAAGACCATGTTAAAAAACAGTTCAGTTCAAAAGGCAGATGGAATGGCTGGAGACCCATCCACCTCAGGTCCAGCTTCCCCTTTTGGAAGCAGAAATGAGCACTAGTCCTCTGTGGAAAGCAGAAAGGAAGTTGTCAGAATTTGTCTCTCCCCAGCTTTTTCCTGTCTTGAAAGGTTACTGGCTCCAACCCTGTCCTTTGAAAGAAGCAGGAAATAACTTCAGCTTATTCTGTTTTTATTTGACCAAGAATACCGTCAGGGAAATTTTCTCTGAAGGCTGCCTGTGTATCTGAGGTGGCTAGGCATGTTGTACTACTGCTGTGTGGTCAGACATGGAAAGATATTTCGCTTTCAGAGTTAAGACTTGTTTCTAAGTAGCTGCAGGACCTTGAAACAGAGGACCATAGGTCTGAATTTCAAAGGCAAGCAAAAGTCTAACACTTTCCCCACAACCAAAAGCTTTACACAGCCAAAAATGTAGCCTCAGCCTCCTAGTTGACAGTCTGATGAAAATCCTGGATCACTTCATCAAAAGCATTTTTTCCTGAAACTGAGAACTGTACTGGTAATGTTTTCATGGACAGTTGATTTTTTTTTTTCTTTAAATCTACTCTTTTTACCTTGAAACACTACCACAGACTGCATCCCCACCCATCTGGGGAACATAAAGAAAGAGGTATATGCACAGACTAGGGAATTTGGTCATATCACAATTCAAAGCAAGCAAATTTCAAGTAGAGTATTTCCAAGTGTCTGATGCACAATACACTGCATGCCCACACCTCTTCAAACTATCAGCACTGTTCAGGCCCCTTTCTGGGTAAATTCATTCATTTGGATGGTCTCGTTTCTCTCTTACTACCTCCATAAACCCACCTCAGCCCTGGCTTCAGGAAGTACATCCGATACTACGGGCGCAGAAGGAAGCACTGACAATACTCCACCACCACTGAATCCGTCCTGGGTCACACCTGACAAATCTTTCTGCAGTCCTTACAGTAAGCCTGCACACTTCCATTCATCTAAAGTGTGGTTCTGAAATGATGAGCAGTTGCTGCAGGGAATGATGTGGACCAGTGTAATATATACTCAACTAAATATGGTTTCTTCAACACCAAAACAAAGATGCCTGGTTTTTGAGGTCCTGAAAACCCACAGCTCCCATCTGCCAAGACTGATCAGCTCTCTGCGGAAGAGATCAAGTCTTGCTAGGTACCTACTCGCCTGCTGTTTGGATAAGTGGGATGCCCAACAGCTACAATAATACAGGAAAAAGTTTTTACAGCTTGCTCTAAGTATCAAGATGTAATTTTTTTAAATTAAGATTTTCTTTCTGAAGTTGGGTCTGAAACAGTTCTGTCACTTAAGCAAAAATTCCTAATTAAGCATTCTTAAAGTGGCCCAGACTTCTGGTGAAGGACTGGAAGTCTGCAGCAATTCACAGACTCTTTCTGATTTGTTCCATGCCTCCAAGTGTACTTTCCTCTTGGATGTGGTAGTCTCAGCAGCTGTTATCGATGGCAGTGCATGGGACCTCAGGGGTGATGAAGGAAGAACAGGCAGAGGACGCAGAGTAGAGGCCATCGGTCAGCCAGGACCTACTGGCCAGATAAGTCAGCGAGCGGCTCCATCCTACACCGACTGCCTTGAGAAATGCTGCAACTACTCTGAAAATCAATCCCCTCAATGCCTCCTGCATGCTTAAAAAGATACAGAGGGAAGCAAATGAGACAAACTCTGGCTGAGGAGTGATAAGCTGGAAGCTCTGGGTTCAGTTACAAAGGCTGTGCTGGGACCAGCAGCTGCGCCAGCTGTGGGTCAGTCTGTTCACCTCGGTGTGAGGTAATGTGAACCAGAGCATTTAGAGAGAGGCAAACATAGCAGAGTGGTTCACACAAGGTGATTTCATCACCACTGACCTGATGCACAGACCTACGCTGTAATTCCCATCTGATGCATCAGCTTCCACCCCAGCATTCGCAGAGAGGTGATGACAGTATTTTATTTGTTCACGAGAGACCTCAAAAATCTGCTGCTGAAGGTTTTATGCTACCATTATTTAGCTTCAGAGCTGATACCTCTCAATTCCAGCTGTTTGGTGACACCTTGTTTATATATTGGTTTTACTGAAAGGGCTGGTATCGCGATGCTCTGCTGCTCACAGCCCAGCTATGGCTGTTTTCACTGCAGACCCCCAGCGAGCAGAAGTCCCTGGGTCATGGCAAGAAATTCCCAGTGCCACTTCAATTACAAATTAACCTTCTCTTCTCCACAAAGTCTTCTAAGGCCTCCATCACTGACTCCTAAGTGACCCAAAAGATGCATCATGCAAACTTTAAGCTAAAAAACCAAACAAAAAATCCCAAAATAACCCCCCACCCCCAAATAAATAAAGAAAAGATTGTAACTACTTCCATGTGCGGGAAACAGACAGTTCCACTTAACCATATACTTCGACGCCCTCTGCTCTTACAAGGTGAGATTAAGCAAAGTGAAGGACAGAAAGGTTTATTAGCAATCTGATCTACGTTATCTTAGGATCTTAAATTCCACTCAACTACACCCGTACTGAGCACTGAACTTCTTCAAGAGATGTCTAAAGCTCATCCCTCTCCAAGGCCATTTGCCTTGCAGTTAGGAAACAATACACAGCCATACACATCACTGAACAGCTTGTTGCTAAAAACACAGGCTAAAAACAATTTTTCAGTTCATTTTGATCTGGCTTCAAAACAACTGCCAGTGGCTCTCATGGTATCTTTCCCTAGTAAATTAAAACAAGCTTCCTAGGCCTGATACTTCCTTTTCATTCAAGTCTTTAAACAACCACCCAAGACTCCTCTCAAGCTCTTTCAGAGAAATTAAATCTCATTTTTAAAACAAACCGAGCCTGAGCTAGACAGATCTGTAATACAGCTGTTCCTATTTATTTATTTTACTAAAGTAAATAAAGTGCCCAAGGACACAGCCTTCAGGAGTGTTAGACTGCACGGGGACTTGGAGATGTTTGCTGGCAGTCTCCCATCAAAGTGGGACAGATGAAAATTCAGTGTTGCACAAAAGCCCTGGAATAAACCAGCCATTTCCCTCTTCAGAGCTTGCACCAAACACGTGACAGAAACTGTGTCTGCTTGTTCCTCTAAAAAACCCAACAGCCTGACTGTAAAATTCACAAAGAGCATCCCATTCCCGAATCCTAGCACGACTCAATTGCCTTCTGCTCACCTAAACCCCATATTTCACTTTCAAATTGAACCATACTTCCTAGCCTTAATGTTTGCTGACTGCTGCAATGCATCATTTGAATACGTGCCATATTCCACCCCATAACATGCTCAATTTCTCTGTTAGCTGAGAAAAACAGTCGGTCTGACATTATTCACAGGGGAATCCTTGTTGAAAAGTGCTGTGCAGAGACGAAACCTTATCTTCTTTGGGTCTTAGGAACGCTACCGAAACAAAGCTTGGTGCTGGGATCAGAAAGTACCTTACAGGTTGTGGTCTCTGATGTGGTGGAAGCTGAGGGGTGTCTTATCTGGGCCTTATCTGGCTGTTTATTCAAAAGGCAAATGCTTGGTCTGTATTTCTGGATGCTTAAAAGAGCAGATACGTAGTTTGCTGGCATTAAAGAAATTCATAGCTTTTTTAGAGGGAGCAAAAGCAAAGGTAAGAGAATCAAAGGTGGAGGGGGAGGAGAGAAGATCTTTCACTCTGCAGGGCCAGAGTGCTCACAGTGCTGAGGTGCAGTCATGGCTCAGCTACCTCATTTTCATTCATGCCACATATATATTTGAATATAGAAAAAAACCCAAACAAACAAACCCCAAATTAAAAAAAAAAAACAACAAAACCACAAAACAAAACAAAACACCCCTCCTGTTACACATGCTTACTGCTTCTGCTCATGCCCTTAGCATAGTCTACCTCTACGACTTACTCTTAGGGACATCTTTTACATTTTAGATTATGTTTGTCACGTCTGAGCGGGGAAGTTTCCACACTGCGAACTGCCTTTCCAATAGCGAGCGCAATCACAGTCAATCAGCCCGATTTAGCACGAGCAGCAGGCAGGAGTCTAAGAAAGCCAGCGAAATTGAGTCCACTTATCGCGGCGGTGAATTTCATTCTGTGCATTCATCTCCATATCCCCTTTGACAATATATTTTTATATACGTGCTCGAACAAATAAATAAATAGTACAACCGCTGAAGGGAGGGGTAAAAGAGTGATTGTAAGATTTTTTCCCTTTAACACGCATGTACGCATAGCTTTTGTTTTGCTTTTTTAAGACTAGCTCTCCCCATGACACAACAGAGATATATTTCACTTTTCTCCACTGGAAAAGATCGGAGAAGAATTATCAATAGCAAGACACCCTTCATCAGAAAATAATGGAAGTTACACCATGCGGAATTAAATGTATGTGGCTAGTTTCCTCATCATACTTGAGGCATGAAAAATCAGGCAATGCTGGAAGCTTTTGCAGTGAGACATGGATGGAATTTCATATCACATCTTGATGGTTTCAGTTCTGTTTTATCGCTCACCTGCTAGAAACAAAACACGTCGTTTGTACCTCATACTGTGCGACAGATGTAATACACATAAAACAATGTGCGTTTCTGTCTCCAGGTTATCTCCTGAATTAGTATCTTGTTATACAAGACCTCAGAAAGTACGTGAATGCTCAGTTTTACTCTTACTACAGACCTGCAGCCTCCAGTCATCCTTCTCCACGGTCAGTGTCAGCACCAAGAATCAGCATGAAAAATAACACATTCCCTAGGAGGAATTTAGGAAACCAAAGACCCAACTTCTACTCATACGGACTCACTGAAGCAGCATTGCTGAGGTGAGGTCGAAGCGTAAATGAGTTTGAAGCCTGATGGATACAACCTCTTGCCACCACAAAAAGCTGTGCAAATGAAGGGGTGGGGGGTGGCTTTCAGGTCACTGCTGCCTCCTGAGCCAAAGCAGAATTAATTCTGGCCGGTGCTGTGAGGAACATCAATGGCTGACACAGTTGTGTAAAAAGAAAACCACCCCAATGCTTCCTGTTCTCTAAGAACTACCCTTAGCTACTCCTAATACATCTCTGGGGTGCCAAAGAAAAAGGGTCTTTCGTTGTTCCCTACTGTGTAATAACATCCCTCCAGCTGGGAAACAAATTTCCAGTCAGACATTTTCTTCTTGCCCTCTTGCTCCTCTTTCCCACATTTATCACCTCTTCCACTCCAAGCGCCTGTGCAGAGCACTCCCAGCGCAGTGACTGCATTCTTTAAAGACATTATTTTCATACACATACACACTAGACAGAAAGCAAGGAGACACAGTAATAGAATATATTTTATTTCTAGAGAGATAAAAAGGAATAGTAATCGCCTTTAGCCAGCAGGGTATGTAATAGTTGACCTCCTGCATCCTGTCTTTGATTTTCTCCCCATCGCAATCATCTTTCGTTGGCTAATTCCCAGCATTTTTCCCTCAGGCTGGCGGGTTGGCATGGATGGTTAGCAGCTGCCACTATTTCTCCTCCCTGTCAGCTACGAGCTATACTAATGTTAGATGCCTGGCTCAGTCCCACCCAGGGTGCCGCATGCCTTCGCTTTCCAACATACTCAGCTTTTGCCAGCCTTGAACCTGAACCGAGCTCCCGTCCTGCCTTTCTCCTCGCGAAGATTAGCCGGATGAGGCAGTTAACCCACGTCAACCGAAGAAGCAGATGACAGATTTCATGGGGCTAGACCTCATGGGGCAATGGCAGGTTTCGCAGCTGCCATAGGGGAGCAGTAAAGCAGTAAGAACGCAGCAATATTCAACCCGTGGTGAGTGCTAACATCTACTTTGAACATCATTCTCTTAATAGCATAGAAAAGAGCTGTGTGGATAAACAAACAAAAAGCTCCCCAAGCACATCCCACCCCTTCTTCCTAAAAGAGATGTTGCTTCTCTTTGCCCCTTGGAAGATTTGTAAGGTGCAGACAACTCTGCTCAATCCTTTTGGAAGGCAACATTCCCAGCAGACAGTTCACTGCACTAAGAAAAAAGTCACCAGCAGTTACTCTTTGAAACTGACTCAAGAAATCTGAGGGCTACAGGTAAAACTAATCAGTCTATTTGAGAAGCAAGCTGGTTTCAGAACAGATAGTATTAGAGCAGTGCTACAGAAAGCTAGGTCTACTGCTTCAAATGACCTGCATTTAACTTCGCCACAGAGAAAGGCATTTGGTGCTCGCACAGCTAGAACAACCAGGTGAAGCTGGTTTTAAATGGGTGCCCCAAAGTCAAAACAACCCAAGCAAGGTCGGTAATCTCATTTGTAAGCTGCAGGACTCTCGTGCAACTGAGAGGTTTTATTTGTTGTCGCTGTTTCTGCCTTTTCACCATTCCAGTGCAGCCTCAGCTTTCGGAAAACCAGGGGAATGAGGTGTTTGCCCAGACGGTGCTCCTCTGTCCAGCGCCCGGCTTTCAGCTTGCCCATACAGACTCGCTGTGCACTTCTATTAGCAAAGCCAGGCAGGTAATAATAGCGAATAAAAAGCCTATTCGACGAAGCACTGGCTCCTTCTCAAGTAGAGTACCACTACAGCATGAATGACTCAATCATCTACTCGAGAGCTATTACTTGCAGCGATGAAGCAATGTTAATTGGATAATGGCCTGCTGCCAGCTAATATTGGCATGACCTACAATACCCCTGGCTGACAGCCGTGTCTCTCTCTCTATCACACCTTTTTTTTGTAATCTGGATGGGAAGTGGAAACCATTAAAAAAGCCTCATAAGTGCCATTTAACTTCTTATCATGAATTAAAAGCTTAATTAAGTGCCTTGTTAAAGGAAGGAAGACCAGTTTTCATGATTAAATAAAACAAAACAACAGTTAGGGGTATGGAGTGAATGAGTAACTTTACAGCTTAAAACTCAGCTCTTGGAAAATATTAATTCTGGATTGCATTTAACAGCAGCTGCTAGAGGAAAGCTGCACAATTGCTGAAAAATACCCTGGGTGAAAAGCAGGCAAGGTTCTTGTTGTTTACCAAAACCTGCAAATGAAGAGAAAAGCATAGAAGTTAAAGAGCTAACGGGGTCCTTTTTTATTAGCTATGGGCAGCTGACATGCTCCATTCCTCTAACTCTCCTGAGGGCCGATAGTTCACACACCACAGCCACATCTGAGCCCTTGTATTTCGTCGCTGTTTTTCCAAGCGCTTATCTACACAATAAAATACATTGCTTTAACAAAAGGTGTAGTACAAAATCCAATTACTGAGGCTAGTACAAATGAGTTTACGGAAACTCTTCAATCAGTGCAGAATTAGCTCCATACCGATTTAGTTGAAGTCGATGAGGAAAAGGTTTGTACTGTCGCACATTAAGTCACACTTGACCCGACCTGAAATATCTAACACAAGGTTTTGCAGTGGTTTAAAACCCTCTAAGTTCAACTAGTCTCAATTCTGCGTGTGCACAACGTGTCCCTACTGAAATGACTGGCATGTCATAAAGACCGCTCTCACTTGTAATTGGATATAAAGAAGAAATAATGTAAAAAACATCTGTTCGCTGTTTAGCTAGACAACAGCTAACAATGTCTGGATGCCAGATTAACAGACCCCAACACGCTATGGAGAAAAAAGTCTGCAATTCAAACTTCAGAGGCAGGTTTACTGCTTTGAATAATCACAAATAAGTTCTTTTGTTTTGATGTTAAGCTCCCTCATGCCAACATTACATGAGTGTAAAAGCTTTATATATAAAGCTTTACCCAGCTCCAACATCAAACCTTTGAGAAATAATAGTACTAATGCCCTTTCTCCATAAAGCCAAAATTTAAAATGCAATGCTTGCATGGATGACTTAAAAATATCTTCGTCAATTTAGGAGTGATAGTCACCTTTCAAAAAGTTTTGAATTGTGAAGACTGTATTTAAAAATGATTTTCAATCTCTGTTTTTCTGGAAGAACTATATGCCAACATAAATTGTCTCCAAGCCTGAAAAAAAGTATTGGCTCAGGACATTAACTTTCAACTTTTGTTTGAAATTTTTCCACTGGAAGTATAACCCCCTACATGACAGATGAAGTCAGTCTTCACAGATACCTTTAGAAATAGCTAATGGGCTGCCAGAGCTCTGCCGACCACAGACTAAAAACAATAGCCTTGGGAAGAGCCATTAGCTTGTGAACTCAAGAAGACCCTGCTAACTTCTTTCAATGCAATATAACTAAAATGTTTTTTTCCCCTGCTCTATCAGCTCTTAAAAATCAGGAGAGCTTCAGTTCCTTTCATGGGGAGCTCCGACGCTGTTCCTTGTTGGATGCACAAAGCGCCCAGCACTCTGAAGCAGAGCAATGCCAAAAGCAGAGATACGCACCTTACCCAAGGAATGACTGAGAAGTAACGAAGTGCATCAGGCAGCTCCCTTCACCCCAAGTGACTAGCATTTGTGAGGAAATGATTTAACTGACCACCTCTCATATAGCTATTCAAATAAAGTAGCCACCAAGTAAATTAAGATTCAATGCAGTTAACAGCAATTAATTTGCACATGGAAAATATCTGTACAAGTAAGCATTGGTAGCCATAGGTATTTCTTTTAATAGGCTGAGAGAGTTCTTTTCTAGGATGAGAAAGTTAAAGCCTTGGCACTTTGCAACTAATAGAAGCACGCGGTAAAACAACAGTGGTGGTCTTAGGTGAAACGTGACAACACCAGAGAACTGGGGAAAACCTTAAGAACTAGACTCACTGCTTCTGCAAATCCATGGACTTCACTGGAGCTGTAACAGCAGCCAGTGTAATCGTAAGTCACTGTAACTTTCTGATCTTTCATTGTCATATATTCTAAAACGTGAAACTCCAATGCTTCATTTATCCAAAGAGGATTCACTTAAATAGAAATCATTCATGGTTGGACTGGAGGAATTCTTTTTATGTAGTATCTCATATGAAACACAAAGGAAGATAAACCTTTGCATTTTAAATCTTTAGTGTCATATGAACATAGGGCCGAGTCACCAAGTGCAGACACACCATGATCCCTCCACCACCCTGCTCCTCGCACTGCCCTGCGGCTCAGAACCTCACTGCTGCTGTGATTAGAAATCAGCTAACTTCTAATCTACTTTTACTAAAAGCCAGTTGAAATCAATCAATGTTTGTGTCAACACTTCTAGTCTTGAAGAGAAACTCCTCCTCTCAGCAAGTTCATCTCCTCTGCCTAGAGCTGTAGCATGTCGCAGTTGTCACACCAGCAGTATGAACCTGCCATGGTCTGGTCTTCTCCTTTAGGCCAGGCTCCTTTTTCTGAACATCTCAGTCACTCTTGTACAGCCTTACTTGAATTTCAATTATTTTTCTGTATCTAACAGGATCTGAATCATACATAGAGGTCTCACCAAGGCTTTGTAGAAGAGCGCTGATACTCTCCTGCCTCTTCGTACCTGTGCACCCCTGGGCATGTTTTGCCACCTCTCTGCTCCCACCCTTGCTTTGCGGTGCGAAAGTTATGCGACACTGACTGAGACTCGATTCTTCCACTGGAAATTATTAGTGGACACTGCAGAATCATAGTGTGCATCCTAGCGTGTCCTCTGCGATATCTCTAAACTCCTATGCAAAACGCCTGGGTTGAAATTTCTTCATGAGTAATATTCAGTGTCAAGACTCATGAAGTCGCACCCGGTGACCTACTTCTTCTAATGCTCTCCAATTTGTGCCATGACAACATCACGCCGCTGCTGAAGTCTCTGGAGAGCCAAACCAGAGGGGGAAAAACAGTGTGTGACACCTCAGGACCTGTCACCATTTAAAACCACACCATGCTTCTTCATGGGCATTAAGCAAATGGTGGTGAAAAACCCTCTGTATGCTGGCGTGCCTTCCCACTGCCCATGCCCTGGGTACATCGCCACCCTTCTTGTGCCACCTGTCCCAGTCAGAGACGCCGGGCAGGCAGTGCTGAGGTGGTGGGTGACAGCAGCACTAGCCATCAGGCACACATCTCTCCTCCGTGGGCAGCAAAGCCATCGGCGTGCCCTACGGTAGCTCTGCTGTCACGGCCCTACGGCTGTGAGGAAATTACAGTGGGGGTGGAAGCCAGCCAGTGAGATTCTGTGGTAAAATAAAGTAAACTTTCCAGTGAGGTATGTATTTTCTACGTCCCTTGGCTTCCTGCTGTGGGAGCCATGTCGCATGAGAAAAACCCTGCTTTTTGACAGACTGTGTTCATGGTTTCTCGGTGGAAAACACATGGCCTGAAGCGGTAACATCCCAAACTCGTCATGAGGGGAGGCGAGAGAAAGCAAGGCTGACTGAGGTGCAGGGGAGGGGCAAGAGGAGGATGAGGATACAAGCTGCCAGAGAGCAGCTTGTCCAGGTGGACAGCAATGAGACTCCCAACAATGTGAAAGCTCAAACGATTTTTCAACAATAACCTGCCATTTAGCAGCCAAACCAGCCCTTTCAAATTTTCTGTCTGGAAAAGCAGAAGAATATCAGGGTCCTGACAATGTCCTGAATGAAGATATGGTAATTAAGCATTTGGGTACGGCGCTCTCAGCAGTGGTCAGAAAGGTCAGCTGAAGCATCTTAGAAGTTTTGCTGCCATAACCATTAGGTGTTACTGCCACTGAGGAAGGCTGGCATGAACATGCCCAACCTTCAGCGATTCACAACCCACCCAAACACAAAAATCATATCCAGAGCCGTGCCGGGGCAGGCACTGACATCTGCACCACGCTCCCCCTGGCCACCTTAGGAGACCACAGAGGTCCTCCTCATCACGTGGGATGGAGGGGGATCATGTTTACAGCAGGGGCATGGCGACATACTGTACCTCTTCCGGCAGGCTGACCACCAGGTCATTTTCCGTCTGCCCTACCAAGGCCTGCAAGAAGTACTCGCTGCAGGCAGCCAGCACAGCCCGGTGGGCGCGGAACTCCTTCCCCTCCACGATCAGCGTCACGTCACAGAGAATGTCCTGCTTCCGCTGGTCATTTAAGCAGAGGAGAATATTGGTACAGTGCACCGTTGACTCATACACATACATGGGGGAGTCAGTCTTCTCATCCACAGACATGCCGTTCACACCCTGCAGGGGAGAGGGGAGGAAAAAAACACAAACAAGGCGGTGAGGAGCAAAGCAGTTGCTGGGCAAACGTGGTGCGGCGAGGTGCTGCCCGATTTCTGGGTACGCAGGAACCATAGCCAAACAGCCCATTAAATCTTAAATCTGAATAGTTTGCTCAGGAAAGGTATGGGGAAGGGCGTCCATTGCCGCCGGCTTTCACTCTGCCACGCGTTAATTACCTAACCCCCCCAACTTCCCCCTGCAAAACCAAAACAGAGTTTAGATGGACTGCAAAGTGCTTTCCTTCAACCACCTACTATGCATCTACGATTTTGATTTAGTAGAGGCAATAACATGGGGACATGGGGAATTTTAGAAGATTTTAGCAAAAAATGCAAGAGTGACTGTTGGGTCTTTTAGCTGAAAAAAAGGCTTTGTGCTTGCTTCTGTTATTTTCAGATTAAGGGAAAATCCCCTCAAAACCCCAGCCTATTCTCCAGCAGACAGGCAGCACCGTGTGTTTACACTGAAGACCTCGGCTGAAGTGAAAGGCAAGGTGGAACTGCACCCAATGAAGACAAGTCGTTAACTACAACAACATCATTTCATCATTTTTCAGTCAGAATTAGAGTGATTTTAAGTCTTAAGAAGAGAAAGATGTTTAGTGGCTTCAGAAGAAATCCACTTCCAGGTATGGCTAAAGCAACGCACCTTCACTGGCAGTTTGTTGTCATGTGATTTATAGAAAAAAGCAGTTTCTGAATTCCAGACCCAAGAAAATCCCCCAACCCGTGCAGAGGTCTGGCCCCGGGCAGCAGGGCAGCATGTGGGTGCTGGGGCCACTCCTGCCTGCAGATAATTCACTCCCTCCTGACAACAGAGCAGAGGCTGGAAGGATGTAAGATGCCTGCTACAATTCTACGGGCTAGGAAGTTCTCTGCCCGCTGCCCTGCAACTTCTGACACAGGTGGAAGTGGCAATACCTCTGAACATAGGGATTCGACTTGCAGTGGTGATGGTAGCGGGGATCAACTTCCCCCAACACTGCACGAACCCCCTTCGCACTTGAACACGTTGAAGTAGTTCTTTTACCCCAAACTTTCTGCCCAGCACCAGACTGAATCCCCTTGGCATTATTTTCCCATTTCAGCTTCTCCAAGTAGAAAAGTGGAAAAGCCTGTGCTGTGTCTGAACATTTGTTGTAGGGTTTACATGGGAAAAAGGATTAGTTGTATGCATTATTCAGTCTGCTGCCGAAAGGAAAGTTGTGCAAATGCACAAATTACAAGTATTTTAAGGAGTTATTTTTCCTTATTGTCAAAAACACCCACCTTCTGAGAGGTAAGATTCAGAGGCATTCAGGGCTAAGGGCAACACACAGTGATATTTTGGTATAATACTGCTGTACGGTAGCGAGAAGAAGAAAAATTCCTCCTCCGCTACTTTTTAATCTGGATCTCTACAGCATTTTCCTTTGCTAGTACAATATACAGGTACACATGTAGGCACAACATGACTTCCAACTGTTTCTTTTGCCATGCGTTTAAACCAGGGTACCATTTTCCTACATTCCAGCATGATTTGAAAGACACTAATAAACTAGACAAAAATGGACTTAAGAGGACCTGCTTGTTACTTACGCAAGTACGTGCTTATAAGTATTTACTAGACTTCTCTGAGATAACTCTATCTTCCAACTTTTACAGGAGTATTTTTAAGCTAGTGGCTATGATGACTCTTTCTACAAAATAGGTGTTTTTGCCAACGTTACAAAACCATAATATTACTGGAATTCTTAATGGGATGCTTACAGCTTCTCTTTTACCGGTATTTTCGGTATTTACTGCTGACTCACGCTACGCTTCTGAGTACCCAGCTTGAAAAGCCTACGTGAACAGAAAAAACCCAACAAACCAACCCATTAGCCCTTTACCACTCTGCATCTAGAGAGCAGATACAATTTTGCTTATCGATCTGCACACAGGTGAGGGAGGGAGATGCTGTGGGTTTTTTTTATGCTACCAGTTGGATTTCTTTATCAGGAGAAAATGAGTTCTCTCCCCCCCCCGCTCCGAGTTGAGACTAACGAGAACAATTGACAGCAATCATTTTATTAACACTATGGTAAGGTAAAAGAGAAAATGATACTTAGCTCATCCCACTCACAGCTTTCTGTGTAACTGAACTCTGATGCTAACGATAGCGTTATAATGATGTTCTAAGTGGTCACTCTTGCGTGCTATGAAATGCAAGAGTTTACAAGAACAATCTAGTGGGAAAACCTGAGAGTTGCAAATGACAATGCAAAGGGGAAAGTGTTCATTTTTTTTGTCTTTTTTTTCCAGGCACGTCTTATGCCTGTAATGTCTCAGATGAAAAAATGTACAAGAAACCTGAAACCTGGCAGGTAATGAACAGAACATCAATTATATTTTCAGTGCTTTTTGAAGAAAACAAAAAACACTATTTGCCTGAAATTGCAATCCTTTTTTACAGTAATAGCGCAATTTGTGTGAATCAAACCCTGAATTACTTGGTTAGTAATTAGTAATTTCCCACTTTTTAACTACAGCTCTCATAGAGTGGTGTTTTTTTTTTTAAATCATTGCATGCCCTGTGAAGTGCTGAAAATACCACAGTGTATTTCCCCGCTGGCAAACGAGCCTGCCTTCTATGCTAGGAAACCTGACCGATGCCGTACTGAGATGCTGGGGCTGTAAATCACACGCTCCACTCCAGCGGATCCCTAGCCATGCTCCCGGGAACGACTTCCACCCAGCTGCTTGTACCACTGCGCTTTCCCAAGGCTACTGTCGTGGCTCCAAGGGGCTTCCCGAAAGCGGATCCACGCCGTGCCCCTTCCCACAGCCGCTGAGAGCCCGCACTGATGCTCTGGCCGGCAGCGGCAATCTCAGCCCGACACAGACTTCCCCTGGCCGTGCCCCAGGAAGCACCCCGAGCCCTGCATTGCGCACAGGGAAGCCGGGGCTGGGCCATGGCTCAGGACCACCTATTTATCAGCTTTTAATCTTTCAACACAAGTGATTTATGGTCTTCCCTTTTCCACGATCTGCCATCAACTCAATGACCTCCAGGCATGAGGTGTTTCCTCTCCAAGAGGGCTTTATCCTGCAGGACAGGAGCAAGATGGTGAAACCCTGCGGTGGGGAGCATATTGTTCATTTCCACGGGGAGAGGGTTTAGAGTGCAACGAGAAAAGGTCACAGAAGGGCTTTGGCATGTAGTAGCAAGAAAATTAGCAGAATTCAACTTTTTTTTTTTTTCTTCTCCTTGGAAGAGAAAAACAGGGATTGGGTATTAACTCTGAACTATGAGGCAAGCTGGGCTGGAAGCCTTTTATACAGTGTTAATTCAAACTGCATAGGTTTTTTTTTGCTGAATTCAGTATTATGCTGAGTTTGCAGAACCTTCTTCATGGAAATCATTGTTACACACTTGGTATTTCTTCAAACCGAAGAGAGAATGTCTTAGCAAGCCTTTCTCCGGCTCAAAAGAACATGCTGTGCATTTGTTTGCATATAGGTCACCATTCTGCCAGAAAAAGCCTCTTTGAAACAAAAGTTTCCAGAAACTGGCACGAACTATCGTGGGCAAGGAAAGCACCATTGAAACCTCGCCAAAAAAAGTTGCTGGTAAAGGCCAGCAACTGCAGTGAAGCAAACTGGAACGTTGCTTACATGGTCCTTCCACAGAGCTGGGTAGGAGATCTCACTGAGCCCTCCTGCACGGGCAGCATGGAGGAGACACGCGAAACTTTGGGAGACCCCAAAAAATTGCTCATGAAACAACCAAATCACTTTGGTTTGCAGCCTGTCATCTCTACTGGCTGGCGCTCGCCCAAAACTCTTCAGGAACTCATGAACACACTGCCTGAGCTGCTACCAAAAATACATTACCTGTCATGAAAAAAACCAACTCGTGCCTTACAAGACTATAGGGCAGGCAGTGTGGTGTCTGTTTTTAAAGGGAAACGTTAGGGGAGAGAAAATCTTATCAAGACAGACCAGAAAGTCCTGCATCAGAACTGGGTTAATTACATGAAAAGGTAAATCTTCATCGTGGCAGAGCTACAGAGCGCTTAACCAGGCAAATTATCATCGTGACAGAGCAGCATGACTTCTGCTAGGGGAAGTCATGTCTCTGGTGGGCTCTATTAGAATTCCTGAAGTGTGTCAAATTAGCAGTGAGGAACTCTGGTACGTGTAATTAGTGTTGACTTTCAGAAATCCTTTGACAAAACCTTTACAAAAGGCTGCTAGAGAAGCTCAGTTGTCATAAGGTGAGAAGTTGCATCAGACTAGGACTCACTTAGGCTAAACCGTGTTCAACAGAGAAGGGATGCGGGGGTGATTTTCAGCAGGTTAACAGTGAAATTCCTCCAGAAATGAAACAGCAGCGGCATTGGCGGCTCACATCTGCCTGTGGCCATGGCATGCAACACACCTGAGCTTGGCTGATCTCTGAAGCTAAAGCAGGGTTGGGCACACTTGGTACTTGGATGGGAGACTGCTTGGGTCTACCGGGTCCTAACAGCAGCCTGCTGCTACCTACAGCAAGGTCATCAAACAGATAGAGCAAGACAATAGGAACTATTTGAAATAGCAGAGGGTTACACTGGATGTAAGGAAAACCTGAGGAACAGGCTGCCCGGAGACGTTCTGTAATCTCCACCTTGGAGGTTTTCAAAACCAGACTGGATATAGTACTGATCTCAGAGCTGACCTGCTTTGAATGGCATGTTGAGCTAGGAACCTCCTAAGGTCCCTTCCAACATGAGTTATCTGATAATCCTACATTGATTAGTGACCACAGACCATGACAGGGAGACTGAAATTGATAAAAGTAGTTCAAATGTCAAAGGTAATAGGGATTGTTGGGGATTTTAAAAAGACTTAATACAGATGTGGCTTTGGGCAAACCTGGTCTAGTGGAGGGTGTCCCTGCCCATGGCAGGGGGGTTGGAACTAGATGATCTTTGAGGTGCCTTCCAACCCAAACCATTCTGTGATTCCTTCCATGATAAAAAAGAATTAGATGCTAACAAGGTGACACACTAAATCCAGGGCACTCTGTTATATGAAGTGGCAACCAGAGGGAAAAAAAAAATAGAATGGTTGAGTTTGGAGAGGAACTCTAGATACTGTCTAGTCCAGCCTCCCTGCTCAAAGCAGGGTGACCTAGAGCAGGCTGCTCAGGACCGCGTGTGGTCAGATTTTGAATCTCTTCAAAGACAGAGACCCCACACCATCTCCGGACAACCTGTTGCAGTGTTTGACCACCGTCACAGTAAAACAGGAACTCATTGACCTGGAATCTTAATTCCAATTTGGAGCCTCTCATGAAAAAGCCAGACTGGAGAAAGACAGACTGTCATCGCTTAGAGACAGATTTGAGAGAGAGAGAAATGTTTTAATAAGGAGATATATTTTCTAGTTACTTCTGGTGTAGTACACTGTTGTGCAGTGTCTGCATCTAATTACTGATGTTGAAATAGGGAGAAAAGAAATCCCCAGGAGAACAATGAAGGAAAGAGGAAAAACCCCTCCACAACATTTATGATCAATTCTGTAAACGCTGTACAAATAGTACAAAATAAAAAGGTCGAAGCAGCACTGCTATTTATTGTTTCTAATGCTGCAAATAGGAGAGGAAACCCAAGTAAAAGGAGCCAGGCAAATGCAGAATTTGTAAAAAGAAGAGCTGTGATTCCTGACCATAGGAACAAACTGAAATCGTACCCCAGACTTGCAGGAAGATGCCTGTTTTGTTTTTCCTGAGAGCTTTCACAGTCACTGCAACAAACCATCTGCACAACTGACCACTGCTGCATGTTACTGGGCAAAGAACTTACCGGATTTGTAAAAGGATTAGTCACTCCTAATAAAAATATCCAGGGCCACATTACTCAGGGTAGAAGTTTACACAGGATGAATATTCACATGCTCCAGCACACTGGCCAACAACAAACTGCTTGGGCAGAGGAACATGCATCTATTATCCGTCTTTCCTGACCTACTAACCACTGTCTCAGAAACAAATTACTTGATGGATGTCAACACAGATGAAAACACCAATCTATCACTCTGAGAGAGCAATGGGCAGGCACGCTGCCCTGCGCTCCCCTCTCTCCAACGGGCACTGAAGCTGCACGGGTCCAAGCTGCTGAGGGCCAGCAGTAGAAAACATCCGTCCAAAGACTATGTGTGGTGGGTGTCCCTGACACCGTGAGCACCGCTCCTGCTGTCTCCAGCGCGGTGGTGGGTGTAGGACGTGAGAAGCCATCAGATGTTAACCTCAACAGATAAAAGGTGCACAGACTGCAGTGGAAGCGCCTTTGTAGTCTCTCTGCAGCAGAACACCAGTGAGGAGGAAGGGCATGGGGGAAAAAAGGGGCCAAAAAGCATCTTCTCATCCCCTGAAACAAAAGCTCGCTTGTATCCCAGGAGGTGTAAGCGTGACATCAGATCTGCAACAGCGCACAGAGGAAACAATCCCAAATTCACAGTACAGGCCTGAAAAGGTTTATTGGTATCTGCTCATCATGCCTGTAACGCTACGTTTTAGTACGGAAGCCAACAGGTGACACCCTGTGACTTCTCGTTTAGGACTCGCAGTACCTGACCCGGTGTAAAATGAACCGCAGGTTTTGTTTGGAAGCATAAGCTGGAACTCGCATTGTATCCTGCTATACAAGGTGACTCCTGGCTTTCTCCGGATCGTGTTAAGCGAGAATCAATACCGAACCGAGGTTATTTTTAGCTCCAGTTCACGATTTTCCAATCTGCTCCACTAACAGTTAAAAAACGACACTGAGGAATACCTCGAAGTGGTCTGCTTGAATGCGTCTAAGGCTCTTTGGACAGAGGTAGCTGGAGAGTCTGCACTGCAGATGTGCATGTAAATGTCTCACAGTGTTTGTTTAATAGGATGCAGAGTGAGAAAAAATACTCTTTTGTCCTGAGATTTTTTTTTTCCCCTCCTCTAACAGGTTAGCAAAAGCTAGTAGGAAAAAAATGGGGAGAATAATGATAGAATAATGAAAAAGTTGCGATGAACTTCTGACAAATGGCAGCAAAAGCTCATCAGACTTGACAGTTTTTAGGGATAAATATGCACTGCTTTTAAGTGGCAAGTGGGAGGAAAATAATTTTCCAGGCTTCCTTCCCGATTTCCAAATATTTTTTCTACGAAAAGACTTGTTCTGTGTAATCAACACTTTGGTTTTAAAGAAATTTATCAATAACTGACACTTCAGAGCTCCTAAAATGACCATCCTTATAATTGGTTATTACGATCTCTCAATTATAACTATAACAACAAAGGATATGATTATATTGTCACTGCTTTGCTTTAAAAAGAAACTATTGAAAGGCCTAATGATTAATTCACCATTTTTGAGAGCTCACTGTAATGACAGAAGACTATATACAAAGGTCTCTTCAGTGAGCCCATTATTCAATTAATAAATGCTGAATACCGAGCAGTCATAGTCACATGAAACTCCCAAGAATTGTGTGAATTTTTAACCAATTAATTATCAATTACAACATCATAAAACACCAGCACAAAAATAGAAATAATGAAATTTAATTATACATTATTCTTCTTAGTTGCTGCAAATACTATACAAGACTGATTTTGATTAATAATTCATACAGCAATAAAGTATCAGGAAAGATAATTATACTGTGCCACGATTCTCACACTGATTTCTGTAATTACAGATTACAACAGTGTTAGCAATTTAAAAAGGTTAGGGAGCAGTAGTAATTTGCTATGTCATCCTCAGCAATATTAATGTCGTCTTCTCTGCGCACCCATGATAATTGAAAATAGACTAGGAGGCTGCTGGGATCGCGGTACTGAAGGACATGGTTTAGTGGGTAATAGGTGGGGGGGACACGGTTGGACTGGATGATCCTTGAGGTCTCTTCCAACCTTAATGATTCTATTCTATTCTATTCTATTCCTGCCAAACACACTGTGGGTGCCAGGGCCACTAGCAGGAGCGTCTTAGAAACGTGCTTTTCACATCGTTCAGGTAACTTCTGCTGGAAAGCAGACGATACATGGCCAAGTGGAAAAGACACTGCAGAGCGTGCTTGGCCGGCGGCTGTAGACATGCGTGGCTGCTGATAGCGATGGCTGGTGCTTCTGACCCTACCGCCTCAAAGCAAAACCTTTGTTTGACCATGGGTGGGAAGGGAGATAGGTAAGAGAAACTCAGGAGAGGATTTAACCACAGAGCCTCTACAGAGAGAGGGCTGGTTGGACACACAGCGGGGCCCTACAGACATTTGGTAACTCTCCTAAAGGCAAGAATTTACATTGCTGAGGAGGTCACGTGGCTCCAACATATCAAGTGTTCGTGGCCCAGGGAGAACCCTCTGAATTGCTGAAGAGCTGCACGTGGTTCAAGGGCCACAATCTGGTCCCTGATGGGCTGTACCGCGGGCGGTGAGCAGAACTATCTGTGCCTGGGCTGCCTGCAGAGCTGGGCCATGAGCCCTGTATCTGTATGGTGAGCTTCACGGGCTTTTAAAGTAGAGACAAAAATACCGGAAATTCATTCCTTAGCTTAAACTGACAGGAACAGGGATGTGTCCTCCAGATTGTGGAATGGCTGCTTTTGCATAGCCTGTAAGTCATCACAGCACACAGGTTTTGACGCAGGAAGGAAGTCCCACTGCAAAAGTCACTTACTGGTCACTTACCGGACCTAGACCTTACTGCACAACTGGACAGAGACTAGGTTAAAAAAAAGAGGGACTCTGCTCCTGCAGACCTTTAAATAGAACTGCTGAATATAACTTTTATCTGTAGCATTTTGGTTACTTACAGTGATTTCACTATTGCCAGATCGCACACATGAACAGAAATGTACAGCTTCAATGGATCTTGGGTTTTGGGTTTTTGGGTCGTGTTTGGTGGTTGGGGTTTTTTTAAGTTAGTGTCAGGATGCCCATAGCCTCCATGATAAATGTTTATTTAAACCCCACATGCCTACTGTAAATAAACTGCGCTTCAGGTTGTTCAGAGATTGGTACCATAAGGAGGCAGGGATTCCCAGTGGAAGGCTGCTTTGAAGAGTTCAAATAGATTTGTGTTCCACATACAGATAAAACCTATTTCTTGACTTCAGAGGGTTGTGTTGTCAATGTTTTTTTGAGAGAATAACCCAGCTGAACAAGGTAATAATGGCTCACAATCTTTAGGGACTTTAGTTAACATGCAAATAATGTTTACACACAGTACATGTATTGACATATAGATTCTATACAGGCCTACTAGGCAAAGTATGCATGTGCATCTTCTTATGACTCAGGAAAAACTATATAATTATGCTACTAATTGTCCTATAACCAATAAGCCATGCTTAGTTTAACATGCGTTTTCAATGTTCCTTAAATATAAATGGTGATGCCTTCAGGAGAAAGGCATAGTAGATGGGGTGGGGGATGACAAGTCTGGCTAGGACAAGAGAAGGAACAACAGAAGAACTGTCCTCTACCCTTATTTTTCAGAAGACAACTGACATATACGTATTGGAAAGTGAGAAACACAGGAGAACACTTCCCCGCTAAATCTCTTCTCATAGCTTTCACATTGCTCTTTACAGTAGCTGGCTACAGTGGAGGGGACTGGAACCAAATCTGCTACTCAAAATAGCTTATTCAAAGCAGAATGGGGAAAGCCCAACACTGAAACAGTGCCAGGAAAGCACCAAGCAAAACAAACAACATATTAGGTTTTTCTGGTCAAAGGTTTCAGGACCTTGAGGAAAAGACAATCTTTTGGGTTACTCTTGGGTAAGATGGATTGCCAGATTAAAGAATCAGAGATGGAAAAATGAAGTAGTGATTTGTTCTTATCTTGCCCTCCAGCTTGGTGAGCTTTAAGGTCTTCATATAAATAGAGGCTGAAGATTCTGGCAAGGACCCACAGATTTAGGTCCTGCCTTCCTTGCTTTAAATTAGTATTTTGGAGATTTTGTTGAGGAGTGATACAGTGACATGGTTTTCCTTCCCTTCCTGAACTTTTAAATAATTTCTGTGTACCTCTGTGGGCATATGTGCACATGTATGTATATATAATTTGCACTATGATGCCATCTGGGATGATGGAATGGTTGGTCAAGTATCCAGGCCACTTGCCTGTATGACATTACTTCTCGATTGTAAAAAATGTGTTTCTCTACTTGAAATCTCTTTTGCTAATACGACTATGAGAACAAAGGTCAGGCTGATATCCAGCCAATACCACCAGGGATTGGAAGCTACAGCTGAAGAACAACAGTGCTGTTCTGCTCCTTTTAGCAGCCTTGTCAGGTGAAAGATTATGCCAACAAGTAATAGCTATTAATTTCCTTTATGTTTTCTTCTCAAGAAAGCCCAGTCTTTAAAAACTCCAGTAGAATTCAGTGCTGAAGCTCTGTACTTGGATTTTTTGGTTGCTACCAAATCAGTGTGTTTTGTCGGTTTTTAAGTTTGGGTTTTGCTTTTCTTTTTTTTTTCCCCAGAGAAGAACACAAACCTTCTCAGAATTACTGGTTCATTTTCTCCTCACCTCTCAAGCTGTACTAATTACTGCTTTTCCAGCCTATCTGCAGAACTGGTGGCAGAAGTTCTGCCTGCATGGGAGGGTATGGCCAAAACCAGTGCTAACACCTTCCGGCTGCTCAAATTGTAGAGGTTGCAAAAACGACAATAGCCCATTTTCTCCTGTCATACTACATAGTTCTTACAACAAAAACCTGTTCTCAATTTTTTCTTTCCTAAAATGCAAGCTCTTCATCTTTGCTGCGAGTTAGCAGGTGTTTAGAATATCCTTCATGTTTCCTTGGGACGCAAACTGGCATGTCCTTTGGAACATGTCCATTGTGATTAATGTGTGAAGAGCAGGAAGGCGTGCAATAGGTCACTGGGTTAAATTTGGGACAGAACTTCGCAGGGTATAACTTCGCACCTTCTGCTCTTGGGAAAGAATACAGGTGTCGCTTTCTCCTTGGAGACTGGGCCACTATCTGCTTGTGCAGCGCTTTCCACAGCCAAACAGATATCAACAGAAATGTTCTCCTTTGACAACATACGTACTGAAGGAAAAAACCTGTTTCCTTGTGGTTAAATCGTAGATTTAATCGTAGATTTAACCACCAGGAAAGGGAGAGGGACTGTTTACAAGGACATGTAGTGATAGGACAAGGGGTAATAGGTCTAAACTGAAAGAGGGAAGATTCAGACTCGATATTAGGAAGAAATTCTTTCCTGTGAGGGTGGTGAGGCACTGGAACAGGTTGCCCAGAGAAGCTGTGGAGGCCCCATCCCTGGCAGTGTTCAAGGCCAGGTTGGATGGGGCTTTGGGCAACGTGGTCTAGTGGAGGGTGTCCCTGCCCATGGCAGGGGGGTTGGAACTAGATGGTCCTTGAGGTCCCTTCCAACCCAAACTATTCTATGATTCTATGATTTTCACTAATTTAAAAATAAATGAATGAATACATAAATAAATAAACTCTAGTGACTACTGCATTAGGATCCACAGATTTACCTGGAAGGCCTGTCAACACATGCAAAAAACAATTTTCACATGTTTTTCTAACCATCAGATGATCAGAAAGTCACTGAAATGACTGTTTAGAAACTCTCAGAGCAAGCACCAAGGGGATACCTGGGTGATGCCAAGGGATTGCCACAGTGGCTTTGATCCTGCAAGGATCTGAGAACTGCCATTTTGTCATGGGAAAGTTTAAGCAAGAGTCGCAAGCCTTCCCACCACCCTCAGGGTCTGGGACACGCCTAGATTTCTGTTTAAAGTCCCTTTATCCCTGGACTGGCCCTTAGTCTGGAACTAAACTGCTTTTCCTGTTACAGACAATAAAACATCCCTCAGTGAGAGGTGCACGGAAAGCAATCACTGCTGCTGCCATCACCTACCAGGCTGCAGCCAAGCTAAGGAGAGACGTGAGCAGAAACGGGTACTTTGCCTAAGTGCAGCTGCAACCTGAAGGAGCCCAGAGAGACAGAAAAGATTTGATGCACTTGGGTCCTGGTTCTGAAGGTGAGTACAGCTGGTACAGCACCTACAGTTTCTTAGAGGACTGCAAAGACGGCAGAAGGCAAAGACGAGTTTTCCTTCCCCTGTAAGATCCAGAGGAGCTTACGAAAGCTTCTTTGCCATGGTAAAGAACGAGGGATTAAAGCTGCAAAGGCTGCTATAAGAAGAATTTGGATTTTTATCTTGAGGATACTTATATTATTTGTTGAGCTTTTCATGCAGCTTTTTGAAGTTTGGTTGGTTTCTTTGCCTCCACAGAACTACAATGTACTCAACACACTTAAAGCTGCAAAAGCCATCAAATCAAATCAAACCAAATAGGAGATTAACACGTAAAACCCAAAACTAAGCCACACTTTATCCCAGGGAAACAGAGCGCCTTGATTATTTCTGTTTGAATTAGCGCTCTCTGTCATGGGAGTTTTAATCTCAGGGCATTCCTTCTACTGTGCGCAAACCCGAAAGGCAGAAAAGGACCACCTAATCTGCCCTCCTAAAGGCAGTATCAACAGTTGCCTTTATCACGTAGACTTGCAGTCCTGACAGAGCAAAGAAAACCAGCGGTTTGTTTGACAAGCTCTCCAACTGTTAGTGGAATTATCTATACCTTTAGCCTCCAAGTTCTCTCCTGACAGATCCTGAAATAGCTGTTTTGCTATTTTGCCCTGGACTGACGTCAAGCTAAACCGGTCTTCAGTTCCCTGGGACATCCCTTTTATCTTTTGAAATATCAGAAATACAGTTGGCAGCCCTCCAATTTTCTGGAATTTCCTGTTTCCCCAGATTTATTATAAATTAACAGCCACTCAACAGTGCTTTTCAGCTACCTCCTCTAAGATTCCTGGATGTAAATGTTACTAGGATGTGAAAATGTTTAATTTCAACCACTCCTGCCTGTCTCAGATCCTCCTTTGCTATAAGCAGTCAACTTTCTCTTCTTTCCCCATCACCGCAAGAGGATGGACACATCCTCTTCCACTGCTTCAAATACAAAAACTACCTAGGGAACATTTCTGCTTTTTCTATTTTCCCTTTTTTGATATTTGATTAATTAATGTTTTATCACGACTTGTATTTCTTCATTTAACCAGAATGACTTCTCATTAGAGTAACGTTTTTTGTTATTGATGGCAGTGTAAAATCATAATTTTGAGCAGCTGGCAGACTATTCTTCAACAATTCCCAGTGCGTTCAACGCTTTCTACTTTAAATGTAATGTTATGCCAACACAACAGGTTCTAACTTTGGAAAACATCTTTTTCAGTTCTGAGTACGGTGCATGCATAAATTTATTGCCTCCTGGTAGGTGGTGTACTCTGCTCGCACAAGGTCACCGTACGGGATTTGAGGGCCTGTTATTCGTGCTCTTTAAGACCATCCACAAGTAATAGCGTTTGACAAATTGCTTCCCTTCTTGCTTCACTTTCTCATGCAATGAGTTGCAAACCTTTATTTTACAGTCTGCTCTTAGGAGAACCACTCCCACTGCAACTCTCTTGGATTCCTGCTCATGTGCCACTCTCTCCAATGCCTCTCCCATAACGCTAATAACCTGGCTAATAAAAAAGTCGAACAATGTGATTCTTGTACAACCCTAATGGTTTAGAATTACCTGTACTGAAAGCACCGCAAGGCTGGTTTATGCGGCTGGGTATTCACTGATGTCACTCTCTTCCCCTATAGTTAGTTTACAGCCTCCACTTGCTCATTTGTCTTCAAGAGGAAGGTACTATTGGTAGAGAAAGAGGCCACCAAAACCAGACATGCTCCACACAGTCTCGGCAGACCATAGCTTGAAGAGCCACAAAATCCCAAGCTGTCCTCCACTCTCAGCAGCGTGGTGACTGCAACCCCCTGTCACCTTTTGCCTTTCCTCTCCTTTCACAAGGGGCCGGACGCTCCAAGATACCTGACTGTACCATGTTCGAGGACAACACAAAACAAATCAGTGAGGACCTTGTCCGCACGGTGGCAATCACCATTGCCACACTACTTTCAGGACCATGGCAGGTTTGCTCAGAGCTGTGTTTCAGGCAGCTGTGCCCTATGGAAGCTTTGCCTGGCTGATGAAATGTACCCCATAACTATGACCTGGACAATCTTTATGAGATAACAATATCTGACATACAAGCAAATGCTCCTTCTCTGATAAGAAAAAAGTCTGTGTGCTTTTTCTGATGTGAATTGAGAAGCTATATTCTCCATAGATCTCAGAGACATGCAATTAAAGACTGTCAAATTTGCATGCACACAGAATCCAACTGAAGGCTGAGCAGGCGATGTTATAACATTTTTCGCTTGACTTGACAACCTTATATTCTTTTAACAGTTTCTGTGCATAATTGCCTTACCTTAAACAAACTGAAGGTGCCATTGTGTACCCTGACCCTCGCACCCACACGGGCCAGGAGCAGGGCAGGAACCATGCCATTTCTGCTTCCCAGGTGGTGCTGGCTGACCATCCCTGGTCTGCAAAATCACAACCAAGCAGTCCGCAATGCTGCATGACAGAGGGATGGAGCGAGCAGAATGCAGCTCTGCAGGTCCCCCTGATTTGTCAGAAACCAGATTTCTGAGGCAGCATTAAGCACATGCCACCAGCTGCCCTGCGCTTTCTTTTCTGAAGTTTCTGGCTGGTCAGATGGATTTCAGTGGGAATAGCAACAGCAATGACTGTACCTGTGGCCCCAAAGCCACTCTGCAGCTGAGAGCTCATGTCTTTGCTCCACAGCATGGGGGCACCAGCGCTTTAGAAGAGTTAAAAAGATGTTGAACATCAGAAAATCAACACATAATTTCAAGCTTTATTTTGCTATTTACTTCTCTCTCAGCTGAAACATTTTGGTGATGGTTTTCCAACCACCGGCTGAGAGAACATCACAGCAAGAAAAGTGTGACTCTGTGCACCTGAAGTCTGGCAAACTTTCTGCGGTTCAAAATCAGGCTTTGTAGAGGGAAAAGCCAAGGTACAAGGCGGGCAGTCCTACTTCTGGTGCATGTGTAGAGTGAGAAGCACTGGGAGGTCTACATGCAACAGGACTTAGTCAGCACGTTCTAGCACTTATTTGGCAAGGTGTTGAGTGCCTTTAATGAGATTTGAGATTCCCTGCAACAAGTGGGATCAAGCCATAAAAGCCTGAAGACAAGGAGATTAAACTGCAGATTAATAATTATAGAGTACAAACAATCTGGGATAAAATAAAACACTTTCGCTCCATTGGAGACTGACATGTTTATGTATAAAGTGGGGACTCTATAAAGCTTATCGATTAGTATTTTAAATGAAACTAATCTAAAAGCATTACTAACTAAAATATGTAACACAAATAGTGTGCTAGGAAACAATCAATACTTCCCAGCGCTTGCAACCCCCTACAGCAATTTTAGTGCTAAAAAGAGGACCAGCTTAGATGGCAAACTGGAGCGCTTGCCAGGGAGCTTGTCTCTCCGCAGACATGTAAAAGAGAACAGTCCGCAATGTAAAAACAAGCATACTTTTTTCTTACTTCTTCCCCCTCAACTTCTGCCTACCACCTAACCTATATCGCAGGCTGCAATAAAAAACAAAGTATAATAATAATAATAAAAAATCACTCCACAAATCTTCTAACCAAATCAATGTACTGTGGTCAAAAGAATGCAAATACTGTTATGCAGGACCAAATCCAGTCTTTTCAGACAAACTTGACCACATAGTGACATAGCTTCAGGGAAGGAAGGGACAGTTTTCCAGTCTCAGACTAAAGGAAGAATTTCCCATTAGTACAATTCAAGTCCTGTAGAAATAGGCTCAGTTGATTTATATCTATTGGAAGTCAAGATCAGCTAAGTATATCTACAGGTTCATGCCATTACTTCAAGAATTTAAGTCCTAGTAAGATACAGTTTTGTTATATGCACAACGGAATGTTAAAATGCTTTAAAAATTACTTGTTGTTTGATGAAATACAGGATGGTCACTACTTTGTTACAAACGACACGATGCTTTTCCATCACAGCATACTATGCTCCGTAATAGCGTCTTAGAAACAGACATGTATGGGCATGGGCATGTAGCTATATACGTGTATACATGTACATGCGTGTGTATATAGATATACGTGCAGATATATGCACAATGTTTAATTAACATCTCTTAGAAAACACATATTATTGTAATCGCATGTTTCTGGAATAACCCATGTTGCCTGGCATGAGCTTTCTGAACATTACAAAAGGATATGATCTCTACTAAAAGGGTCCGTGGGCCAGTCCTGTCAACAGAGCTACCCAGAGTTTCTAGCAAGGAAGAAACACTCCTTTAACTCTGCACAGATTAGGTGGCTTGGTATTACTTGCAGCCATTATTCCATGATTTCTCACCTGAAGTAGCTATTCACACACTTACTCTGCTGCATGTGGCAGGAATTTTTCAAAAAATGAGCATAAAAATGAGGAGAAATTAAAATCCTGAAAAGGATGTTTGTGAAGGTGTTTTTAGTAATAACGAAGGAGGAAAGAGATGTGTGGAAAAAAGCTCTGAAATGGGACTGGTCCAGAGGCAATGGTGAAAAGTTGAAGGGACAGGGAAAAGCCAGGAGCAATATCCACAAGGATGCTAAAAATCCCATTATTATGGCTGAGTGGAAGGATCCAAGATAAAAGAAGGGAAAGGACCAGGCTCATCTCAGAGAGAGAGGACGCTGAAAAGGCTGGGGGCTTAGGGATCATGAGTTACACAGAAGAAAAGGAGGAGGAAGGATGGCTGGAGATTTTTCAAGGGAGAAGGGTCTGTAGTAAGGGGGTAGGAGCTCAGTTCTGCTTCCTCTGCCTCCAGGGGGGCAGAGATGAGGACAGGGGTACAAATCGTTGCTATTTTCCAGTGTTTTCAGTGAGCAAAAAGAAATTGAAGAAGCCATTGATAGAGCCATTGCATATAAGGATGCTGGGAGGGAGCAGGAATGAGTGGGCAGGCGGCAGAGAGAGGCTGCACTCCCCAGAACAGAGTGGGGAATGACTGCCAAGGAGCTTGAAAGAGCAGTGGGAATGGAGGTGACACTGATAAAACCGTTGCTGGAAATCGTCCTTTCCTCCTGCGGGAGGTGGGATGATGCTTTTCCAGCGGGAGGCCAGGGGAGGGAAAGTTGCAGGCACTCAGAGAAGCAAACAGGGAGAAGGGTCAGAGCGGAGGAGAGATGAGAGGGGAGAGGTAATCACTGGTGAGAGGCTGGAGAGTGGGTGAGGACACAGTGCTGAGAGATGCTAATCCAGCTGATTAGAGAATTAGGCACAAGAGATGTTAAGCGAAAGGCAGAGAGCAGAAGAGGCTACAGAGGTGGCAAGAAGAGCCTGAGCTTAAAATAAAACTGCCGAGCGGTCTGAATGCACCACTCGTAGGCTTCCCCTCTGCCTGACCCCTCTCTCCGTCGCACCGCGGAGACCAGCTCCCTTACAGCAGGGAGCAACAAAAATCCAGCCACCCTCAGGCTGATCCCGGAGGAGCAGCAGAATAGGAAAGATGGGAAATAAAAGCTGGCTGACAACAGCTGCCCATGGATAAAAAGGAGGCTTTTAGCGCAGCTGTGCGCCTATATTTGATTTACGTGGGCTTTTTCATGCAAAACAGAGGCACAGCAGTGCAAATGGCTTTCTAAAGAAAGCATCGTGGACAGAAACTCCTGCACGTTAGAAAGACAGAAAGGAGATGCCGATGTCCCGGGCTACAGCAGGATGCCTACGGAGCTGGGGATCCTGACTCAGGCACCAGCACAAAGGCGCTTCCATCGCGCCATCCCCACACAAGGCAGCGCTACGCCCAGCGGCGTGAGGACTGATGTACACAAAGCCCCAAGCGCCTTCTTAGGTGGCTTGTTATTTTGAGTTTAAGCTTGACATCCCCTTGTAACGAAAAGGCACATCTCCTCAGGAAAATGACTACCAAATACTGGAAAAATCCCACGCTTTGTGACAAAGAAGTTCATTTCCAAATTAAGAAACAAAACACTGCAGCCCCGATCGCACACTACACATTTTTCCAAATGTTCTTTTCTAGTAGCAAGTAATTAATCTTGTGTTAGAGCCTGAAAAGTCCCTACTAGTTTTTGAACTTGCAGACAGCTGGAAAATGCCTACTTAGGCTAGTATGCACATCTCTGAGTAATTCCTACGTGCTAATTACTCTTCCAGAAGCTGCCAACAGCTATTCTAACATTTTGCTAACTAGGGAGGGATATCACATCGCATTATCATATAACATGTGAATTAACAACAGGATGCTGGTGAAGCAATGGGATAAACATCAGGTGGTTGAGAAAGAAATTACAGCTGATCGATTTGCACAAAAAAAAATAATTCCATGGTACGTAAACAGCGGTACAGAAACAAAGGGCATGGCTGGGGGACAAAAAACAAAAGTGAAAGCAGCGTTTGCAGAAGTAGTCAGAGTAAATTCCTTCTCTTGATGACAGATGAGATGAGACTGAAGCCCGGGACCCCTTGCAAATCCGACTTGCTAGTACTCCACTAACCCACTGCAACCAGAGCAATATTCACCCCCACAACACAACAGACGTGATGCAAACTGTCAAGCCCTTGCACGTAAAAGCATGATGCTTTCCCCTGCTCGGTGAGGTTTCTGCAATACTCATCGCAGCGGCCCAGAGGGAATTCCACCTTGTGGTGTGCAGAAAGCTTGATGGTGCTCCTGCACAGCAGAGCAGACCCCCCCATGGCTGAGGGGGCCCCGAAGGGCACCAAGTGGCTGCTGTTAGAAGAACCCCCTTGAGATGGAGCTGCTGGTGGTGTGGGCATCCCGTGCAGCCCTTGGGCCTGCGTGGGAGGTGGGGGAGGCAGCCTGAAGGGAAATCAAAGAGGCACTCTCACATATGTGCATGCACATGAACTGCAGCGAGCTAACGCAGGATTTGCAACAGGAACGCCTGCTCTGGAAAAGGCAAAGGCAAGTTATTATCAGGATGAACGTCCTAATGCAGCATCTCAGGGAAGGCTCTGGTCACCTCTGATCAGATGTCTTTTTCTTGGAATGCTGTTAAGCTGTGGTCATCAATCCTCTTTAACAGAAGGGAAAAAAGGCTTCGTATCACTGCTTTCCCTCCTCACTTGATGCGACATAAAATACCAGCACATTAGCACAGGCGAAAGGAACAGAGCCTGGCTGATAATGGCTCTGTTTCTGATAATGGCCACGCTCACGGGGGGTCAAGCAGCCCGGGGAAGGAGGCACCAGGCGCAGAAGACAGCTACGCAGTTTGTTCTTCGAATGCCTGCAGCAGCAGCCTCCTGCTACCGAGAGGTTTCCTTGAAATCCCTCCACAAACGCTCTGCAACAAGAGTGTAAAAGCAACCACTTGCCTTGCTCTGATTGCCCACTTGAACTTTTTGAGAAGGTTGCATGTATTTACCATCGATCTACAGTGCTGTGTTGCCAACTGACTTGCAGCAGAAAGACCACAATGCCGACTGCGGTACGTAGGTGATCCACACATCACTTCACCTCGACGCCTCAGAAGGGCACGTAGGGAGGTACGGCGTGATCCCCATTTACCAGCCAAGCGGGTACAGACAAACCACCTGATATAGGAGCTTGTGCTGCCGCTGCCAGGGCTATAGGTAAGAGAGAGATCACAGATGATTACCTTGACTTCTTGGCTACATGTCCAGATTGGTAAAATGAGTTAAAGGACAAGGCAATTTTCCTGATTGTTAGGGCCTGGGCAGCAGCTGGAATTTGGTCCATGTTAGTTGTTAAAATGCTTCACTACCGGGCACTGCTACGGGGGTTAGCATCGCTGCCTTCGTTATCTCCCTGTGGCTCCCTCTTTTCTGTGCTGTGTATACACAAGCACACACAGACCATGCGACTCACAATGAACTCTCGTAATACCGGCTGTCAGCAGCTGACTCAGAGTCAGGAAAAATGCGCTTTAGCAACAGGTCATGTCTATAAATATGGCAAAATTAATTATCCCAAGAAGGGTTCCCCTTCCTCTTAAAATTAGCAGTGTATACAGTTGGATATCTCAATGTAAACACATCGCTCTGAATTTCACCAGCTTCACTATCAAGCACTGCTGTGGAAGGAAAAGTATGGATCCTGTATGAAGTCTCTACTATAACAGATACCAAATCTGACGTGTGAGAAGTTTTATGGTAGTGTTTTTAAAAGAGTGAAATGAGAGAGAAAAAGCTTGAAGCCTAAAACCAGCAACACACCAAAGGTTACAAGAGAAACATTAAACAAGCGTTCCTGTGGGAAATGGAGAAGACAGCTGAAGCCTCTCCTGTGACCAAGGCAGAGGGCAAGCTCTGAGGAAGAGTCCGGGAGAAAAAAGGGGAGGTAGTGGTAACAGGGGACAAGGGAGGAGATGACATCCTAGGACTGAGAACAGGAAGGCTTTCCAGAAAAACTGCTCTGGGTAGTTTAAGTAATCACCTGTAAAATATAAGGCAAGAAAGAAAGAGCCCCCAGGACCGGCCAAACTTGGGGACTATGTAAGTCACACCTCACAGGCCAGAAGAGCTCAGAAAAATCCTTGCTCGGGCATGCTGCTGTTTTCTTCTTATTTTTCTTGGGCAATTTTGCTTTATTATTTCAAGTCTGGTTTTAAGTAAATATTTCTTTAATAGTTAAAGGAATCCTTAAATCTCATCTAGTTGCCCGGTTTTTCAGAGACCAAAGCCTAATACTGCATTCACTCAAGTACGGTTGTCCCTCAAACTGGTGAATGGGACGTCTCCTGCAGTGCTCAGCAGTGCTGCACAACTCAGCAGTAGCACAAGGATAATAAGATGCACACCCCTTCATATTTATCCAAGGAGCCTGTACGGAAGAGGTGTCTTCCAGTGACCACTGCTAGACCAGAGAGCCCTTTAGCATGCAACAGGAGGTTCGAAAGAAAGGCTGAATGAATCACGAGTGAGCAAAAAAGGTTGTGGCACACCCCCACGCTTTTCCATTTCAGCTCTGGAAAGTTCAGCTACGTCCAGGTGATGCTATTGGAACTGCTATCCGGACAGAGAGAAGCGAGCAAGTCTGAATCAATCAGGTTCTGTCTAAGGATTGAGCAAAATCCTGCAGCACAACAGGGATGGAGAAGTTGTTGCCATTTACACAGGAATAACAAAGAAAGGTTGAGTCCGGCAACCTTATCTTGAGCAAAGGAATAATCAGGCAAGCTTCATCCAGCACAGTCGCTGGGAGAAAAGTTCAGGAAAACAGGCAGATTTCCAAGCAGCAAATTCACTGTTCTCCCTAACCCTTTCCATGTTCTCAAGTGCAAAAGCACTGCCAGCTCCTGCAGAGGGAGCCTGCCCTGGAGCCCCACGGGAGCGGAGGGGGGACATGACAAGTGTCACAGGCCAATCTTTGCAGCAAAGGAGCAACTAAAGGAGCAACTACCACTTAACCGATGCAAAACACCAGCCTCAAATGCTCGCACAACGATGAAGCATCGGCAAAAGCCAAATGGGAGATGAACAGAAACATGCTCTCGTATCCAGAGCCATCTGTCCCTCTTCACTCATTCTTCTTGTTTTACAAATTGACCTACTGTTCCAAATCCCAGATTTTCAGAAATAGCACTGGCTGAAGGTATTACCAGGAAAAACGATCAGCGTCAGCTAACCAGCGTAACTGAGGAATTCTTTCCAGGAGGCTGAGGCAGTGATGACAGAAGATGGAAACCCAAAATCCCAGAGAGGTGGAAGTGCGGGCCACTCAGACACATAGGCAAGAAGCAGCAGGACCAACATCTGACAACGCAAGAGATGTTGTCTTCTGCCAAAAGCAGGTGAGAAGTTTCCTGAAAACCATTCCTGTTTTCTGGTATGAACGGTGCGTTTCAGAGGACAACCAACCATTCTTTCCCTGCTCTCCTGACTGCCCTTGGAGTAAAGGAGACCAGAAAACCAAGGAGATTCCTAAAATAGACTACTGTACCAAACAAACAGCTAGTATTCCCCCATGAACTGAAAATCCCTCCAATTATTCCTGAACAATTACTGCCTCCCCACCCCATACAAAGATAAATTTCCTCTCCAAGGTAATTTTAAATATTGTAAGTAGGCCTGGTAATGGCAAACCCGTTATTTTAATATCCTCAGAGACCTGCACCATCTCTCCCTGTTGAGGTTTTCCCCAAAGCACCCATCCTCATCGTTTTTCAGTCATTTGAGCCCTTAATTTCCTATTAGATTGGCATATCTTCATCAACTGGACTAGTTTTATTGTGTGCTTTAATCGGTGGTAAGTGAATAACCCCCTCACATGGCTTGGGGGGGTATTTTCTCCCAGCACCGCCAGAGGAGCCACGACTTGACACGTGTCCTCCCCCACCTCGGCTCTCCCTCTCCCTTTGAAATGGGGAAAAAGGAAAACTAGGAAACGCAGCAGATGGTCTGAAATCCTCTTCCTGCGAAAAACCATCGCTACGGCAGCTAGCTTAGGCAATATTTCAAATATTTCCGCATGTGCCAACAGCAGTATCCAGGACTAGACTAGAGAAGATGAGGAGACTGCTTGTGAAACTCCCCCATAGCCACACTGTTTGCAACAGCCTACTCCTCTTGTTGAAGGCTCTACTCTTTTCCCTACTCTAAATCCAATGAGAAAACTAATCTTCTCCAGATTTAAAGCTGACAGGTGGTACATGCATAATTAAAGATGACCTAACAGAGAATGCTCTCATTTCTGGCATATTATCAGACACTTAAGCAAAGCAATTATCAGTAGGCAATCTCTTCTGTCAACAGAGATTGGATGAAACATTTTGCCAGTCAGGAAGATACTGTAACGATGATACATATGTATTCGCAAATACTCCAGCAATATAACACAGACTTAAATCTCTCTTACCTCAGAGAAATGTCTTCATCACCTATGGACGACTACAGAAACCTCTTATCACATTTTGATGTTCCCCTGTGCTACTTCCATAGACTTGCAATACATACTACATAGACTCCACCTTGCTTCTACTCATGTCAACCTCTTCCTTCAACCCATCTGCACTCCCTGCAAGTCTTGCCATTCCTCTCCATCTAGTCTTACTGTCCTCTCTAGCTCCCACACCCCTTACACCTACATTAGCTGGTGGATGGTTGATCTGTGCTCCAGGAAACCTTGTCCTCCTGCTTTTTTTTCTCCCAAAAAGCAAGAAAACCCCTTCTTCTTTCTTACTCAAAAGCAAACAAAAACCCAACTCCTCCAACAAAACTCAACCAAGCCTCCCCAAACACCCTCTTCTTCACCGCAGGTTACAGCCACCTGCAGCATGTCAGGTTTTGGGCTCTCCATTGCTCTTTTCTTCTCTTCATTATATCTCTTGCAACAAGAACACCTATGGGGAGGAATTATGGACCTCATGTCATGATGGACCGTGCCTGTTGTGAACAATCGCGTCTTACTCATCACGCACCATGAGCTGAATACCTTTCCTCTGGCTGTTGTGAAGGTAGAAGAGGTGAGTGGCCTTCCTCTCCCCAGCTTAATAGTGGGGGCAAGCGCAAGCAAAGATGGGTTGGGAATTTTATGTGGAATGAACCCAAAAGTCTATGCTAGAACTAGGAACATCTTCCCTGCTTTTTGGTTGAACAAGCAGATGGCACTGCCTCCCAAAATAGCAATGTCACCCATGCAGTTTGAAAGAGGCAGAAACTTTCTAACCTAAACTCTTAAAATGCTTCCTTCAAGCAGTGTTTTGCAATGAATCCAGATAGTGTTCTGTGCCTTTTTTTTCTTCTCCTAAGAAGGGATTTTTTTTAAAAGTATATTTTGGGGAAGAAAAACAGGGAGAACAAAAAATTATTAGGAAAAGGAGAACCTAAGAAGGTGAGTGGTTTTATTAATTTTGGGGAAATTAGGATTGTAAGAAGTATTATAAACCACAACTACACACAGAGGACTGTACTTTACCTTACGAAAGAGCTGCTCTTAGGGTATAAAATTGCTTTAATATTGCACTAAGACAAGTGTTTTAAAAAAAAGGCTTATGATAATGGATTTTCAAAGCAAAAGTAAAGCTCCTTTTCCCTGAGAATAGGGCTTTAGAGAAGGGAAACTTCACAATGCCAGTGGTTTGCATTTTGCTGCATTTCACAAGATCTCTCATTATTTAAATTCCGATGTATTTATGTCATACACGGCTAAACGATCTTATTGTTCAGAACATGTCTTTATATGAACATCTCTGCTGTTAGAACTAGCGTTATTTTGCTTTTTTTTTCCCTCTCCTTACCAAGTCAGAACAAAAGTCTCTTGTACTGCAGTTTTGGGAACTTCATGCAAATGGCAGTTTTTACACATCAATCGTCAGTTTAATAACACTAATGATAAGAGGGGAATTAACGGTAATGGGTTGACTTTCTGGCAAGCGAATCAGAGTTTATAGAGAAGTTTTTGCTATGTCAAACTTTACAGCCCTGCGTTATCAAAAGCACTAGCAGTGAGAATTAAGATTAAACCATTGACTCGCTAGCAAGCTGGGCTTACTGAACCACAACTTCCCTGCACAAAGATTGATTATTTTAAAACCCATTGTACAAGATAGCAAGCGATAGCGATAGTCTTCTGGGACAGCAGGGAGCCATTTACACAACCAAATAAATTTGCCAGGGGATACAGATCTGATTGAGCAGGCTCGATATCTCTCTCAGTTAAAGCAACGCGGTTTAGTCTCTTGGTCTTCCCTAAGGCGTAGAGTTTGGTCATTCCTTCTCCCGCTCTACCCCACTCCTGCAATCACGGTACTTTGCAGCATTTTAAAGTCTAGTCTTGCATCCATCGCTCCCCTGTGCAACCCTGGTGACTTCACAGGTGCTGGTTATAGGCATTCGTGCTGCAGGACCAGCGTGGGCAGAGGAACACGGCACCATATGGTTAGCTAGGGCAGCGAGAACAAACGGGTCTTCTGTGGATTGATGCATGACTACAAAGAGCCACATTTTGAAAATGTGGCTCGATCACAACCGCAGGAATGACACTGAATCTCAGAAAAAGCATTTTCTTTCCCAACGGTGGGGGGGGGGAAGCTGTGCCAAAATGCTGGCTTTTGACACAAAATACCACTGAAGTGAGTGATGGCAGGTTTTTAACAATGCTACAAACAGGTAGTATGCCTTAAGCAGGCAATGCTGGTGTAAGCACAAACTTTACGTCTCTTACATCTCAACTCCCCTTTTTATCCAGACTGACAAACAGACAGGCAGACACACTCTTCCGTGCCAGGCCACTCCAACCCAGTTCTAATGTGGGAAGTATAGATACAAATGACACTTTGCTTCCTACCACTCACCTTTGGCTATGATCAGGACCCGTTAATAAACTGCTCTACTGTTAAATCCCATCCCACGTAGGGCACCTTCTTTTCCACAAGTGCCTCACTGCTTTTTCAGACTGTGTGTAGGTTTGATGCTATGGCTCCCAGCTGCAGGCTGTAAGGACTCAATCCTGCATCCTGGGGGGCCACTTCCATGGCAGCATTTGAACGGCTACCTTCCCAGAGTCAGTTTGGCCATATGTCCTGGTTAATGCCCTCACGACCTGAAATAGTATTTCCAGGTAAAGAAGCTGATGCTAAGGACTGCCAGTTTAACTGTGCTGCGCGTCCATCCTCCTGCCGTGTGTGGGCTTTGCTGAGAATCAAGTTTTGGAGAGGAGAAACAAAGCCCGCTCCCTTATCATTATTTACAGCACGCACTTTCAGTGATGCTTTCCATGAGTGGGCAAGGGGAAAAATATGTTTTTAAGCAGTACAAAGTTTGCTGAAGTTTTACAAGAAGCCCCAAGGCAGGCAGGGCTTATTATGCGCCACAGGAATGAAACGCAGCATCTTCGGGGACAAACCATTTTATCATCGAGCGGCAGTTTGGGAGAACTGTGGGAGCTGGGCTGTCTCACCCACGAGCACACTAGGAAATGACAGGAGCTTGTAGGTGTTATCTGCATGTAAGGTCAGACACAGAGAAGCAGTTAAGCCCTGTCTCTGAGGTACCGCCCCTCTGAGGGTAGATGTAATAGGTCATTACAGAGATTAAAAAAAAGGTGAGAAATAACTATTCCACTCAACACCATTACTGGGGCTGGGGGAAGCAAGGCGGTGTTAGCAGTGGTTTGGGTGGGCACTGAGCAAAACAGTGTGAGGAACACACTTGTATGACGTGCCAGCACATGCATGCTGAAAGGGATAAAGTCTTTTGATTTTTGCTGCACTCTCACCATGACATCATGCTCCTAGCCGCCTGCATCACAGACCTCGCCATGCTGTCTACATGCCTCTAAAGGAGACCATGAAGTCAAAGTTTGTGTCCCATGATCTGCTGGTGCTCATCATGACACTGCTAGTGAATGGTAACAACCTTCCTCTCCCCACAAACCTATGCCAGAACTACCCCAGAAGCAGACTCTGGCCCAAAAATAAAGCCCTCAGCCAAATGAAGCAATATATAAAGATCACTGCTTGAGCTGGGAACACACGACTAGATTTTTTCCAAGCCTGGAGGAGTCTCAACTCCTACTGAAAAAATGGGAGCTGTGCACGCTCAACCCTTTGCTGCGGGCTGGTACCCACCCCAAACATCACCTGAAAAAATACTATTGCTTCATCAATATATCTGTAATTCAACCCCCCCCAAAAAATAAATTAAAAAGCTTCTGAAGAGCTTTGCATGGTAAACATCAGAAAAACACCGCTTTCCAACCCTGCAGCCAGTTGTTCTATAATATCTTCTGCTTTGTGCTGACAACCTTTTTTCCATCCAATCATTCAGACACAATGCCTTCAGGTCTGTCTAAGTAATGTAATTTACTGGAGTGGAATTCCCTTGATACCTTCTGCAGCACTCAGTGACAGTATCATTTATACTCTACACTGTCATGCCATGACACTGATACATTGGCTTTCATCCCTCATTCAGCGCAGAGGGTGCAATTTCACCTTCCATCGTGCCCTTTTGCAGACTGCGCGTACAAATTTCCTCCATTCATTCCTAATTACAAACCTCTGCTGAAATACTCTCATTAGATTTATTTCTCGCTCCAAAGTGTCAATCTTATTTGAAAATTCCAATTTTCCAGAAGATTCATCCATTAGCAGCAACCTCCAAAGCATTCCTTAACCGAGTGCATTAAAAGTGAAGCTGGCAGAGCTGAGATGCACTTAAAATACACCATTACAGCAAATCTCCATTGCTAATGTTTTTGCATTATTTGACAACGCAACAAGGAGCCCACGACCGGCCAGCTCTGTTCCTCCAGCACATGACAGGCATAAGCCAGCAGTCAACTGCTACGCCGGGCTGTGCTCCTGCTGCGAGGCTGCGCTGTGCCCCTGAGCATCCCCCGTTCCCACCGGGTGCGTGGGGGGGATCGCTGGCTGGGATCTGCCCCCGCTGTCTCCCAGGACCTCCTGTACATCACAGGGAGCAGCGACAGCCGAGGTGGCTGTTCAAAGCGCTCCAGAAACTGAGAGCCATAGAAAGAGTTTATGACAACTGTAAAAGTGCCTGAGTGCACCTTGTTTGCTGTGGGGAAGTTAAAAAAAAAACAACAAACCAACAAGCTGGGGGTTTCCCAAGGTGGGATCCTCTGCTACGCAACCTAATGGGTTGCCAGAGCATTTCAGCTGAACACCTCAACTGCACTGCTTCAGGCATTTATACTAATCCCAATTTAGTGCCGACACGCAGGATCGTTCCTTTTGGGCCGTGTACAGAAAACACAACTTCACGGACTCCACGGAGCGGCTCTGCAAGTGGTTAAAAGAATCAAAAAGCGATCCGTCTACCTCCTCAAGAGGAAGGTAAACACCTTAAAAACCTCATCACCATACAAGGGAAAAAATGAAGAGCCCGGCGGCGGGTACTGATAGTTGCACAACGCGTCCCATGTGCCATCTCTAAAAATAGCCCGTGCGGCGATACCCCTGGAAAAGACCAGCGTGTCTCATCCAGCTGGAAAGCGCGGCAGTGGCGAGCGGCGCGTGAGCGCCGTCACCGCATGACGCACTCTCTCCTGCCGNCCCACCTGTACTTCTGTACCAAAAAGGGAAAATTCCACAGAAAAAATGACAACAAACATTTACGCCGCTTGTCAGCATCTGGTCACCTACAGGACTGAGACATGCAGGCAGCTGTAACAGATGTAATTCCCTGCAGCAACCACCACCGTGGAAACTAATTATCGCTGAAGTTTTACCCGCTCCCACCTGAAATACTGAAAACCTTGATTACTGCACCAGCGCTCTCGCCTTTCACACTTTGTATCAAGGCGCGCACTGATGTAAAAGCAGAAACGTGTGTTTCAGCAAAACGGCAAAAGTAAGGTGGCAATGACAGGTACCGAGCTCTCCTTCTAGAATGAGAGGGAGGGTTACATCCAGCTAATTTAAAGGGATTACATATTGCATAATAAAAGACTCACCACCGACAGTGTGGCTATTTCACGGAACAAGTGCGTGTGCCTCTAAGTGCCCCCGGCACCCCACATCCTCCTTGCCATGTGGTGTTACTCAGAGCGAAAACCTATTGTCTTACGCAGCCCGATTCTCAAGAGCAACACCTCTGCTACCCTGCCAAGCCTGGAAAACCTGGAAAGGTCAGGAAGCGACAAGAAAGCGGTGAAGCTCAAGCTGCCGCGCAGCAGAAAGCACGTTTTCAGCCCCTACCTTTGGTTCTGCAGCTCTTGGATAAATGCTCTCTCTACTCATCCATCGCAAGAGTGACATCAAACCGAGAAGCTTGACATACAGAGGCACACTCATTCTCTGGAAATGCCATGGCTACTTAATGAGCAACGCTGGGACAGCACCAAACCTTACACCGTGAAGTTATGAATTTCCCTGCACACACTGACAACATCTCTCTTTAATGTTTCTCCTGGCCATGAGCTGCCATATCAATTAATGCGATCAGAACAGGTTTAGTAACTCAAGCTTCTGCAACTAATTTAGCAGATTCCTAACCCGTGCAACTACCTGGAAAAGCTACCGAGACAGCGTATTTCAATACTGTCACCCTAAAAGCTAAACCTAAAGGATTTTATGTGCCAAACATTAACCGTGAGAATTTAGTTTCTTGATGCTCAGCAGATTTATACAGATTTCTTTTTTTTTCTTTTTCTTTCTTTTTCTTTTCCTTTCTTTTTTCTTTTTCTTTTTCAGAAGATAAAGCTCTGGATCAACAGTTCCAAGTTATACCAGTGAAGTTTTGGAGGGCTGATTTTAATGAGCTTTCAGTCCTCTCCAAAGCTGCTTGTCCCAGAGAGCAGAACAATTCTGCCTCCAAAATTGTTCCATCACCACCTCTCACTTACGCACTTAAGCCTAATTCTTTTTTTTTTTTTTTTTTAAATAAGGAGTTGATGAATTAACATAACTAGACCACACCACAAGTAAACTCTGCCTCTCCTTCCAACGCAGACCCATTTACAAACATTTAAGCCTGGGACTCACCAGACAGAGCCGAAGCTGCACGCAAGCCAGTCATCAGAGCTCAGACAAGGATTATGCTCGCTCTACGAATTGTAAAGCATTTTAATCTTATTTTTAGTTGTATACAAAGGGCAATAAATGGAAAATCTTATTGTAACCACCATTTTTTCATGACCACCCACACTTCCAACACCTACAGCAAAAGTATATAAATGCAAAAACCCCAGAACTCATGGCTCGTCTGAACAAGGGATGCAAACCAGCTAGCTGCCGCTCCTTTTTTTCCAGCTTGCATTCAGAGTGCCATTATATTCTGGTTAAACATCAAGAACAGCTATTTGCATGCAGGATGTATCTACTGTCAGGGATCCTCCTGGTTTTTTGTAAATTTAATTACTTTTTTTTTTCCTCTCTAACCGGTGGATGCTCTCTAAGTTAGCTGACCACTGACCGATTTTCAGATAATGAAATCAAGGAGGTACCTCTCCCTAATCCTCAGTTTCTCCCCCGACACTGCCCAAACTACTGAGGTACGAGGAGTTAATGCTTCACTTACCTGTGAGAAATTATGCTGAATACTCTACCCAGAAACTGGTAATTAAAAAAAAAAAATCCCTTCACACTCATAATAGTAGAAGAACTTCAAACAAATTGCTGTCAAGGATGACTTCTTTATGTTTAAATCCACATTACTTCAAGTCGCTTTGCAAATTACTCTTTGATTTCATACCTAAAACTCCCATGCCTACTATGACGCTAGCTTACCCTCCTGTCTGTCCTATGCCCGATTCTTTCCATTTACTGAAAGCAACACAAGCATCAACCTAGTTACCATCTGAAAACTGCAGAAAGCTAACCCAATTAGCTGAGTAAAAAAAGAAATAAAGAAAAAAGCTCTGTCCTAAGACCAGGCTCAACAAGAATATAGGTGATGCCACCATGCCTGGAGATGGGGAAAGGAGAGTGAACAATCTCGTGTCTTTAACTGCCTTGCTGTCTCTGAAACGCAAGTTGTTATAGCCAGACAAGCATCCACTATTACACTTTTACTTCTCAACGCTGCAAATCGTAACAGGAAACACGTCCCGTAAGCCAACAATCAAAATTTACCAAAACAGTTTAAGAGCAATTGTCATCTCCAGAAAAATGTACCTTTACCTGCCCTCGCTCATTAACAGCTCTCTAGACCCAACGGCCCATCGCCTTCCCGCAGCCCCCGGCAAGCCGAGCGCAGAGCGGGCCGCTCTCGACGCACGCCGCCGAAATCAGGTGTGTGCTTTTCTGGTGAGGATTTAGGTCGTAGGACCCGCGTGCTGAAGGCTGCAGAAGCACGGGTATCTAAGTATTATGAAAATAAATGGGTCATACACCAGTGAGCTAACAACCACACCACCCCCAAGCCAGGCGCTGAATGACTGTGCAGGGCTCTGCCAGAGGGAGCGGACAGGGTGAACCAGCAGTGAAAACAAAACTGATGCGGTGAGATGGATTTTACTTTTCACCGGTTTGGGTTACAGAGAAAGTTGATCTCACCGTCACCATCTCTCAAGTCTTTTCTTTAAAACATAAAATAAAATAAAGCAACACGTGGGCAGGTAAGCCGTCCCGTGGAGATGGGCTGTCACCTCGTCCCCCACCCCGGTAAGGGGAAGTGCCGCCGGCCCCGGGCCGGGGGAGGGCTGTGACTCAGTCCCTCGGGCTGACACACGCACACACCGGGCTGTCACCTGCCGCAGCGAAAAATAAAAGGCCTTGCCACAACACGGCAGCCACGTGGGAAACGCCGAGTAAACAGATCAGTGATACCGTGTGCCCACGCGGCCCGTCGCACCGCCGGGGCGATGAACAAACAAACCTGTGGTCAATGGCAGCGAAGGGAAGAGGTGCCGGAATAATTCGGTTTCATACCGCGTGCCGTACTGCACCAAACAGCACCGTCCTCTTCTGTCGTACCAGCTAAACACAAGCAGCATGCTCCTCCTGGCCGTGTGGCCGCGTGTCCCCCGCTGGGGATGCCTCCGGCACGGGGCTCTTGGTCAGAAACATCCAGAGAGGGACGTCGGCTCACCGCCCACACACGTGTGCACGCGCAGCCGCTGTGCCTGACGCCACACCGGCGCTGTTCAGCCCACACTGAAAATACTAGTCCAGACGTATTTTTTCATATTTTTTAAAATGATGTAATTTTAGATGACTATTTTTTTATGAAAATATAAATATTTTATTTATACATATATACAGGCATATGTATCTATAAAATAAAAATATATTTAATCAACAGATACATTTGCAGTGAACACTTATCATAAGCCATCCCCAAACACTCAGGCTGGGGGTGCAGCCTGCCTTGGGTACAGAGGCACCGATGGTACTGGGGAGCACCCGGTCACACTGAGGGATCAACACCCACGCTGGCAGTGGTCAATGGCTTTATGTATCCTCAACAGGGGGGCAGCAGGAGTAACCAGATTAATTAGAGGCAAAGAAGATTTCCCCTAGATCACAGGAAAACCCTTTTTGGGCACTGCGAGCGTGACGCCTGGGATGGGATGCCACGGGAGGTTGTGAAGCTCCTCAGGGCAGGAGATGCTCCATGCGATGGTGCACAAGGGGCAGAGCCCTGCGATGCCGGCACCATAAAATGGGTAAGAAAATGCCTTCTCCACCATAAAACTGGCACTACAAAAGGAAAACACACCAGAAAAATCATGAAATCCAGACATGGCCACATCTAGCATCAAAATCCTGTAGGATAAAACCACTCGTGTCCTCAGCTACGGCCATGGCACTTAGGAAGTGGGTTTGGTACCTGGAGTTAGGAGTATTTAGTAAGTCAATGTTTAAAGGGATGCAACTGCGCCTTCAGAAATATGAATTCCTTCTTAATCCAATCAAATTACTTGACCTTTCAGTGTAGATTTAAAAGAGACACATCTTTCCCAGGCTGTGCTGGTAGGCGGGTGACAGACATATAATCACCAAAATCTGCATCTTAAAATTTTACATTATTTACATCTGCCTACAGATGGTGGAAGGACAGATTTCAAGAAATCCTACTGCAAAAATTTTGAAATATTCTGAAGAACTCATACCTAGCAAACACGAAATTTGTATGCAGAGGTTTCTGAGTTTTTCAGGTTGCTTTTTTTTTCCCCATGAACAAAGCACTTAAAGGCCATTGCTGAATTCTCAACACTGCATCAGCAGTACAAATTAGGACAATTTATTAGATGCAGAATGCCATTGATTAGGATGTTGTTCTTGCCTCTTTTAAAAGAAAAGACTCGGGGGTACACTAAAGCAAGAAATAGGAGCAGCATGTGGAAATTGCTAGGAGCCTGTTTCCGCTGGGAAGCCAGCAGCCCTGCCCCAGCATCTGCTCCAAGGCACAGCCACATCCCCAGCACCCGAGCAAAACCCCGTGTGTACGCTGCCATTAGCCACCGTTCAGGATAACAAACCATAAGGTGCCCACTGAAGAGCACAGCTTCTCCCTAATTCCTGTACTTCCTCATTATAACATACGCAGTCTAACCTGCTCATGATTAATTCCCAGGGGACCTGCATAAATGTTTGGGGTTTTTTAATCCTGACCCATGCGCTATAACAAGATTTTGCAATCCGCTCCGTCAGAACAAGGAAGAAACCTTCTGCTTTGAATTCAAACATCAGTAGGTATTATTTGTCAGCATCCTAGTATTACTCCTAGGATAGGACAAGAGGGAATGGCCACAAGTTGTGCCAGGGGAGGTTCAGGTTGGAGATGAGGAGAAATTTCTTCTCGGAAAGGGTGGTCGGGCATTGGAACGGGTTGCCCAGGGGGGTGGTGGAGTCACCATCCCTGAGGGTGTTTAAAGAAAGGTTGGATGTGGTACTTAGGGACATGGTTTAGTGGGTAATAGGTGGTGGGGGGACGGTTGGATGATCTTGGAGGTCTTTTCCAACCTTAATGATTCTATGATTATAGTAGTATTATAAAAACTAAGTAACAAATGGAAGGAGGGGAAAGGTATACTTGTGTACAAAATATTCTGCACCCAGGGAAAAAGCAAGAATGCTGTTGTTACTGCTGGGTCAACCTTGTGCAACTGCTCTTTCCAACAGGGCTAATCAACCAGGGGAAGCCTGTTTCTTTCTATGGGAACTGCTACACAAGGTAATTGTTACAAGCAGTGTTTGATACGAAAAAAGAGCCAGACGGCAGGAAACACTGAGAAACCGAGCGAGCAACGGGCAGCTTGCCCTCGCATCTACCTCCGCTGGCACAATCTCCGTGCACAACGGGTGCAACCCCGGCCAACAACCTGTGAGGCAACATGTGTCTTCTAGGAGCTACAGCACTCAGATCATGTTTTAAAAGTTTGACATATCTCGAGCACATGACTACAATAAAAAAGGGGGGAAAAAAAGTAAGGAAAGCATGTATTTGATGATCCTTACACTGGTTTTCAAGTTTGTTTGGCCCTCAGACCTGATTTTACTGATGGAAACGGAGACTTCTGATTATTCGCAGCACGAGAAGCAGCAGGACAAAACTTATGCACTTCTTGGAATGAGAGAAGGTTTTTTCCATTTATGTCCATTCAGTTTCTGGCTGCTTTTTCGAGTCCCCTAAGAAGGATGCCATTTTTAAAGTTAGTTCCTCTGAAAGGGTTTTTAATAGTGGATTTGCAAGATGCCTAATGATAAGCTTTGCAAGCATCATGAGAAAAGCCTGCAAAAAATTCTGAGTAAGGCTTCCAGACCTCATGGGAATGGTGCTAAGAAGGACTAATGAACAACGCGTTGCTTCTGCCTGCCTAGCTGTTACTACTCATATTTTCAAGTTTTTTTCCCTTAAGACAAGCACTAAAAACAAGTTTCAAGCCAGCTACAAAATTCTCCTGTAGTCAGATGATTCCCGCTATCGAGGGTTTGATTAATAACTGCACCATATATTGCCAAGCCCACAGTGAAATGGCAACGCTCTCCCTTTTTCGGAAAACAAAATCAGAACAACACCTTGTAAGGCCTCTTTGACAGCGAATTCTCTTACTACCCAGTTTTTCTCCACTGCCTACTACTTCACTCTTATTTTTGTTGATATTCACAGATATCACACCAGAAAAAATTTCTCCTTTCTTTAAAAACTGAACTTCCATATGCATTAAAACCCCCGTCCTCATTTTGCAAGTCTTTTCTTGTTTTAAATAATACTTTTAGTGTCACATAAGCAAATAAAGTACCTCAAATGAAGGTATATTTCTAAAATAAATGCTCCAGTTCTGCAATACTCCTATTTTTTAAAACTTAATATCACAAATCAGTTCCTAAGATTAAAACCAGTGTTAGTAAGCATTCAAGAAAAACTGACCAGCATCAAGTGCTGTGGTTGGCTTCATGGTCCTGTCCCAATGAATCACCAAACTGTGTCGTATGGATTTATTACCACAGTGAACGAACAAGGGCAGGAACATACACAGTGCCACACTGTAAACCACAATTTTGTATTATCTCTGGCTCAGCCGGCCTTTTGCCAAGCTGCTCTATACCACCATCTCAAAGATAAAAACCTCCTAACCACAATGAGATTTGCTTTTATTTAAAAAATTAATGCAATAAAGTTGTGCTCAAGCCTCTGGCAGCTCTGGGGTGTCCCACCCTCTGGACAGCACAGACCACCACATCCATGCCATCCTTGTAATGGTCCAGAGGCTTCTTTCACCTGGAGATCCAACCCAGAATTAGGGTTAGAACTGCTGACAAGTTAAAAAGGGTCAAACCACTTTCTCCCCTCTAGAATAGGCCATCGATTCCATGCCAGGAGGAGACAGGAAGGGGTCTGCAGCTCCCTCAGTCCCCTTTGTCCCTCGCAGATTTGTGCATGGCTTTCTCCACCCTCCTATAGCCAGGTGGTGCAGCTAACACCACCTGGAAGGAGCTGGAGGTGGCAATAAAGGTACTAATGATGCTTAAGAGCTTTTCGGGGCAGTAGGCTGAAAGGAGAAGCAGAGCCAGGGCTCCTCTGAGGGCAGCGTTCTGAAAACCCCAAAGGATGGGGATATGGGTTTTATCAGGGGAAAAATACAGGGATGCCTGCAGAGCCGCTGAGCAGAGGATGGCCTCCAAACTCGCATGGAGCACGTGCGGCTTCAGCACAGCACACCAAGGTAAGTGTTCTCATGCTTACCCAGTTGTGGAGAAAAACGAAGTGTAATTAGGGGGATGGGGTGAAGAGAAGTTATTTTAAGTACTTCTTGCTACAGTTTACTATGGTAGCAGAACACTTAGAAAAGCCTTCAAAATGACAATCACCATTTAGGTTAAAAAAGCAAGTAACTACTTCAATAACAATTTATTCACCACCTAATGTTTGCTGTTGAATTACAGCTTTTACAGTATTTTTCTAAAGTATGATGTTTACTGCCTCCACCTTGCCTCCTCAAGACCTTTTTTTCCTTTTTTTCTTTAAATAGAAAGGAATTAGAATCATGACTTACATGTAACTTTTCTAGGTTCTGTGCTGGCTAAAATGTTCTCACGATGCAGGGAACAGGATCAATGGAGAAATTAAGAGGTTGCAGCAATCCATTAAGAAGTGGCCCTCCAGAGCTTTGTATGGCAATGTTCTGGCAAGTCGGTTGATAGCAACCTAAAATAAAATAGAGGCAAGCATTAAAAAAATCAAGCACTGAATCTTCGCAAAACCCCTCTTTTTTTCCTCCCCTTCTAATTCTGAAAACACTTTGGAGGCCTTTTTTTTTAAAAACACAGCAGGTCTTTATGTTACACATGATGATTACATACCTCCTCTTACCTTTGAGCTGTAGACACCTTACAAGAAAGATTATGTTTTTCTTGCATTCATATAGCACCCAGCCATATAAGGCCCCTGAGAAGAATTACAGAACAGGTAAACTAACACTTTTTTGATTATTCTACCAGATCATACCGCAGGTATGTGCATACTTATGCACATATACTAAAAAATTCTTTATGATGAGGGTGGTGAGGCAGTGAAACAGGTTGCCCAGAGAAGCTGTGGATGCCCCCTCCCTGGAAGTGTTCAAGGTCAGGATGGATGGGGCTTTGGGCAATCTGATCTACTCAAAGATGTCCCTGCCCATGGCAGGGGAGTTGAACTCCATAAGCTTTAAAGGTCCCTCCCAACCCAAACCATTCTGTGGTTCTATGAAACTGCCCGTCACACCAGAAAGGTGTTCTAACAAAACCAGCAAAATGATCTAACAGATTTTAAATAAGAATTAATACTCGCTTCTGTCAAAGCTTTGCTTTGATTTCATCGAGGAACTTAAATTAGGAATATCAAATCTGTTCTTTTGTTTCCACTGTATTCTGGGGAGCTTCAGAGAAGAAACACGGTCAGCATAGTTCAGTGCCGCCGGGTTAACGCGATGTCGCCACACTCCTCCACCCACCCTGCAGGAAAGCTACCTGTCACCCCAGTCCGTGACAAAAGAAAATCGGTGAGGGAGTAAAAGGTTTGTGTGCCCACAGCAAATTCATTGCACTGCCACTGCTGTGCAAGGGGCTCGGGCCCTGGAGGGGAGGCGCTTTGGCATGGGGAGGGCTGCTGAGAGCAGAGCTGGGGACCGGGGCTGGAAGAGAGGGTGAGTCACCCAGCCCCTGAGTGCCGGCATCTCCGCACAGCCTGGATCCCACCCAACGCCCCATCCCAGCTGACTCCGAGAAGGCTTCCCCCACCTACCAAGGAAGCAGTCGCGTTCTGAAGTGGCTGGGGAGGAGGGTGGGAAGGAAATACTTGTGGAAGGGGAGGTAATTAGTTTTAAGTTACAGGGATTTTCACGTTGAAGTTTTCAAGTTGCCAGTGCCCAACACTTTACCGTTCTCCTGGAAAAAGCATTCGGATGCTTAACGACTATTTACTTGAATAAAGTTGGTGACTGGGAGTGGAAAGAAAGATGATTTTCTTTTGAACAGAAGGGGACAGCAGCAGTACAAGTAGTGGCATGTATCTGTCTTCCCAGGATCACTGCAAGGCCTGTGTCTGCAGAGTTACCACAAACTAAAGCCAGATAAAGGGGGAGGTGAAGGGAAGGAAAACAGAACCCAAAAGTTGAGATTTTTTTAAAACTACTATAATTTTTCTGAAACTTGCAAAATTAACTCTTCAGTAAAAACTTCTGGTTTCTCAAAAAATGACTACTGACTCTATAAAAAAGTCAAAAAATAACACAAAGCAGTGCATATGAAAGAGGTTTGGTTATTGCTTTTTATAAGTACATGGTTCTTGGTTAAAAAAAAGTTCAATACCTCGTGAGCACTGATGCTACTGCATTTTACTCCAAGCCTTGTAGAGGCTTGGATCACTTACAAACAGTGGGTCGTTTCTTCTGGATGGCACCCTTCTAGATGGTTTACCAACAGATGCTTAAAATACTGCTACCTTTAAGGATTACTTGAAAAGAGTGAGGCTACGCTGGGAACACAATGCTCGCGTCTCTTCAGTTTATGTAATTTTCTCCAACCAGGCATAACATTCATTGACAGACTGTAAGAGGACCAAACATTTATGGTCCCAAATATATATTATCTAAATTGCCTATAAAACTAAAAATACAAACTCCAAATCTGTTCAGTCATAAATCACTGGCAGGACAAAAATAACTGTTGCTTACTCAATGGCCAAAGGAAAAAAAACAGGAAAGGCTCTGTTTTTTTAAGGACAAGTTAGTTCTCTGAGCTAAAATTGAGCTTTCCAGAGCATATCAGAAGGAAAGGAGAATAAACAGAAGTGGGGAACAGGGAAACAAGAAAAAAAAAAAGGGGAAGGGAGAGACTTGCAGTGCCACGCTTTTCTGAGAAGGTGTGATTGATGTTCACTGCTGTAGAAAGCATGAGGCTGCATCCCAAACATTTCATTCCCTTCTGCAAACGTCTCGCTCTGTATCTCGCCCCATGTTCCCTAGATATTCTTGCCCTACACGGGAAGATCCAGCCAGCGTCAGGTTTTACACATGATCTAAAACATGAAAGCAGGAATCTCTCTGCCCCGGGGTCAGCTTAGGGTAGATTGAAACCTAATCTCCTGCCTACGCTCAACACGAGGGCTTCTTCATGCTTTCCATTTGATAAAAGGAACTTCTTTCTGAAATAGGCAAATTATTAAAAGCAAAACTGTCGCTACAGCTGTAAAATTACAAGAAATACATGAAAACTGAGCTTATACAAAATAAAAAGCCAACGGTGCATCTACTGAAGAGATGTTCCAGGCTTTTAACATGGTGACCGGCCAGGTTTACGGCATGGGAAGAGCTGAATCCTAGGCAGGGGAGATGCCCTCTCTGCTCCAAGGCTTGCTCACACCAAGGCCTCAGTTCTCAGCACAGATCTGCATACATGGGCCATCCAGTTATAGGATCACGAGAGGCCACAAAATCATTGTTCAACATCAACTAGAAGACCGAGTTCCTGGAGTCATGGGAGGTGCAAGGAAACTTATTTTAAGAAGCAGCATCTGCCTCCACAGCTGCATAGAAAGCTAGAAAAGTAACAATACGTCAAACCAGATATTGCAAGCTTTTTTTTTAAAAAACCAAAACTTACATTGTTAGCTCTTGTACATTTTTGAACCAGGTTACGTTTTTTACTCCTTTCTGAGTGCTTCCAGTACTGCTTGGCGGCTTCAGTTAGCACTGAAGAATGCAAATGCAAAGGAAGATGCACCAGACACCACAACTGGCAGAAGGAAGCACAAAGCTAAAAAAGTATTTACTTCAAGAAAACACCTTCCAGCTTGGATTTCTGTTCTATGGGGGGTGCGTTTCAAAGAGAAGTTTTGCTGTTAATGTAAAATAATGGCAGCTTTGATACTGAGGAGGGGGAAGACTGATAAGTTCTTCAGTTTGCAGTGAACAAAGAAACATGATTTGAGAAGCGCATGATGATACCTGGGTATTACACCGGTTAGCGTGAAGGAGATTTCAAACACAGCAAATCGTGTAACCAAGCTCAAGCAAACCAGACAAGTTAGGTGGACAGTGAGGGAGGCAAAGAACAAATACACAGCGGGGTTAGCAAACAGACCAATCTTCACAACGGGCATATAAAATTAGGGCTAAGTAAAGTGAACCCACACAATAACAAGAGTGGGTGAGCTTCTCACAGATGCAGACAGGAAAAAAAAATATTTAAGGAAGGCTGCGCACGAGCAAGCAGGAAGAAGTGAGCACAGATGTGCAAACAGAGCTGGTGATTTCTGAAGTGATGCCTCACTTGGGGGGAGTGCAAAGCTTCTTAAACAAACGTGTGCAGAAATGTACCCCAGTGAAGTCAAGGATCCCAGTTTGTTACACGCAATACCATCATGGATTAGCAAACGTATTTTCCTTATGTTTGGTGTGTTTCTGAGTGAAGCTGAAGAATATTTCTTTCTGGTCGAAACAGCTTCATTGGAACATTTGTAGCTTGCAACTGCTTGAAGGATCGCCTGAGGCTGAGAAGGCATTTGCAATGCTCCTGACATCTAGTACAGGATCTCTCCCTGAAATCTGTAAATTAAACTCAAGATTATATCAATACCTATGGCAGAAAGGACGCATAGCCTGGCTTCACTATCAGTGCATTTAATTTCCTCCTAAGAACATGCTCAGTTCTTCCACAGAGAAGGAACATGCTCATCCATTACTGCTGCTTGTGCTCACGTGCACACTTTGGCTGGGGGCAGTCAAAATCAAGAGTCTGGAGGGCATAGCAGCGTCTTCCCCAGCACCTGGGGGTGGGATGCAGAAGACCACCACAACCAAGGAGTTACAGACCCGAAGCAGGGAGGCACCCACCCAGGACCGCAACGACCGGCTCTGCAGCGTGTCCCTATCGGGGTGAGCTGCATCAACAGTCAGTGGAGATGAGATCGAGCTGTTCGTTCAGATAATGGCAAAACCACGTGAGGGATTGGTCTGGCTAGAAACCACGACTGAAGTCATCAGGAGGAGCAGCAAGATAACCGCCGCTGACTGACTGAAGGGGAAGGCAGCTGCTGCTGCCCTGTGCTGGCCAGGGAAGCACTCCAGGGTCTGCAAACTGGATTTTCCCCTGCTACGCTTAACAGCACCAACTGGGCTTAAACGGAAAACCCTCAGAGAGGCTGGGGGATGTGTGTGGGGGGAACTTTCCACCCCTTCTTGTCCTCTGGTTGCAGTTAACTCTGTGACACATCAACCAGACCGGGCTAGGAGAGGTAGGAGACTGTAGTTCAAGAGCATCGCTGCAGGAACTTGTAAATCTTTTTATGTGAAATCTGAATGACTTTATCACTGGAATATATTCGACTCAAAGCCACCATTGAAAATATTTTATCTTGGTGGTATGACTCATGAAAGCATGGCTAGATGTAACAGGAAAGTTAATATACACTGGGAGAAAGACCCACACCCAACAACATTACCATATGACACAAGCTGAATATTTATGCCCCACGCAGTAAAACCAACACACAGCAAAAGCCATGCCTGATAGTTGTGTGTCGGATCTGATGAAAATTCAGGCATCTGGCACGTTTCTCCTGAAGGACTAGAAATTTTGGTTAACACATGAGAGTTCTCTCACATACAGGAGAACACGAGTTGGTTCAGTGACAAGGATGAAATCACTGTCCCAGAGCCTGGCGTCTCGGAAGACAACACTGGACAGCCAGCGCTGGGTTTCTCGGGAAAGGATGCTTCCCAGGGCAGCACAAAACGATGCAGCTCACTTGGGTTTATGCTCCGGGACTCCTGCCCTAACACACGTGAACCACATGAATGCACACCTGCCCTGCCAAAAGGATGTTCCCGCGTCGAACGATCATCACAGTCAGACTTTTACTGCCAATTTCTTTTAAAAAATGCAAATCGAGAAAACAGTTAACATACAGAATGAAAGAACAGGCCACAGTCAACCACAAAAACTCCCCATAAGGTTCAGCATGTGGGAAACAGATAAGTAAATGCTGCGAAAGATGAACAATATTTAAGTATTAACACAAATGTTTTTTTTGGGAAGGTTTATCTGGCATCTTTACCGGTTTTCCTCCAAGCTCTAATACAAAAATAACTACATCTAACCGCGACGGGGAGAGATGGCAGCAGCTCAACATTGCTCCCTTTTTTTCCTCTGTACTCAGAAAAAATCCCTACCATCTTACAATGTCAGACAAACAAATTTTCAGGTGATTTCAGATCAGGGTGAAGTCAGTGAAGCATTTGCCAGTTCTGAAAGTTCAGTCCGTGGCCTCGTTTTCACCAGCCTGCGAAATGCGGACATACCCGCGCCACACAAGGGCAGGACAAGCACAGCCTTTCTCCGAGCTGTACAGCGGTCCCCCACGCTACAGCATGAAGTGAAGGAGATACCCTTAAGCTCACATAAACACTGAACGCCACAGCTGTGCATCAAACTACGCAGAGGGAGCCCACGCCGATGGATGTTTGTGTCTACCACGAGCCTGCGCGCACCGTGGTGGGGCTGAGAGTGGGCCAAAGCTGCGTCTCACGTGAAGGAGCTGCCTCTCAGCTTCTCCGCCTTCAGCCTCACACCAAGCAGGGGAAAGTCAAAAGACCTGAAAGTGTTCTGTGGGTTAACTTCACTGGTCATAACAAAGAGAAAAAGAGAAAGGCAGAATCGTGATGGGAAAGAGCTTCAAAAATACGTTCCCTGTTGGGTGAGCTCAAGTCTGCTTAACAAGAAAAGCCAGAGAGGCCACGTACAGTAATGCTGAGAAAAAGGAAATGGTACTTCGTTTTAGCCAGAGTCATAAATCTTACCAGTGAGCCTCTAACGGCAAAACGGCGAGCAGGGGAATTTTTATACACAGATAATTAGTTGTGAGCTGATATCAGGTTTACTGTGCTTTTCACTCCGCTTATGCAGCGCCTTCTCAACCTGCAAAACACTGCATGAGGTTCTGGCTGCCTCACTGCCGCTGGCTTCGCTGGGGGGTGTGTGGTTGAAAATCCCAGAAACCCTTTCAAAAAAAATCATGGAGATGGGTATTTCTGCTCCACAAAAATCTTCCTGAGGTGAACCCACAAAGATTTTTTCAATGGGGAAAATGCACTATGCTTATAAAACCACCACCTCTGCTACATGGGAGATGGACCAACCTTGTCCCACCACTGGCACCCTCATCTTCTGGGGTACAGATACCACTCACAAATCGTGCAGACCAGGCAGTTTGGTCACGGAAAAGGTTGACCCACCAAAGAGAGAAAGAAAATGTGGTCAAGGAAATTAATCAGTCAGAAGCAGCTGCAGAGCTGCCTCACAACGACTAAAGTCAACTGGGTGTTCCCATCACCTCTGCGGGGAACAAGGCAGCCCATCCGCCAGCGCTTGTTCCTCGACATCTTGCTCTGTTTCAGTGCACGGCCAGGGACTTCCACTAGCAACTGACGTGAGCAAAGACTCCGCTGCATATAATAGTCAAGGCTGTGCTTCCAGCCAAAGAAAAGCCGCTTTTCGGTTTCTAGATGAGAGGTATCCAGAGGACACGTGAAAGCAGCACGCTGGGCGCGCTAGACGCTAGCGAGCGCCCCCAGCACTTCTGATGCTACCTTAGAAGGGACCGATTTGGTCTAGAGGAGGTCTGGAAGCCTTCATTGTCAAAAGACACCCGAGTTAGAGAACAGCCCAGAGAGGACAGCAGCTTGCCCCTCTAAGACTGGCTAGGGACACTGCAGTCAGCAAGGAGAGTCACCCTGGTTGCACCAGGAACTCCGAGGTGGTGCTGAGATCGAGGAGGGAGCAGCGGCAGGCTATGGCTCCACAGGCTGCCTTGGCACTCTCCATCTTCTACACTCCTTTTCTTCTCCAATCCAGTGCAAAAAGGCAGCTACACCCCATTGCTCAGTTGCACTCCTCTGCTGGTCCCAAAGAGCTAGAAGCATGTTAAGGCTATGGGGCAGACCAGCTCCACCATCCCCGCAAGCTTTGTCTGCACAGGGTTAAGCAGCAGCTCTCTTGTCCAAGGCTCAGTTCTCTCGCTACCGTATGTTAAACTGAAAGACCAATCTGTATTTACTGCGCTGAACTACAATTATGGGGGTTTTTTTAATCATTCAGCCTAATGGTATGCAGCTGTCAGAGAAATCTTTGAACACATCACTGGCTCTCTTTGAGCTGATTAACCAGATAAGGAACCGTAGCCAAAAGACATGAAAGGATGGGTCCAAATTTCAAACTCTCAGCTGAGCAAAGAATTTCATTTAAAGGACCGTATGAAATGGAGGGGCGGGAGAAGGTTCACCACACAAACGAAGGTTTTGTTTACTACTGATACAAACAGCTGAAACGCTCCGCGTCGCTCGGTTTAAGAATCAACGCGCACCAGCCTCAAAGCGGTGGTGACGGGTATTACAGCTGCCACGCCGAACTGTGTGGATGCCAATATTCACGTCGTTTTTTCTGGATTGGAATTGAGGGAGAACTTACCAACCAACCCAACTTTCTGCTGAAGGAACGTCCATATGACATTGAGGAACTCCAAGACCAGAAGTTGCACCCATTCACCCAACTGCTTCTGTTCAGCATGTTTCTTCGGATAGCGTAATATTTTTTTTAAATTCAAGACAGCTCCATATATTTGCTTTTATTTTTAGCATAATGTTTACTATTCCAATCAGAACGTTCTGTAATCTTGCCTAAATGTTTTGTTATTAATTGCTGCACTGCCACCCCCACCCCACCCTTAATAATTATCCTTGGGAGAGGTAAACATTTCAACACGAGTTACTTTAGTTAAAGCCATGAATATGTATTATTTATTTATTTAGGTAAACAGTAATTAAGAAGAATCACCCAGACCGTCTTCTCTTTGAAATGAGCACTACTTGTGCTCATTCCTGCCTTGCCATGGGAATTGCACGTCCCTGAAACACATATATTACTTTGTTCTCCTCCATCATGATTTACATTCGTGGGCCTCAGACCACGTGGCAGCGGCCAGGAACACAGTCCCTACGTTGCCCAAGGCCCTGTAGCAAGTCCAAAGCATCCAGACTCACTCTGAAGGACGAGCAGCAGGTAGAGAAGAAAGTGGCAACATCTTGGGTGCAGGATGAGGATGAGAATGGTGCTATCGACAGGACTAGGGGGAACGGCTGCAAGTTGCGCCAGGGGAGGTTCAGGTTGGAGATCAGGAGAAATTTCTTCTTGGAAAGGGTGGTCGGGCATTGGAACAGGTTGCCCAGGGAGGTGGTGGAGTCACCGTCCCTGGGGGTGTTTAAGGAAAGGTTAGACGCAGTACTGAAGGACATGGTTTAGTGGGTAATAGGTGGTGGGGGGATGGTTGGACTGGATGATCCTTGAGGTCTCTTCCAACCTTAATGATTCTATTCTATTCTATTCTATTCTATTCTATTCTATCACCCAATATACTGATTTTTAAGTTTTTTGCAGTGACGCCACTTCTACTAACATCTAAACTCTGATGACCCCCCTCTCTCTGCGCTCTCTCCCTGGGGGCAGGGCTATGTCCTTACAAATTGAGGGGCTGTCACCACCACGGCCTCTCCATGTTAAGCCAGGGAACATCTGGCACCACACTGATGAGCGTTTGGTCCCGGAGCAGTGAGATAGCCCTTTTGCGCCATATATATAACCTATGCACTGGGCAATAACCAGCTGAGTGGCTCCACTCAATTCCTCTGGATTTCTTCCTCGGTACTGCACGACTTCAAATATTGCAACATCCCATTTTGCCTAACACTTCCACCAACTTCTACCACATACCGTGACAGAATCAGGCAGCATCAGAGGCAATGAAGCCACTTACAGGGCACTCATTTTTTTAAACTCATTTTTAATTTAAAAAAAAATTAAGACACATCAGGCAGTCCTGACATGGTTGATCATCCAGCCTGAGGATCGCACCGGCGCTACAGGAGAGGAATCAAAATGTCTCCCAAAGACAAAGGGATTTTCGCAGATCTAAAATTATTAAGTTAATAGATAAAACTGTGGTTTGGGCTTTGTTTCAGTTTTGAGAGCTAATTTCCGGCCACCGTTCAGAGAAATGCTTTGCATTTCCATTTCTGACTCACCCATTTTAACAAGGGCGCTCGCTGGAATTACTAAGCACGGGATCCGATCAAAACATTTCGCTTTCTGAATCAAAGTGCTTTTCAATTTTATTGATGTGAACTTATCTATAAATTTGACGTGGTGACTAGACAACCCGGTGGTGTGCGGGTACGGTCCGGGCGCGCGATGTGATGGATCTGAGGACCCCTCTCCAACCGGGTGCCTGGCGTCCCACCAAGGCATGAGGACACCTCCCAAATTCTACATGACCACTTGGTGCGGGCTGGCGCCGGTCTCTCGCACCCCGATCACAGACTGATACGTGCTTCCAGAGACACATTTGTACGTCAGGTATGAATGAAACGCATTCCTGAAAAGAATCTGTTATGAAACCGAAAATCGGAGACCGCCGCAGCACTGTGCCTAAGTTGAGTCATCAGTTCCCTTTACAGCCTAATAATTGACATTGCCTTGATCAGAATGACTGATCCGAATGTTGCTTTGTGTGTTTTTTGTTGGGTTTTCTTTTTATTATTTAAAAAAAAATATTTCCTATGTAAACAAGCCGCCTGTCATCTCGCAGAAGTGTTTGTATTTGCCAGATCACGGGAAACATCTGTCGAAAACAGATTTCGCTCTCCTCAGTCAACTCAGTACAGTCTGAATCAGACTGTACTACAAAGAAACCAAAAACAGGGCTTGTTACGGAAAAACTATGCTGCCAACTCTCAGCGGAAACACTGATTTTCTTGCATTTTCTTGGGATTAAAAAGATTATTAGAAGAGTCCCCTCCTTCCCCTGCGGGATCTCTCCTCCAAAGGAAATCCTGGGAATTGAAGAGTTGCTTTTCTCCCTTCTCCCTGCACTTTTCCAAAATGAAGTACCTTCTAGGAAGAGACAGATAGGAGAAGAATCAAGGTTTAGTGAAACTTCAGAGCACACTGATTTCCCACCTTTCAACACTGGCACTCGGATAATGGAGCGATTCCCCTCCTGATGCTTTTAACAACCAAACATGCCCACACGTCTGCATCCTTTAGGCCACACCTACCCAAAACGATTCATTAATTATTTTCACATCTTCTAAACAAGGAAAGATCAAGTGAGACTGCAACTGCCTCTAGTAGTGTTTTCTGAAGAGGTGGTGACACAAAACAGGGTAGTTGCTACTGTGGGTCTTCTGCCAGGAAATCTGCCCTGGAATAGCGAAACCACTAGAGCAACAAAAAAAAAAAAGAAACACGTGTGAGACTTCAACAGAAAGAGAGTTAGGCTACCCCATTAGCCTGGAAATGGAGAGGAGATGACTGGGGCAGGATGATCAGGCTCAATGGGTAGAAGTCAGGTGTCAAGGCTGGGATTGAACACAGAGCCCTGTTAAAAGGAACAATAATTTATAGATTATGGGGACAGTATTTGAAACATTTAACAGTGGATGCATGCTCCTTTTAGAAGCATTTCCCTGGGTGGGTGAGAAATTAATGGCTATGTCTGTATTAGCCTCTGTTGGTAGACTGAAAGCACCAGTACTGGGAGCTGATGTGATTCCCAATTCCGTGTTTTGCCTGGCAGCAAGTCCAGCCTGGTGCTGTAGACCGAGTACCCACCAGCAGCCGGAGTACATCAGCAGTGCTGCTGGAGGCACAACTCTCAACTTTTATCAGAAACTCATGGATCACACAGCATGCTACTAATTCTTATAAACAAGGCATGGGGATAGGAGGAGAACCTTGATATACTTTGGAGAAGATGGAGGAGAACCCATCTAAACGCCAAGTACTGAGAGTAATACAATGGTAGATTTTAAACCAAGAAGAGACTAGATCCAGAGCAGTGGAGGAGAAGGAATGATGGAACAAATGGAACAAAAAGGGGAAAGAAAATTATTTACTGGCTGGAGATGACATTAAATTTTATTTCCCTGTGAAGGCAGCTGGCTGGACACAAAGCTAATACTTAGAAGTATCTGCAAAATATTGTACCCTGTCGCCTTCAAATGGGGCAGAAGGGGACTGAAATTAAAGCCTTGCTTTTCAATGACAAAACATCTTAACACAAGCAATTTACACAGTTCTTTTGAAGTAAGGAATCACTGCAGAGCTACGTTTATGAAACAAACCTATGATGACACTAAGTAAGATGCAATATCAATTGTGATTTAGAAATAATGTCCAGAAGCATATAGCTTTAGCTATATTCAGCACAGAATTCAATCAGTGTCATCAACCTTACAACATATTTGGGGACTCTCGTATTTATGCTTTTACTTACATCAGCTATTTTAGAGAGAAACAGACAGACCCACTCCCAAAATGCGAGGCAACATGCTATTTTGGCCAGATTTGAGAAGAGACTGCACTTAGCACTGATTTTATCTGCCTGACCTAGGATAACACACGCTTTTGACTGTGACTTTTATAAACGCTTTGAAGTTTTATTATTCCAAGGTACAAGGGTAGCAAGATTAAGACAGAGGAAGCAGAGAAAAATTGAATGGGAATTGAAAGCACTTTGCACTCTCAAGCCAGCAAGCGAAAGAATCGTATTTGTCTTCATGAGAGCACTGCCAATACTAACAAACCATTTGCCGTCTGGCGTTGCATACCAGCAGGTCGTGTGCACACGTACGTTAGTGTTTTGATGCAAGCTCAGTGGGCAAAAATTGAACTGTATCTGTCATGGCTTCTTTTTAGTTCGCTTTGCACCCATCCCCGAGTGTCATGATGAAAAAAATTAAGGCATGGGGAACAAAGCAAAATGGGGTTCACCACCTCATAAAGAAAGGTAACTGAAATAGGAAAGGCTGGACTTCATATGTCTGTCTAGTTCTCCCTAACAGCTCAAGTCGAACAGAATACTTCGGCACTACATGAATTTCCTCTTCAGTTTCATGCCGTCTAAAACCAGAAGTTACTATCAGTATTGTCACCAGCCCAGTTAACTATCACCCACAGCAGTAGCAAGAACCAGCAAGCCCAGAATCAAAGCCAACTCCATAACTAGAACAAAGAATTATTTTCTTAGCAAGCTTCCTTCTCTGCTCTTAAACTGTGGCTATGCCAGCTTCAGGGATCTCTGGCACGATCCATGCTCAGTGCTCATTCCTGTAAGAAAAACTTTCTTTGCACCCAGCAATTACAGCTTAACTTTGCCATGTGAAAGAGCATCTCTTTCCAATTCTCATGGCTTTTAGTGGGGTTTTGCATTTTGTTTTTCACTCATACCACAAAACCTGCCTGTTCTGCCTTCATTCCCTTGTTTTATTCTTCTCTGTAGCCCTGGCATTTGTTTAAAATTATGTTAAAAAATAGGCTGTTGCACAGAGAATGATTAGTACAGCAAGTACTGTAACCAAGCCATGTTATATATATTATTGCTTATGAAGTCAGTGTACCAGAACCAGCCAAATCTATTAGTTTGGTCTGAAGGTATCTTTTTTCTTTCTTGCTTGCAACAGGGTCATTAATACTTGGAAGAAATAACAGAGAAAATAAGCATGGTAGTAGGCAAGGACTCCTAATGACATAAGCTCACTTTTGGATCAAGGGTTGTGGTTTGGGACATATCTCTAGGAAGAAAGGATAACACAGTTTGTGTCTCAGTGTTGTGACAAGGACACTTGCCACACTGTTCAGTCATCGTCCCACAATACTCATTACCTGTGCCAGTGTCTTCGTCCCACTGGAAAAGTCTGTACTTCTCTCCGAAGCTCTGCAAGTGAAAAATTAAATCTAATACTTTCCCGTTTGTTCAGAATGGCTGATGAAAAAATCATTAATGAATACTTAGGCAAAACAGCTCTCTATAATTACAGCACATGGCTATAAAAACCAATGCATGATGGCCAGTGAAGGCTTCTATACAGAAGTTGGCTTAACATATCTTCCTACTTGGTAACAGTGAGAGGAAATTCTGAATAAATATTTGTTTTCCCGTATTTATTTCTACACTGGGTGAGGCAAGACAAAAGGATGTTTAGGCACTGAAGTGATTTCAGGTTTTGTTCTCTGGGCACGATTTCACCTGCAACATTATAGGGCTTTTAATCGCATATAATCTCCGTCCATCCTATTATCATCAGCATCATAATGAAACCAGACACAACTTACTTCCCGTTCCCCCAGCCCGACACCGGCAGGGCACGCTGAAATGAGAGTCGCTCATGTAAAACTGACTGAAGACAGCTACCCATCATCTCAGCCGCTTGGCTTCACGTCCTCGCACCAAACGGTGCCACCTCAAGCTACTCCTGGCAACAGGCCGGTGAAGCAGCAGCATAACCCAAACCGTAAGGCCCAGAAGACATCCAATGCAGCTTGTCCATGGGAAAGGCAGGAAACAATCCCTGGGTGTTTCTACAATTCCTGTTGCTCTCACTGCAATCAGATTTTATTGAACTGTAATCCCAGATAAGTATATTGAATCTTACAGCTAAAGTCAATTACGCTGCATTAAACAGCCGGCTTCCTGATTTGCAGGAGGAAAATCACTTCTTCGGTACAAAGCTAAATTAGTTCAGTACCATTACTCGTAGCTTGGGCGGGGCGTTGAAACAGCAAAGGACAGCTAAGTGGTTGGCATATTTTCAGGCACCAGTCCTTTAGAGATGTAAGCAGACTGAATTCCCAGTTTTACCAGTTGGGAAAAGGGCTAAGCACGGCAGAGGGGACACATGCAGCGTCAGTAGCACCACCTCTCAAACCACTCGTGTTTTCTCATGGCAGAGGACTCTGAGCTAACCAGCCTCGGAAGGGACGAGACGCTGCTCTTCCTGTAACTGAAAATCCTCGTACTTAGTGGTCTGGATTAGACACAGCAGCCAACCTAGAGCCTCACTGCGTCTCTCCAAGCGATAAGCAGGTTCTTTATTCATCTAAAATAGGAGTAACTCAACTAAAATCAATGCGGCTGCTCCCTGGTCCACCAAGGCTTACGGAGGGCTCTAAATCACAGCCTCTCCAGCACATGCCCCCAGTGCCACCCTCATCTGCCTGTTGCCTTCTCACACGCGCTCCATGGATGTCTGCTCCTGGCCATGGTTAGAGGCAGGACTGGCAGACCTCTTGTTTCACACTCTGCATCCCAGCTCAGAGTTTAGGCTGCTGTGTGCCGCCTTCAACTGGGGTCCGAGTGAGAAACCAGAACCAAATCAAAACATTTCATGAACAAGGAGAGGGGGAAAGCTGAGTGCAGTGAAATGGTGGGGAAAAAGGAACAGGAAAGTAACTTGATGAGAAAGTTATTGAAGAAGAAAAGCCAACCGGCCCAAGACAAAGGCTGGCTGCCATTCGGGAGTAAGGAACAAGTAGAGGAGGGAGGACGTTGGAGGGAAGAGCACCTTGTGCCACTTCTGTATCCTACCAGACACAAGTCATGATGGAGAAGAAACTTCTCATGGAAGGGTCAGCACAGGGAGAAACGGTGGCAGAAAGAGGTCCAGGAGAGTATGAACCTCAAAGTAAGGCTGAGGAAGCATTTCTGTGGCCACGGGAGGAGAACTGAAACATGGCAGGGGTGGGAGGACCATGCAGGTCCCAGAGAGGAGGATCTCGTTTTAACCCTGGGAGCTCAGAGAAAATTGAGGGTCAGGTCAAGGGAAGGTTTGTGAAAGCAAGGGAGAAAAGGGAAGGCAGTAAGAAGGTGGGAGTACAGGCAACAGCAAAAACTGTCGTGGTAGAATCAAACAGAAAACAAAACAGAGCTCTGGTCTGAGTATGAACCTGTCTGTACTTTCAAGATCTCATCAGTGGCTGGAGAAGAGCATTACTAATGTTTGGAAAAGAAAAAGAGTGTATGGGGCTCCACACCCTCTTCCCAGAGAAAAAAAATTCCTGTAAGAGGTGAGAAAAGTTTAACTGTGAACCCACAGGAGATCAAAGGACACATCAAAAGGCATGTGACTTGTCATTTCTGATTCCTTACTCAGAATTAGCATTGTCACTGTGTGAAATTCATATCAAAATATCTTAAATGAGTATTTGCCTATCAGGGGTTTAGTGGAAGAGCAGAGGGGCTGAAGGCCAACGGTGGTAACGGGCTATCTGGTCGCCCCAGCAGATGCAGCAGTGCTGTGCCAGCGCACACCCTGTCAGGAGGTTGGGAAGGTGACGGTCCGTTCCCTCATACCACCTTCCTCATCTGCTGGGGTCACCACCTGAGCAGGTTCAAGCATTCTTTGGTTTCTTTCTTATGCACAACTGCATTTAAATGTCAAGAGATCTCTGCGCAACTCGGGAGATGACAGCAGCTGTGTTTCTGATGCCACTGCGTCTGTGTGGGTCGAGCAGACAGGAATGACTCCAAACTATGAGGAGACAGACTGTGAGGAGAAAGGTGAGAGACGGGGAATACTCAAAACGCCTGCCACTGCACCAGGGCAGCCAAACTCCATTAGAAACAGGCCTGAAAAACTCAGAAATTAAAAAACCACAACTCTTTCTAGATCTGTAAATAGTTCCCTCTACTCTTGAATACTGAAATGCAAGCAGGATGGGTGATTATCCCCTACGAGGAAGCGCGTCCCTCTCACACTGGTCCCTGGCTGGCTCCCCTGTCACAACATCCATGTCTTTCAGCAGCATCAGTAGGCTTCACCCTCATGATGGAAGGGAGGAGGACGACCTCCGCTGCACAAATGCGGAAGTCAGTCATGGGGCAGATGAAGGAGGTTGCCCAAGAACGCACAGGAAACCTGTGACGGAGGCGGGGAACTGAACCCAGACCATGAGTTCCAGTTGGGTGCCCAGTCCAAGCTGGGTGGCTGACAGATCATCTCTTCTACTGGGGCTTTGAAATTTAAGTTTGGTGGGGTTTTTAATGAATGTGTTTGGTTTTTTTCATTTGTCTAGCCACTACGTTTCAGTTCACTCACACTTCTGCTTTGTGGAAGCTTTTTATTTTGCTTCTTTTTTGTTTTGACTTAAAAACCCAACACAACTGAACATTAAACTAAATTTAACCTTCTCTATTTGGACGTCTCCCATACCAACACCAGTCTCTCTCTAGTTCTCAGGGTTAAGTGTCCTTTTTTTGTGCACCCTGCGCTCACAACTGTGGCTTCATCACAACACATCAGTGATATTTAGAAGGAGATGTCTTATTCACAGTTTCAAAGAATTACAGCAACTGTGTACGCTAACAGCAGCATTGAGGCAGCAGAGCAGATCTGGTGGGAAAACCAGAGAAAGGACATGAACAAAAAAGGTCAGTTCCAAAGTCCATGCTCCGATGCTGCTATGCATCACGTCAAAATGAGCAATCAGCTGAAGAACAGCTACCAGTAAGCCACTGCATCACAGTGCCTAGATTATGTTACTGCCTTGGCTAATGAATCACTGGGCAAATGTGAGCAATGTACTCACAGCCAGAGGTAGTCTTCGTGATGGGTGAGAACACTGTCTCTTCCTTTATCATCATGATCTGTGGTTTAATTGATATTTGAAAATGTCTTAAGATCTTTCAGTGAAAAGCACACAATATGTATTTCTAAGACAAAATTCTGTGGTATTATATTATTTGCAAGGAGGTGCAACAAGTCAAACCGTTATTTCATTAAATAATTCACAGTGGCTGAATCCCTTACAGAAAGTCTCAAGATCTTGAGAGGGAAAAACAGCTAATTTCCACCTGTGTAATAACTAGCATAGTGAGAAAGAAAAAGACTTCAGACTTTTGTGAGAAAATGCTACAAAACCACAAACTTTCAAAAGTGCCCAACGTGCTATTTTCAGATCATCTGGAAGCAGCCCAAACGATCCACAGCTAACTAAGGTGCACCAGAAGATTGTCATCATTCCACTTCCACCACAGGCTTTCAGTAACTTGTGCCCACTGCGCATCCAAGGCTGTCAAGCCCTACAAAATAACATAAGACTTTTACATTTAAAGCAGCTGAGCAGCTGCAAAAATAACCCTCTGAAAGTATTGAATACTTGGTCCCACTCGGCAGCTGGAAAAACAATTGCTGATTGAAAAATTCAGTGTTTGATATTACTTTGTAGATGGGGAAAAACTATTTGTGAATAATAATTAACATTTCATTAACTATTTAAAAGAATGCATCTATTGTTTGAGGCTTCATGGAGAGCCAATATGTGGCCTTCCGGCACCATTTAACAGACTAAGACAGTTAAACTGGAAGGACATGAGGCAGAAAGCCACGCTGGAATAGTGAATCCTTCAAGAACTGGAATAATTGAGATCGTCTCAGTAGCGTGCACCCCGTGACACCACGTCCAAACCTGCTCTACCAAATGAGTAGCAACTACCTCAGGGTAAATTAAATAAACACACAGCTCCAGCTCCAGGTGCCACAGCGAGTCAAACTCCACGACAAACCGAATGAAAACCCAGCGCTACCAGCAACAGAGGAGAAAGCTCCCCTTAAAGCAGCTGTAAGGCCTATGGGCAACCCTATGGCAGTGTCAGCATGGGGCTGGGTGGCAGCGGGGCTTCCTGCTGCCAAGTGCTGCAGCACCCTGCGAGAAAGGATCAGGAGCACTAGTCACCCCCAGAGGAGCCAGGCTCCTGTCTCCTGCTCTGAAAGGGTGGCCAGCAGGAGCAGGGAGGTGATAGTGTACTCAGCTCTAGTGAGGCCGCACCTCGAGTACTGTGTCCAGTTTTGGGCCCCTCACCACAAGAAAGACATCAAGGCCCTGGAGCGTGTCTAGAGAAGGGCAACGAAACTGGTGAAGGGGCTGGAGCACAGGTCTTATGAGGAGCGGCTGAAGGAACTGGGGTTGTTTAGCCTGGAGAAAAGGAGCCTGAGGGGAGACCTTATCGCTCTCTACAACTACCTGAAAGAAGGTTGTACGTAGCTAGGCAGGTGTTGACCTGAAATGAGGTTGTAGTAAGGTGTTGGTCTCTTCTCCCAAGTAACAAGTGATAAGACAAGAGGGAACAGCCTCAAGTTGTGCCAGGCAAGGTTTAGATTGGATATTAGGAAAAATTCTTCACCGAAAGGGTTGCCAAGCATTGGAACAGGCTGCCCAGGGACCATCTCTGGAGGTACTGAAAAGATATGTAGATGCGGTGCTTAGGGACGTGGTTTAGTGGTGGACTTGGCAGTGTTAGGTTAACTTTTGGACTCTATGATCTTAAGGGTCTTTTCCAACTTAAATGATTCTAAGATTCTATGAAAGCAGTGGCAGCGTGGGTCAGGGCCTAAGTTTCAGAAGCAGACAGACCATTTACAGGCAGGATGGTGAAAACAAACATTCTGTCTTGTTCTAAACGTCTAATTAGAAAACTTCCTGAGAACTTAGACTTTTCTAAGTCCTAATACCCCCCAAGCAATTCCTTCACTCATTCTCTGCCCACTTGCCATAGCTGAGGTGTCCCACCACTGACAGCAACCAGGTCCTTTTGTCATCTCATTCACATCCACCCACTCAGAATTGGGCTGAGCGCCCCGTGGGTCTGGTAGGCATGGAGCAAAGATGAAACGTCAGTCAGTTCCTCTGGCAGATAATGGCTGGCAGAGTTGAGCCAGGGAATTTTGACCAGCACAGTCTCTCCTGGAGAGTGACCCAGGTGTGTCAGCTGACCGCACAGAACTAAGATCCACAAACAGGAAACCTGTTCCGTAAGAGTGACTCAACTGCGTTACTGTTGGTTTTGAAGTACTTGGTGATGGGATTAGCATACATATGTATATAGTGTGTATATATATCTATCTACACATTTTTAAAAACTAGTTTATATACAGCAAATGTAACCCATAGGGAATGGTTTCCAAGGTGCTGAGCAGTGTGAGCGGCCTGTATAACATGCTCACCTTTAAGTGATTTGAGCCCTAGGTCACTAACCCTTGCTCTCTGAAGCAACCGTGTTATCAGAGGCCATTTCAAGGAAAATGCACTTAAGTCATAAATACTTCACGTATCATACTTCCCATAACCTGCATCATCATCAGCAGAAAAATGAAGGCAATATAAAAAGAAATAAAGGTTATAAAATTTCAGGTCACAGACATCCCCAAATGGATTATGCTTTCCAAAGGAACTGTATTAAATGGCGTAACTGTATAACTGTACTTGCTGTACATCTCAAAGTTTTCTAGGATGATGTTATTCATTCTAAGTACAAAACACGTTCTCAATACCATACTGAATGCAACTGGCTTGTATCCTGAAATGGGGTCTTTTTCATCAACACGCACACATCACGGAGACAGATGCAGCTGACTAAATTCACCGCCACTCACACCCTGCTGAGGTCACCTAGCCATCCACGCAGCACGTTCGAAGAGACAAACCAGTGCTCTTTCCAGATCAGTTAGGGCAGCTATTTGTGGACTATTTCAAATTGAGTTAGGCAGATCACAGTTTATAAAAATCTCCATAAAGCATTTGCCCTAGCGGGGCTACAGCTGGCATAGCTAAAATGCTGAAGTGTGAAAATTCAGGCAGGGATGAACGCTCAGAAAACACAAATGCCACAGAGTGAATGACAAAACAGATCCATGCGTATTTTGCCAAATTTCTTTCCAGGCTTAAATGCAGCTGTCTGTTCTCAGAAGTGTTCGGGTACTGTGCTGGGGAGTTTCTGAGCAAGTCAGCAAAGAGCCTTTAAAGGGTTTTACCTCTATGCTTTAGACATGGGAGTGCTCGTGGTCCTGTGTGCATTGCTACTGTCTGGTAGATGTTAGAGTAAACCTATAAAATTACAAGGAATAATTGAACATCAAAAAAATGCCCCAGAACTGAAACCTTTTCATGCTGATTTTGCAAAAATACTTACTTACAACGCAGTCCTGGAAGCGATTTCCAAGCAAGCCAACTGCTGCTCTAGACTGGATGGTGTGGCTCAGCTCTTTCATACAAGCAGCACCTACAGTTATATCTAGAAAAGGAAATAAAACCAAAATACTTTGTGAGCAAATACGCAAATAAAGTCATCTTTCTTTTGGAAACCATAACCAGGTTAAAACTAGCTTTAGTAGGACTTTCACGCCAAGCTTCACATGTGCTGCCCACTTGCAGAACACTCTCCAAGGCGAGTCAAAGCCTACCTAGGGCGCTGAAGCCGAGAGCGGCTGCTCTTGAGAAAAAAGCCCAAGGCTGAGTGTATCAAAGCAGCGAACAAAAGCGTGCAGCTGTTTTTCTCATCTAGTTCTACTTAAAGCATTCGCAGGAAACAAGACAAAATACTGGCGTTAGCGCCAAAAAATGTAGGTGATTTCAGCAAGGCCAGGAATTCCAGGCACCAACTTCTTTTTTCTCTTTCTTGAGTGGGTGTTCACTTATAAGTTGTAGACATGTTAGCAATTCAACGACTGAGCGAATTAATGTTCAACTTAACAGTCATTGCTAGTTTGGGAGGTTATTACTGCTTGTTCTGCTAAAGTGACAGGTTAAAATAGGTTTGTATCTGAAAAGTTGTTTTCTATACAAATTCCCTGGCTTTTTGTACCAAATATAATTTTCTTCCATCACATCACCTCCTATTGCATGAACCATCACTGCCAGCTCCACCACAGAAGCTGGTATGGGTGAGGAGAATCAGCATGGGGACAGGCGAGGAAGAGACAAGAGTTCAGCCACCATCATTTCTCCTTGGGCTGCCATCTTACTTTTCCAGGCATGTTTTTTGCTGTTTATGCAAGACTTCTCAACAAAGGAACACACTCGCATTTGCAGGACACGTTCTGCTTTTAAAGCAAGCAAGCAAAGGCAAAACCTAAGAGTAAAGAGAGGGCTCTATTTCATCTAGCCACGAGCCTGAGAAACCTCTTTGCTATCAGGCACTGTGTGGGGCATGGGATGGAGAGCTGTGATTTCCCAACTTCGCAGGTGATTATTATTAATGGAAAATCCAAATTTTCAAGGTAGAGCTGACTGGTACAGAGGAGAAAAAAAAAAATACCACCACACATAGAATTTTTGCAGACTCAGACCCATTTTGTACTAGTAAACGAGCTTTTATCCTTCCCTCTTTCGCTTTTTTTTTCTTTTAGGGTAGCTCACAAGCTGCTGACAACTCACACTGTACTAAGAGCTGTTCACACCGCACAAAGTGTTTACCACTCACAACTGATGCTAAAAATTAATTTACAGCACCGCTACAGCAAGCTTTGACAAACTGTCATGTGTTGACACAGTCATAAGTTGTTGGTTAAAAAAAGTAACACTTCCCTCTTCTGCCACCTCATGTTTGAGACCAGGGATGGGCACATTATGCAAAGTTTGAGGGTTTGTAAGCTTCACAAATGTTTGGGCTTCACAAAACAAGCTCGGTTGTGAAAGTTTTTTTCTCTTACAGTTGGGCGTGTTTATTGCCAAAAAGATTCTAGTAAGAAAAAAAAAAAAAATCCTTTCACATCTACCAAGATCTGTGTGTTGTGCAAAACTAGGAGAAAAGACTGTAAAATAAATAACCTTGCACGATACTTGTTCTAGATAAGATCAGACCAATGACAAATACAACTAGTCAGAGCTGCAGACACCACCCTCCTACTGCAGAAAGGAAGGAAAAAAATATAGCTGCAAGTAAGAGGTTTAATTGTTCTCAGCTGTCACACAATGTTATCTTAAGCAAACGCATTTATTTCTCGATTCTTCTGTATAGCTCTATATGGGAAAAAAAAAGAGCCACGGCATTCATCAGACAAGGTCCAAATTGATTTCCGTGTACTCAAGATAGTAAATGTTAGTCAGCACTTGTGCCCATGGCAACTCTTAAATTTTAACTTCTCCTCTTCTTCCTCGGGGCAGGATAAATAATCTGTCTAGTTTACACCCTGGAATCAGTAACACACACAAAGGCGGTCTTGGCTGAAATGAGCAGTGTTTTGGTGGCAATGTTAAATTAGAACAGTAGCCCCACGCTAGCCTAAAACAAGGCCAAGGATGGAGAGAACCAAACCAGTGGGAGATAACCAAAGCATCCATTTGGTTGATGTTTCAACAACTTCAAGTTCTCTTCATTTTTCTCATCTTCTGAGGTTTAAGTTGCTCTGCACTTCTGCAGAGACACCCATGTAAGCTAGGGACTGTCATCCAGCCACCAAACCAAGCGGTCGGTGGGTTTTACCTCCAGCGCTGTTGATGGTCAGGACAGGAAGACTGCCAAGGCAGGAGAGAAAAAAGGGAGTCAGACTGGGCCCGACCCCGGGCAGAAATTGACATACTAGCAATGCTCCAGGGCAGCAGAGCACAGTACTGCAAAAGGAGCACCCTCGGCACCTGCCAAACGGGCTTCACAAGGAGCGCTTAAAAGCCACCGCTTCATGTTGTGCACCAGCAACCTGGACCTGCAGCACTCCAATACCACTCCCTAAGCTCCACCACCTCTCACAGCACACATTGCACAACAATGCAGAGGAAATTCATTCAGGAAATTAACTTGGCAATACAAGGAATTAGTTTTCTTTTTTTTTCTTTCCCTAACACTTGTACAAAGAAGACACGCTTCAAGTGGTTCCTAGGTCCCAAAGAAAGGCAACGTTGTACCTTGCAGAACTGATCCACCTGCCCTATGCCTGCATTGGTGCAAGAGTGATCCATGTCATTTCTCTACAAAACTCAAACCACCTAATATCAACCAAAAAGAGCTCCTGCAAAACATTGGGGGGGGGGGGAATTTCATATGGACTCTTCACTGGCTCACGTCTCACACACCCTGTACAGAATTTCTTCCAACATCCGATACGTTACTCTGACAAGTGACATATATTACTCTCTGATAGATCTAATGGAAGCAAAGGACATTTACGTCACTACAGTCAGGATGGACATTATCTTGTGCTGCTGACTGGAATGATACCATTCATGCTTAATTAGCTTAGATTGCTGTACATTTAGAAAAGCACTCGAGTGGCAACGTCTACCTCCCTCCCCCTAAAGTAACAAAAATTTATAAATATTTTCAGCACATCAGATGAAATGCGTTATTTCACTGGATTCAGTCCAAAAGTCAATGAGGCTGAAATAAAGACAATTCAACTATTAAGTCAAAAACTTCAGTTGTGTTAACTACCCAGAAGGTAACACTGATTTTCCTCTACCTTGGAAGAAAACTAATGAAATCTTCAGTTCTACTGTAAGTCATCTCAACTGCCCAAAACCAATCTCTCCTGTGCATTTTTACGTCTCTGCTGTATAGAAGGAAATACAAGGAACTTAAACTCCCTGAGTTCTTCCTTTGGGGTGGAAAAAGTCCAAGACATCCCCACTAACCCAGTGAAGAATACTATTAGAAAACAAGTGGGACATGGGTTTTTCTGGGGTCTTTTTTTCTTCTTTTTTTTTTTTTTGAGAAAAAGTATCTATTTACTTGTGACAACTTTTTTCCTGACGGATCCAACTTGCAAGTGTGAAGAAAGCACCCAGAGGCAGAGGGGCCTTTCTTGCTAAATCCTCTGCATGAGCTTGTGCCTGCTTTAACTAATGCAGCGCCAGCGCAGGAAGGTTCAACACTGAGGAAATGCAGACCGAGGATCTCCTGTGCCCTCCCTGCCCTGCCCTTCAGGTTTCGGCATGGGCAGAATGGCAGAGTCTTGACCGATCCTGCAGCTGTATTCCCTCCCACTGCTATTTGCAGGGCATTAGAAGAAAGCCATGAAGATGACATTTGCCCCAGCAAGCCTTCACCGAGATTTCAAATGTAACAGGGAATAATATATGGAGCTTTCCTGCTCTCTTGATGATGCACACATGCAACTAAAGGGGTAAATATATATATATGTATATATAAAAATATATACATACACACACACTGAATATGCACTGGGTTGTCACTGCCTGCAAGGGATGCAGACTGCGTGAAACAAACTCCCCTGGCCAGAAATCAAGAAAAAACAGGAGGGCTGCAGCTTTCTTACTCCCTGGACACCTCTCTTCCAAGCAGCAAGGAGAGGACTCTAACCCAAACGCTTCAGAGCTGCTGGAGTTTCAGAGGGCCTTTCCTCTCCCAAGGCAAGTGGCACCAGTGACTAACTACACTGTGGGCAATTTTCCTGTCTCTGCTCTACGCCCGTCTTCACGTCGCTGCAAAGGTCACCGCGTCATATCTGTTACACTGAGGTCTGCCGCCCACCAGCAAACAGGGAAGGAGCTTATCTGGACAGTCTGGCAGGACCTCCTGCAAGTGTTTGGGGGCGGGAGGAAACCTCTCAGCTTTCCACTTGGGTGG
>VWZZ01002053.1:68053-87738 GCA_013399095.1 Psophia crepitans | reverse complement strand
TGAGGAAAGACTGAGAGAGCTGGGTCTGTTTATCCTGGAGAAGACTAAGAGGGGATCTCATCAATACTTATAAATATCTGAAGGGTGGGTGTCAAGAGGATAAGTCAGACTCTTCAGTGGTGCCCCAGGGCAATGAGCTCCAGGACAAACTGGAGCACAGAAGTTCCATCTGAACATGAGAAAAAACCTCTTTACTTTGAGGGTGACAGAGCACTGGAACAGGCTGCCCAGAGAGGTTGTGTAATCTCCTTCTCTAGAGATTTTCAAAACCCACCTGGACACAATCCTGTGCAACCTGCACTAGGTGAACCTGCTTCAGCAGGGGGGTTGGACTAGATGATCACCAGAGGTCCCTTCCAACCTCTACCATGCTGTTATTCTGTAAAACCTTTCACTGGTTTTAAAGACAAAGTTGATATGATGCAATCCTGCTTGTCTCATGGTACCCTAATGTTCCCTTGTCTTCCGATATTTGCTTATGAATCCTGTCAGACAATTTTCCACAAGGATTGAAAGAAGAGTCTCATCACTAGCCAAGATTTTTTAAATGTATTATCTCCATCTTACTGAAGAGACTCAAGGAATCATAGAATCAGTAAGGTTGGAAGACAACTCAAGGATCGTCTAGTCCAACCGTCCGTCTGTGTGTGTGTGTCCCCATTACCCACTAAACCATGTCCCTAAGTACCAGATCCAACCTTTCTTTAAACACACCCAGGGGGGGGGACTCCACCACCTCCCTGGGCAACCCGTTCCAATGCCCGACCACCCTTTCCAAGAAGAAATTTCTCCTCATCTCCAACCTAGACCTCCCCTGGCGCAAGTCAGTTTACATTTAGAGTATTTTCAGTAATGAGCTGCAAAGGCTGGAAAAGTGCAACATCCAATTCTAGATACACATTAATAGAGAAGTAGCATATACTGAACATTACATGGTCAGTATGTCCCATGATGCAAGTCTAAACACAAAGTGACCTGGGGCCGGGAGGGGGGAAGAATCAGCATTTCCTTTACAGCAAAGGTATCGTACAACTACAGAACAAAATTTTTTTAGATCAGGTAATCTCAACTGCCCTACTACAATCTCAAAGTATACATGAACTTCATTTTCATCAAATTGTTTAGTAGGAAACAAAAATAAAGTTGGAGACACACCAGTGACTTGCTTAAGAGAGATCTTACTGTCAGTTAAGGCTTTATGATTGAACTGCTTAAAGCTACATTATTAATTTGAAAAGCAGATTTTGACGTGACTCGCAGGAAGCTACAATAAGTAATCATTTCATCTTTATAATTTTAATGCAGGAAGTCAGTTGAGCAATTCTAAGACTTTTTTCTCTCAGGAGGCATTCTCTAGATCTATGTCAGGGGACTTGATGCATTTCTGCGAAACACGGACAGTGCAGAGGCTGAAAAGCTCCTCTACAGAGCTCAGTAGGTTTTTTTTTTATTTGCAACGACACTAATCCCATAACGACTGCAGCAAAAGTAGCAACGCTTATTACATGGGATCCAAAGAAAATCAATGTAACTAAACACTTCCATCAAGAAGTAAGATTGCCTTTAGATTTCTAAACATGCACTAAGTTACTTGCTTATACTCAACTCATTTAAGCACTGATACTGTACTACAGTATTTAGCTGCCTGGGGTACATAACTTTTCCAAGAAGATGCTTAGTGACTCACCTTCATCGAAGTGAGTGGAAGCCAACTGTGTTTTACCCAGCTGAGCAAACCCACTACTCTGCAATTCAGAGAAGCCAGATTTCTTACAGAGTAATGACTACAGTTCGCATAACAAACCCTGTAACTTCAGATGCTCCAGGTAACTAAAAATACCTGGTATTTACTGGTGTGAAAGCAGCATTAAGGTTTGACAGGCCATAAATGATGCGATATAATATGTGCTAATCCGAATCCATAATGCCACTAGCCCCAAGAAGAGACTTGGAGCTCTGTAGTAGCCTACCCTGTGTGTGCAAAAGCTATTGATTAGAGAACTATTAAAAATATACACACACACTCTTTTTGCCAGCTGCTAAATGACAGTGGATTTTGAAGAGCTGGGAATTCCTATATGACTAATAGATGGATGTTAACTGCAATCATGTGCCAAAACTAAAAGATGTACTATTTTTTTTATAACAGCAGCAACATCAGAGCTGTATCAATGAGACTGAGTTCTGCTGCATTTAATTGACTTAATTTTCTCTACAGAACAGCATGAAGCTCTTACTATAGAACTGAACAACAAATTTCTTCAGGAAGGCATCTGACAGGAGACAACAGTCAAGTTATTGCAAAAGAGAACTCTCATTACAGCTATCACGCTGCAACTGACAGCTCATATGTAAAGATTTACATTAAGAGTTTTTCAATCTGTGATCAAGTCTATCAATAGCTCTGAAAGGAAAGGTTGGCACATTGAACTAAAATACTTATGTCTTTTGCCACACATCTGTTACTCTTGCAGCCTACAAGGCTGAGAGTTATTCTGAATTCTGTATTCCAAGAAGACCTGTCTTTTAGAGTTATAGCTGAAATACTTATAACTAATTAGTAATTTACCTTTTCGGATACAAAGCTTCTCTGTCTATTATCTCATGACCTTCTGAACCAGGTTTGAGCTGTGAAAACTCTAGGCTGTTCAAAGCTTGAAAAGGTTCATCCATTCTTCATTGAAGCAACATACAACCAGGCATTTGGCTAGATGAGGGTAGGGACGGCTCCAAATCCTTCCCTTACCTACTTTTGTAAGCTGTTTTATTCTGGCTGAGGATCAGACAGCGTTCCTCACTGTTCAGAAGCAGATTGTCTTCTAGTTATAAAAAACACAGTAAGAAGCCCAGACCAAAATAGCTGCCTCAAGAAATTTTTAATGAAATAAGGTCTTGTATAATGTCTTGTATAAGGTCTTGTAATGTCTTATGTCTTGCAGTTCAGGATGGGATAAACTCGTTATGCCTAGCATTTTCACTGTTCTACATGAAGGCACCTAGTCACGCACTCCTTGCAAGCTAAGGGAGAAAAATATTTGATTAAAATTTCACAGAAATAATTGCTAAAGTAATGAACATATAGAGTATGACCCACACAAAAGAGGTATAAAAGTAAAAGCTGATGGAGAGATTATTTGTATAAAGAGGCCAGTTATTACCTTGTCAACATTAGCTCGTGTTTTTGCAGAAGTTTCCACATAGTTAACATTCCACTGATCAGCTCTGTTTTTTGCTTCCTCTACAGAAACTTGTCTTTTATCTTCCAAATCTGATTTGTTACCAACTAGCAAAAAAGGAACATTCTCATCTTCTTTTACTCTTAAGATCTGCTCCCTGGAGGGGGAAAAAAAAAAAGAGGAAAAGAAAATTAAGCTTTGCATGGAGTACTATTCTTAGAACACAAACAGAAGAACTCAGACTAAATGCTCTTCCATCTCACATTGAAAACCCACTTATTCCTTTTATGAAGCCTACGTAACAGTAAAATCTTAAACCTCATTATGACATTATACAGAATGAACAGAGAGACAACTAGTCTTCCAGAAAGGAAGGAGGTGAGTCAGTAAGAGACTAAAAGAGAAGAACAGGATTGGTTTAGGTGAGAATTTATATTAATAAAGTCATTCCTTTTACTAAAGGTGTTACTTTACCATTGTCTTTACATTACTATTTGCGATTGCCATTTTTAAGCTACCCAATCTTGATGTTTACACTCAATTTTTTCCCTAATAAAACACATGTGCCATTTTTAAAGCTGACAGAATGGTCTAGAGCATATCAAGAGGAAAACCTCTCTTTCAGGAATCTTTCCAAAGTCAATTATAGTCAGTCTCTGCAGAGATCTTCATTCACTTATAAGCCAGTGGACAGTGACAAGTTGTACATGCATCAGATTTTTAAAGACAAGCCTTTCTACTTTTTGAACAGCTGGGATGAAGGGTTTAAAGTTGCAAACAACACTCAGTACTACAAACGGTTCGGTACATAAGTCTTCAACACTGAAAAAAATAATGACATTTTTCTTTTAATTAGAAATGCATTAACAGTACCAGGAAGAACAGTTTTCCCACATGAGGAATATTCTCTGTTTTGTCTAAGAAAGGAGTTTGAAGTTAGGAGTGAAACGTAGCCTTTTACCACAGGGCAACTTCAGAAAGAGAAACAAAAAGCACAGAGAAACAAATTCCTTTTGCTGGTTGAGGTGAAACCTATTGCGAGATTTAAAGCTGAATGGAGAGAAGCTGAAGAGAATTAACTAACTGATATTCTAAAGGGCCCTTATTTGGTGTATGGCAGGATCATAGAATTCTATGTTTCTATGTTCTCAAAAAGCTCTGGACAGCATGCAGTCTTTTTGAGGAAGACTACTCACAGGGCTTACAAACTGCTGTTAGCCCTTAATTTTTTTCAAAACCAATAAATATGTGTTTGAGGCAGCTTGTAACACGCATTCGTCTCTGAGGTGTAATTAAAGGAACATTCCTCCTCTCCCTCACAAGTATCAGTGCAGATGCTTTAACAGGGTCTGCAGCTATCCAATAGTAGTCTTAATAGTCAGTCAGTGGATTAGGAAGGGTGGCCAGAAGAAAACTCAGTGTGTCACTGCAGTGTCCGTGCACATAAGACTTTTGCTAAAAACTAGTAGCTTGCAACACTAATTGTTCAGGTGATGTCAAACCACTTCGCCATGTAAAGAGTCAGTCTAACAGCAATCCAGACGACAATACTCTCCTTTGAGCCCTCTCTGAAGACTGATTATCTCTAACACCAGAAATATCTAATTAATGGTAAGCCAGCTTGAAATCTAGAACTTAAAAAAAAATAAAATCATTAGAGTCAAACTAACTCTACTTAAAGCAAAACCACATTTTATCAAACTGCCGTTCAAATATTTAAAACTTTAGCCGTTGTAGGTCTACTTTCTGTTGAAAAAAAACATATTACTTGGAGCAATGGCACTTCAGAGCATCCCAGGAACCTCATACTGATGACACTGCATAGCAGTAAACAGCTCTCCTGTTGGAGTTCTGCCATTCCAGCAGAGCAAAATTCCATGGAAACAATCAAACATCCAAATTCTTCTTCTCACTTTCTTTGGTATCTGTCACATAGGTAGTATTCCCTCAGGCTACTTAACAATGCCAAAGTACTGCAACTGAACCTCCAAGAGAAACAGGTTACTGTTTCACAGAGCAGAAAGAATGTAATTTTCTGAGCTACATTTTCACATTTAAGGCTTCTACGGTTTCAAGAGCAACTTGAAAGGCACTTTCAGATTCAGTAGGGGAGAATTTTAATCTCTTCCTCGAAGGGATTTTTTCTTCCATTTTTGCTGTTTCAGCGTGTATGCTATCAACACTCACCTTTGCTGGAAAAGCAGAACTTTCTCTAGAGCCGTAGAAGATCACGTACTTTGAAGCATTAACAGGATTTTAAACAGATCTGAATAGGTCATTTTGTACCCTAGAGGAGCTCAACTATACCAAACAGTCCTCCAAGGTTGACAATACCTAGCATAAACCTGCAAACCACTCAGGGCCTGCCCCTCCCTATCAACACACATGAGCATACAAAGACACAAACAAAAGCCACCAGAAGAAGAAAAACTCACTTTCTCCCCTCTCCATACCTCTTCCTCCTCCCTTACAGATATTAAACATATTCTGATCCGTGGTGCTAATTAAATTGAACAGTGACAGCATCCCTAAGAAGCCTTATTTCAGTGGGATGCAGATAATTTCCTTTCATATTTTTTCCTTTTATCTCAAAGGTTATCACCTCCCCTACTTCACTATACCTTGAACTGGTAAATTTTTTCCCTTCCTCAACTCTTTTGTCTTTTTTTTTTTTTAATAGAGAGATGAATGATTTAAATAGGTTTTCTCTCTCAATCAAAATTAAACACCTCTCCTCTTGCTTGTTGAACACTCTCCTACCGTTATAAAGGTTTTAATATACTGCATGCCTGAAAAAAATCTTAAAAAACTTACCCTGCTAAATCTTTATTACACTAGTCCCAAAATTTGTTTTTACCATGTTGCTCCCCAAGTGAAACACTGACGTTGATGAGACAGGTGAATGCTATGCAGAACTTTTGTCTTATAAATTCAAAAATTTAAATCAGTATCTTTTACAGAGAAGAATTCCATCCAAGCAAAACTGAAGGGACAGATTTACAGCAGGCCTTTACACAAAATGCATAGCTGCTAGAGAATGTTCAAAGATACATCTCATCTCTGTTGTCCATTAAAATAACTTTGAGAAGTAGAAAGATCGGTCTTGGTGATACTATGCATTTCAGTCTCCCAGAATATAATCACAGAATGGTTTGGGTTGGAAGGGACCACAAGGATCATCTAGTACCAACCCCCCTGCCATGGGCAGGAGCACCCTACACTAGACCAGGGTGCCCAAAGCCCCATCCGGCCTGGCCTTGAACGCTGCCAGAGATGGGGCCTCCACAACTTCTCTGGGCGACCTGTTCCAGTGCCTCACCACCCTCACAGGGAAGAATTTCTTTCTAATGTCCAATATAAATCCCCCCACCTTTTAATTTACACCCATTACCCTTGTCCTGTCACTACACTCCCTAATAAACAGCCCCTCGCCAGCTTTCCTGTAGGTCCCCTTTAGGTATTGGAAGGCCGCGAATAGGTCTCCCCAGAGCCTTCTCTTCTCCAGGCTGAACAACCCCAGCTCCCTTGTCTGTCCTCGTAGGAGAGGTGCTCCAGCCCTCTGATCAGCTTTCTGGCCCTCCTCTGGACTTGCTCCAGCATCATCTTTATAACTAGGAACTATTCTAACATAAAACCTGGGCATGCTACAGCTGTCCTTTTTGCTCCAGCTGGTGTTTCACAGGTTAACAGAAACACAACATAATCCTCTATATGGAGCAAGAACTAAAAGACAACTCTGGGGAGTATGCAGTATTGTAGATATGAACTATAGAGTCTATAAGCAATTTTTCTCAGATCTATTAGTTTGGATAGCAGGTATGCCTACTCACAAAAACTGCTTCTTAGCACAAGTGCCAAGCAATGCTGCCTTACAAGGGGCAGCACAGCAGCCTTCTGAACATTGCTATGTATCTGCTCTGTGGCCATGGACCTTTTGGTATTCAGAAACACAGCAGCGAAGATACTTGAAGTGGTACAGATAGCAAAGGCACAGCTAGTCGTCTGCTGAAAACACTATGTGACTACAGTAAGAGCTGTCATCTAATCTGGACTATCATAAGGATATTACAAAACAAACAATGAATCACTTGTAATTATCTCACTGTAATTAGAATAATTAACTTGCCTTGTAACTTACCTGAAGTCTGCAGTTGCTGCAAAAGATTCCAGCTCTGTAATAGAGAAGACACAAAGAAAGCCTTCTCCACTTCGGAAGTAGTTGTCTCTAATTGCAGCATAGTCCTCCTGCCCTGCTGTGTCCAATATATCAATTTGGACTTCTTCCCCATCCAGAACCACCTTTTTCCTGTAGCTGTCTGCTTTGGTGGGCTCATAATCTTCAACAAACTAGAGAAAAAAAACCTTTCATGAAATCAAATCGTGCCAGTACAAGGCAAATGCTTCTATTTGCATATAAGGATATAACAAATATCTTGTACAGTTACAGTAACTGATAAATAAGCATATGTGTTTAGGCTATGTGAAATACTCAAATGAGTCATAGTTAAAATAGGTTCTCCATCAGCCCAAACAGTTTATAGGTTTATTTGTCTTTCTTCAGTCATTACAAAGAAATTTTGGAGGTAACTGCAAAACATCAACGTCTGTGCACTACCCAAGCCTGTGCTTCTAGTCAAGTACAACATCTGGCTGCATTCCATTTATGCTATCAGGCAGTGCTGACTTTGAATATATGTAGCATCAATTTTTAAAGGACACCGAAGCTGTAACTTCTGCCTGTTAATCAAAAATAAGGACTTGCACTAGAAAAAAAAGTAAGGAAACAAGAAACAGATTTTTCTTCCTTTCCTCATCAGCAGCATAAAAAACATGGAAAAAAAGGGTCATCATTTCAGGCATGGTGCAACTCATCCAAGTGGAGAAGTTTTAAGATAGAATATCTAAGTTCTAACAGGTCTAGTGAACAATGACAAAATACATGGATAGTATGACAGAGCATATAATTGCTTAGAAGTCTGAAAAAAGCCAAATAGTACATTTAGAGGTATCTCTAGAGGGCAAATCACTAATCTCAAAAATTATTTTTGTTCACTTTAATTGCTGACTTTTCACACCACATGATATACATTTAAACCCTCTCAGAAAGTAAGTGTACTAAGTGTACTAATGAATGCTTAAATAGAGCAGACATCTCCTGAGATAATTTCTAGTGCAGATTCTTACCTCATCATACATAAACTGTAGTGTTAAAGCAGATTTTCCTACACCACCGCTTCCCACCATGATGACTTTGTGTAAAGCCAATGAATTCTGTCCTTTAGGCTTATTTGCTGCCATCTTTGGATTGCAGAAAACTCACAGGTAGAAAATGAAAAAATCTAAAAGAAAAACATTGCTTCATTAGTTTTCTTTTCCTCCACTCACATGCACTGCTTAAAGTGGATTTGTTTTAAATCCCTACATATCTAATGACTTAATTTCAGTTCTGCTATCTTCAGTGAAAGCTATCTGCTTTTTCACTGGAAGCCATTCCACAAATTGTACTGAGCTCATCTTTTTTGTAGTGCAAGCAAAGAAAGCCGTCATCATTTGGAAAGGGCACAAGTGGGTTCACAGCATACAAGAGCAATTAAGGGAAAAGATTTACATTTTGGTGTGTAGCATCTTCTGGGCTGTGGATGGGCAAGCAGTTGGGATAGCTGACCAAAGGGATACCCCCTGCCATAGTTTAGCAATAAAGGCTGGGAGGGAAGCTTTCTGGGGCAATCGCTCCTCAGGGGACTGGCTGGGCATTGGCGGGCTAGTGGCGAGCAACTATTTTATTTTCATCACTTTTTTTTCCCCTTTTTTAAAATTAAAAAAACACCTCTTGTTAAATTGTCATTATCTCAACCCACTAGTTTCCTCACTTTTGTCCTTCCAGTTCTCTCCCCCAGCCCACCGGCAGAGGGGGAAGTGAGCAAGCAGCTGTGCAATGCTCAGCTCCCTACCAAGGTTAACCCACAACCTATGTGAAAAACTCTCCGGATCACCTCAGTAATAGTACCCATTCTGCTGTCAAAGAATTCTGAAAGTGCAATTGAAAATTAAGTCAGTTAAATTGTTTTCATCAGAAAGGTTATCTAAGTGAAATGAGTATGAGCAAGCTGCTGTACTAATTAGAGATGTAGCAGAGAAATATAATTAACATTGTGTTACAAGTTCTTTTAAAAAGATGATGGATGAGAATAATGAAAATCACCATTTTGGTCATCATGGCTTAAAAAGAACCATCGCTTTCTTTTTACTCAAGAGGGAGTACGAGAACAGGAAAATAGCTCCAAGCTATGTGTACATTTTCAACTGCATTTTGAACTACTCCACATTATTTTTCTTTGCACTTCTCTCTTAAAAGAAAAAACAAGTATCCTGAAAGTCATGCTTATTTGTTTTTAGTATGTATTTCAGACAAGTAATATAAAGAAAATTCCCCTGAATTGCAGTCAGCAGCTGACAACAGCTCAGTTTGACAAATTTAGATTACAATACATAGTCTCAGAAGCACAGAAACTAAAGCACTCTTATAACCTGGATATGGTCTATACTAACCTGAGTAACAAAACAGACTATTCTCCTGTAAGTGCTTCAGTACTGGAAGAAGTCCAAATTAATTCAGCAGGACCTTTGACAGGTGGGTTTGTGCAAAAATCAATACTACAATTGTGAAAAAATTCAAATACATAATAGCGACATTTCACTGTAATATTTGTTATAAATCAACTTACAGTCTAAGTAGATCGAGGAACGTGAAAATTCCTACTTTAATAGAAGTTGCAATTCAACAAAGTGTTCCACTATGACAAAGAGAAGCTGCCAATTTTTGTACTTTGTGCAACAGTTGACATATACTTGAAAAGCCAAAACGATGGTGTCCAACCAATAAGATCCTTAATAATTAAGTTAGTGACAATGTTCCTTTTCACTGAAAATTCTTTAACCAGAAAGATTTTATGGCAGCCAATCCTTTTCAGAAGCCTTGGTAACACCCTTCAAGAAGCATAAGAGATTGGAGTCAAAGGAACTCGGAATTAAAAAAAACTGATCCAGCCAGTCAAAGCAGTATCCCAAGTCATCAGTAACTGTCAGTGAACAACACTCCAGCAAGATACTGACGACGACAAAACTTGACGCTACCACAGACTTCAAGATAAGCTTGTCATAAATACCCTGCCACATTTTGTGGTGGGAGGAGGCTCAGGGAGGTCAGTTTGCTCTCAAGTTCTTCACAATCCAATAAAGATACAATGCTGGCAAAATTTAGGCCTGCTGAATGGCAGACAATGTGAGGAGAGAAATAAGTTACAAAGCAAGTACAGTCTGATACTGTGCAAAAGACACTCAATCCAGACAGACTGCTTCAGAGCAAGTATTCCACCGGAGAGGACAGAGACCTTGAAAATGTAAGTTTTAAGCTACTGCCACAAAGTTCTACCTGTTTCAGTCTGCTTTAAAAGCAGAGGAACACAGATGCCAATTTTAACAGTAAAGCACCTGAAATGAAGTTTCATGCAAAGTAAGTTTTTCTACCCTTGATTTATGTAGCCTGACTTATTTTCATAAGTAGTATTAATTTGGGTCATATCTAGTTTCTGAATTGCCCTACTTTACAATTATCATAAAACTGACAGACTGTAGCAAGAACCCTGTTGTACAAAGCTCAAAAAAGCATACTTTCAGATTACGTGTACTGTGATTTTTTATTTTTTTTTTAATCTTCACCATGCAAAATTGGGGATCAGAAGATAAACACAGGCTTACGCTGCAGTGGAATCCTATGTCACTCTGCAGCAGAGAGGTTCGCACAGAGCCAAGCAGGGCGTTGTCAATAGCTGTATTACCCATTTATACAGGTCACCTTTTTACCACACCCATTGGTAATCCCCACTCAGCAACATAGCTGATGACATATATGAAAATTTATTTTTAAACAGTTGTTTCTGTAGTCCAACAAGTTGGAAGGGAAGAGAAAGCTTAACTGGTTCAACAACTTACTGCCGTATCTTCACTCAGTAGGGCGAGAACATTGTCTGATCACCGTGCTATGGATCACCCCTCACTTCCACTGCAGATAAACTCCTAGGAAACAGCTCTCTCCCAACATGCTTGGGCAGATAAGGGCACAAACAAGTGAATCTCAGTGGCTGCTCCACTAAAGCAAGCAGATCTCAAAGCTCCTACAGCCACTCCTTGCCTGCTTGCAGATAACCACCCCCCCAGGATTCTGTGCTCTGTTTAATGGCTAGCTTCCAGTTGGAGCCAGGATTATTTTTGTAGAGCCAGGTTAAGGAGTGACTAGATTAAATCAGAACTGTAGGAGTAGGAACTATAATTCATGTTAGCATCAGCAATGGCATCTTGTCCAACAGTCTAGAAATCTCGTCAAGAGAAAGAAGAGCACATAGCTAAATATCTTTTAAGATCATCCTACATGATTAAGATCATGTAGCAACAGAAACCTGTAGCCTGTCCTGAGTGACTGGCTTCTACCTGTATCAATACTAACTTCTCCAGAGTTCTACACCTTACATAGAAGATGTAAGAAATGCAAGTTATCGCTAGTTCCCCATGGATTTAAACACAGCATTCAGCTCCACCCAGCATAGGGGGGAGTGGGAGCGTCCCTCTATAATGGGACTTAGACAAGGTAAGCATCATGTTAACTTTTGCATAGTCTTGGACTACTGAATTGTTATCCAGACCCACAAGAATAAGATGATCAGGTGCCAGCAATAAGAGAGATTTTTATCTCCAGGGAGAATGTTATCAGGGAAGATATCTTTGCAAACACTAGTTATTTGGGAAGAAGAAGAAAAAAAGTAGGCATCTCCTCACTACATTAATCTTCATGTTGTCCTCCCATCTATTTCTTCATCCCAATAAACTGAGACCTAGAAATATGATTACGGGTAAAAAAACTTGTGCTTTTTATCCTCTCACAGACCTTGCTCATCTGATCAAATTCAGAAGACTTCTCTTAAGTTGTACTATTTCTCAGATTACTGTTTCTTACAGAATAACTTGCTCTGAAACAATTGAAGCATGCTTCCTTACACATCTGTGCCATTTGTCCTCTACATCCCTCTTCAACGCAATAATTCCAGTGTTCGTACACTAAAAGAGAACAAAAATGTGGCCAACAGAATAGCTATGTACCAACCCAAAAAAGACAACAGACATCCAGCTCGGATGTCTCCCTTTCCTTCACAGGGAGCACTGGTACAGATTTCTCTCTCTTTAACCAGCAGCACATATTCAGGAAACTTACAGGAACAATCATAACCAAGACACCTAAACTTCTGTCAAAATGTACCAAAAACTGGCCAATAAGCCAAAAATTAAGGAAGAACTGAACACTTGATCAGACTTATTTTCTTAAGAGAACGTGACTAAAAGATATCTAGAAGCTACTGTGTCCATTTTGATCCCTCGGAGTCTTATAAATGCGACATCAATAAGAGCAGCACAGGGAAGGAGAAGCATTACACCGAAGTCACATCATTACAGGCACAAATTCAGCTGGCATCTTCTGCAGTGCTATACATAAAGCTGAATGCAGGCTTTGTGAAAATGCAGTTGTCCTTAACAGGAAGACTTTGATTTGCTGCAAGCATTTGTTTGAAGGGGACTAGTTAAACACAGATTTGTATTTAAAGATAGTTGGTACAGTTAGTATAGTAGAATCTAGTTAATAAGTAGAGATAGTTATACTTTTCTCACAAACCAGTTTTTTTATTATTTTTATAGCCTTCATAAATTGAATTCCATTTTTTTGTTTCCTTTTCTTTAAGGGAGTATTACATAAAGATTTGTAAGACAGTCATATTAACCTCATTACCCACTCACTTTTACGATGAGTAACTTTCTTCCCTGAAGACTGTTTTATATAATGAGCATCAATTAAAACCAGTAGCTCACACATCACAGCACCTGCTTTTACTCTGCCTTAACTGAGTTCGAATTTGATATATTTGAAGGAATAGGAATAATTTAATTGAAACACGTGAGCTATCTGCACAATATTAAGAACTACAGTTAGTATGCTTTGATCACAATACTTCTAGAAAGGCAAAATATTGCATCAATTTGCTTACTGAACCATTAAAAAAAATTTAGTAATGGAGACTCATATTCTTCTAAACAAGTAACTTAATTTTTTTTAATTGAAGAAACTAATACCTGCACTAATCTTTATTTTACACTTGGTATAATCTACCAACTCCAAAAACATTAGCCACAACTGTTTATTTAATTTTGAAGTGAAAATTTTTAGTAATTATTTGACAGTAACCCCATCTTCTAAAGTGAGTTTGAATATTCTCCAAAGTTTCTTAATTCCCACAAAGCAAGTCACAACTCTGCTGCCTTACGTGACTTACAAATTACAAGTTCAACTTTCTGAGAAAAGCGCAGGCCCAAGAATTTTAAAGTGTCAACATATTTCATGTGCCCAGGGACCATGAGGCAATATAATATTATCTGTTATTAAAAGATAACGATTTCCTCCAGTTACTTGTTTATTGAGTCCAGTAGTTTCAGTTGGTTGACAGCAACAAAATTATGCTTGAGAATGTATTGTTTAAAAACGATCAGCACAGACTAGCATACTCGATGCAAAATATCTGGAAGACACCTCAGGAATGACTCAGATATTCCTGCAACAAAAATGTTCCTGGAAGTGGAGGGAGGCAACTTGAGGCAAGCAGAGCCTAACCCTCCCTACAGCTGCTTCCAATTACAATATTCAAACCACATCAGCAGAAACACCCCATGACCTGGAAATAGATAGGATACATGAGGACATAGGATGGGATACATGATGCCAGCTGTTTTAAGAACGGGAGAGTAGGAAAGCTTTTTAGGTTAGATCAGCATTATTGTAGTAAGTGTCATTCCATGTCATCAGTTTTACTGGTGTTTTTATTACAGTTTAAACATGCAACATCTGTTAAGCTCTGCACAAAGTACTATCAGGATTAAGGCAAACAAATATTTCAAATATTAAATAATCACTATAAATTCTAAGTATTAGCCTAAAGAAAGAGGAAAACAATTCCAAATACTCAAACATATCTTAGAAATTACTGGTCTCTTAAGACAATGAAACAGGTTGCCTGAACCTCAACCTCAGAATAAATTAAGTTAGAAACACTTTCACGACACATCATTTCCTTTCTGCTGAAAAATAATCCTTTGACATAAACCTGTTTAACTGAGAACGAGGATTCACAGCTTCCCACAACTTTAACAAGCAGTTTAACTGCATTCAAGGTTTGGTAAGATCCTTTCTTTCCAAAGCTTTGTACTCCACACCATAAAAAGTGCTTGTCTCTCCCACAGCCACAAAGCAAATTCACTGAAGGTGACTACACATCTACTAAGAAAAGTAAAGGGTAGGAAACTGACTTGAGTTCTATCTCTCAGCACCAGCAAACATCCTCAGGCAAAAGTAGTACATTTCCAAGCTCCTTGAGACAGGTACTTCAAACTGTAACCATAACCAGGCACCAAAACTGGAAGAGTCAACAGCGAATTCTTCACAGAGTAACTGAGGCCCCATCCATCCTATAAATTACATCATGCTGCTATAAAGAACAACGGTCCCCACATGCCTGTGGCTCTGTGTTCTTAAGACATCACAAGAATTGAGATCCATCCAACAAGAAGTCACTAAAGCACTAGCAAACGGTAAACAAGTTCACAGCCTTCCTGCAGTCTCCTTGGAGGCTCCACAGGGCCTTAATGCCAGCTTCTGGGCACAGCCATGAACTATGCAGCAGCTTCTGAAGTGAGAACAGAAATGTATTCCATACGTTTTAAGTCATCGTTTCAGCATTTTGTTACCAAAAAGCCTCTTTGGCATTCTGCAAGACTACTTCTGGGGAGGCACTTTCATGAAGAAATTTCTTGAAACCCATATGGAACAGCACAAGAAAACCCTGACATATTGAACAGCAGAAATAGTCTAGAACAGAGCCAAGGTCCTAATATTTTAAACCTTGCAGTTTACTGAAAAGAAAATGAAGCAGCTACATCATTGTCTACACGAAGAGTTGACAAATCACAAAACGCTCACGCCCAACTACGCATCTGCAAGGCTGATGTCAACTGAACTTGCCACAGTCTGATATTCCCATACCCTTCCTTCTGACAGCACTGGCATTTGCACCAACTAGATGGCAAAGCAATTCAGAAGTTGCTCTAGACAAAAACTAACCTATACTGGTTTTCAGACAGATGAGGTACCTAAACAAGCTTGCTGGCACGAAAGACCAGAAAGATGCATGGTTGAACACAGGGAAAGCTGAACGGCAGCACCTTCAGCCTATAAACACTGTGGAAAAACAACGCAAGTGTTGTGGTTGAGGAACCTCACCATTTATCACTTGAAGATTCCTCACTTTTTGTAAGTTATGTAATAGCTACTATGGAACATTTGGAAGAATTCTAGATACTTGCAATAGTTTATCTGGACTGATCCAGAGATCAGTGGGAAAAGCACGAAACTCAAGCACAGCACCTAGATTAACGCCAGCAGCAAGCTTCTTTTCATAGTTCACTTGACTAAAGTTACACTGGAAAGTAATTTTGGTAATATACATGTTTACATAAGAGTGTAGAATACTGTTTCTGCTTCCCCAAGTTCGCCGTGTGGCTGGTGCCCTATCTCAGTCTATTCTGATCACTGAGAGAACTTAGCTTTCTGAGGTTGACAGGATTGAAGTGTTGCTTTAACACAAAGCGTAAGCGCCATGTCTTCTCTTAGATTAAATTTCTAAACCCAGAGGTTTGCAGTCTGGAGTATTAGCAGAAAGCATTTATTTTGTACTGATTTAAGATTATATACCATGAGGAGAGAATTAACAATAACAGCAGTCTTGGTAGAAGAATGAACACTTAAGTGTCACTAGTCTGTCAAAGTTATCCACGCTGGAGACTTGCACGAATTCAGAAGCAAGACAGACAAACAGGTATTATGGTACTACAGCCAGTTTTCTAGCACAAACAAAACTAAGGAGGAATGAAAGGCTGAAATAGAAGAGGGGGACATCTGCAGAAGAGGCCCCCATACCAAACACCCATAATCAAGTCTCCTGACAAAAGTCAAGTTACATTCACGGGAGATGTTATGTAAAGCAGCTGCTACTACTGAATTTTATTCAGCATTTGACACAAAGACAGACACTTTTTTCAGCCCTTTGTAAAATGCAAGAGGCAATGCATAGCCTATAGGGATGAATTTCAGTAACACAGGATCAAGAACTCCGCGTCTCAAGTCAGTGCTATTCAACTAAGGACAAGGAAGAACTTCCAGGACACATTTAAGTTAGTGTCACCTAAGACATACTAGCTTCAGCCATTTTCACCCTGTGTTTCAAGCACAGGAAAGCACATTTGGAAGCTAACTTTTCACTGGTAAGCCAGGCATCACTCACACTTGCACAGAGCTGCTGCTTCCAGCTATTCTGGAAAGCAACAAAAATGGAGTTCCCTCAGAGGCACTATGCCAGAGCTTGCAGCATGAGCCTTAACAGTCATTTTTAAAAGTAGTTCAAGAGCTCTGCATTCAAAAAGTTGCTCACAGCATATTTCGTATCATAAACCCAGCTTTTTTTGTCAACCATAGTTCAAAAGAAGTCCCAACCACATCACTGTGTCCTTTTTGCCCCTGTACACTTACACTTCAAAATTCACTAAAGAAATTTAAGGAAAATTTAAATCTAAGCATTTTGACTTGGCTTGATGAAGTAAATTCTTTAAACAAAGTCTGAAGAAGGCTTCCAAAAGACATACTTGAAAAATATACATTTGCCACAAGAAGTCCATAAATCAGGTTTTCCTCTAAAACAAATATCTCATTAATTGTTAATAACCCCATACTCTTCCTTTAGTTAGAAGTTCAGAAGGTCAGATGTGCATTTTCTAGAAAAAGCAAATATCCATATGGTCATTTTCACAGCCAGAAAGGATGACTTAAGATCCACACTCACTAAACCCAAAACTCCACCCAAATAGTTTCACTGCTGTATAGTCACAAAAGTTAACTTGCGACAGAGGAATGTAGAAAAAATGGTATCTGCAAAGCAAAAACAAGTACCCACTAGGCTCATGGCAGGCTGCACGCAGCACTTAAGGAATCTATAGGAGCGATGCCCTCCGCATATTCCGGCTGACAGAAGCAGCCTTGCTGTGTTGCAAGCATCACCCTTCACAATGAGACAAGTTCTGATGTTGATAGCTGAAGGAGTTTACCCTGCTCAAAACAACTTATTTTGCCCCATTAGCCAGTCATATAGTATTATGGTGAAAACTCACATGAACACCCTTAAATTCTTTCAAGGTATTAGCACAGACAGAATGAACACAGAAGCCTTGTTTGAATAACGCTCCTATGAAATTCTTGACATAGAAAAAGTTTAAGCTTTCAAATAAAGCATTTTTGAGGCAGGCACTGCCTTTTTCCAGGTGCTCAGTGCCTAGCTGGATGAAGTTTCAACAAAACACAGTAGGAATACCAAAATACACTATCCTTCACATTTTATTAATTTGTTTCTAGCAATGAAGAATGCAGGGAACAAGGCTTAAGCAGGTGCAAGCACATTAATATCAAAGGCCACAGGACAAATGGTGCAAACACACAGGATCGAACACAGGTCACTAGCAAGAGACAGCAAGAAGCAGGTACAACTGAATTCTCCCTCTCCTCTTCACAAAGACAGGCAAGCGTTCTCTCTCCCCACAGGCAGGCTGAATCAATACATCAGCCAAATGGAACCTAATAAAATAGGAGCATGTTGGATTTTACATTTCAGAAAATTCCTTTTATTCCTCTAAGGAATCATCCAGCTGTAGCAAATAAATTTCATTAGCCAAATCTGACTTGGCAAAGTAAGTTACTTCATTCATTTCATGACTTTGCCATCTGTTTTACCACTCAATTACAAATGTGTAAGTACTCTTTTGTGGTATTATTGTAAGAGCGTTGCTTTTGTAGCCATATTTTGTTCCGGTAACTTCTCCTCCTATTTACATTCTATGCAGTGCAAATTGCTTCTCCTAAAATCCTAATCTGTTTTATTCAGGGGAAGAGGATTTCATGTGTGTGACTCACTGAAGGAGACTGGTTTGCAAACACAAAGACTTGTAATTAACCTTTTCAGTAGGTGATTCAAGGACACAAGTGGTTATAGACCTGATGTTGCATGGTAATATAGCATTCATGAAGCCAAAACACTGTTTAGTCCTATCCCTCCACATTTTTAGATGCTGTTTATTCTAAAACTATTAGATCTACGATTTGAAAAATTGGTAGAGTCATAGATTAGTAGACCTAAAAGGCCCAATCGGGCAATTGCCTTTTAGTTCAATATATACTTGCCAGTCATATGATACTGGTATAGTGTTGTGGCAATTTCACATATTATGGGCATAAAACATACAGTGGCAAGAAACAGATGGCATTCATTTAATGAACTCAGTATGAAACTATTAATATTCAGGTCAATTTATCAATTTCCACATTAAGTACCAGTGCAAGGTGGCTTTGATCTTGCTCTGCTTAAAATACTGTTCAGTCTTTTCTTGCAGTACCACAGAAGACATTTCCAAGTTAGATGTTTTCAAACTGTAAAGTATTAACTTCTTAGAATTGCTTTATGTTCCTATTTGAATTCTTATAGCTCTTATCATGCACACAATAACTCAGATTGTTGCAGAACTGTTAAGTGGCTTACAAGGATGTAAGTTCTAACAGAACAAGCTATCTAAAAATGTTCTTTATACAGCGGTGTATGCAAAAACCACTAATCAATTTCTGAACACAGAAGCAAACATAACATTCACTTCAGACCATCTGGGTAACCAAGTGCAGCAGCTATGAAAGACTTCTGATAAACAACCTAAAAATTAGCTTTGTAATAACACTCCTAAGGCAAAGGGTCTTGGAAAAGGCACCATTAAGGATAGAATCATAGAATCATTAAGGCTGGAAAGACCTCAAGGATCACCTAGTCCAATCGTCCCCCTACCACCTATTAACCACTAAACCATGTCCCTAAGTACCACATCCAACCTTTCCTTAAACACCTGCAGGGACGGTGACTCCACCACCGCCCTGGGCAACCTGTTCCAATGCTTGATAACCCTTTCACAATGAAGAACTTTTTCCTAATCTCCAACCTGAATCTCCCCAGTGCAACTTGCAGCTGTTCCACCTTGTTCTGTCACTAGTTATCTGCGAGAAGAGGCCAACCCCCAGCTCACCACAACTTCCTTTCAGGTAGATGTAGAGGGCAATAAGGTCTCCCCTGAGCCTCCTCTTCTCCAGACTAAACAAGCCCAGTTCCCTCAGCTGCTCCTCACAAGACTTGTGCTCCAGCCCCTTCACCAGTTTCGTTGCCCTTCTCTGGACACACTCCAGGGCCTCGATGTCCTTCTTGTGGTGAGGGGTCCCAAAACTGGACACAGTACTCGAGGTGCGGCCTCACCAGGGCTGAGTACAGGGGGACGATC
>VWZZ01002053.1:43050-58886 GCA_013399095.1 Psophia crepitans | reverse complement strand
CGGTCTGTGCCCGGCAGCAGCCGCTCCCCTAACGGGGGCCGGGCCCCCCGCTAGGTCAGCCCGGTGTGCGAGTGCTGCCCGGCTCGCCCCGGTGGCACGTTAACTCGGGAGCCTAACGGTGGCTGCGTGCTTTCCCGCCTCTGGTTTTCACCGAGGCGGACAAACATCGCAGCGTCGCGCCCGCCCCGCCTTCCCCCGGCTAATCCCCGTCTGGCGGGGTGTGCCTGTGCCCGGCGGCTGTCGCTGGGCTCACAGACACGGCTGTTTGCCGTGGTGAGAGCCGGACGTGAGCTTTCCTCAAGGAGCGAGCACAAGCTGAGGAAACGCTTAATACGCGGAGTTTGAGAAGAGCTATCACCAGCAGGAGGGATGAGGGAGCGCTGAGATCGTTAGAGTTGGGGGGTTTTATAGCATCAGCCAATCCATGCGGGGAGGGTTTTATAGATACCGAAAAAAATGAGGAGATAGGAGAGTTTCCGTGGTCATAATTCAAATAATAATAATGATGCCTTAATAAGTGCATCTTTCCCTGTTAAATCATACTTAAACAGGAGCTTTGTGTAAACACAGCATGTCTTAAACCGGTGACTTAAGAGATGTAACGTAAGCATAATACAGAAATCGACTGCTCAGTGGGGGGTTTTGTTTTATCAGGCTGCCACCGTTCAGGCAGGACACAAATTGTTTTCATCCGCCCCCTCCTCCTCGCAATTACTTGGCTGAAGGTAGTTTCTAAGTTTGGAATTTCCAGTTTTTATCACCTCAGCTGGAATTCTTCAACCTCGGTGTTCGCATCATGCAGCCATTGTATTCTATTTCCAAAGCAGGTGCAGTTTAAAATCTTCTTTGTTGTTCTCCGCGCTCCGCTTTCTGCAGTTTCTGACGTCTTGGACATTAAGCCAGTGTTTAGTCCGTCTCCCTCTAGGATTTAGTTTCATTGGCCTCACATTTTGGCTTGAGCTAATTTTTGCATTATTCCACAAAGTCCGAGAAACTGATATTAATAAAGGAGCAATCCAGATGCAGCTCGTTCTGATTAAAATGCCAAAATCTGTTCATTTACACAAAGAAATGTTGGATTCTGTTAAACCCAGGGAGGGGGAAGCTGATAATACTGAGTCAACAGAACAGCCAAAAATAAGACACAAAACATTTTGGGTACTTCATTATTTCATGACAGGGGAAAATGTGCATGTTACCTAGGATTAAGCTTTTCATGAGACCATGAAAATGTTGGAAGAGCCTTAGCATGACCCTCTACACACACTGATTCAGGGGTCTTCAAGAAATCCTGACCCAACTTGTGCGGCCCTTTGAGTGACTATATACTGTATTACTGCCTAATACATATTTCATAACCCTTCTGTTGGAAGAGTGGCTGAGTCATAGTTCAGGTGTCATTAGTACTGTGGTCTGCAGCCATTCAGTACTTCCTAGTGCACAAAGAAGCCATGAATAGGATGTTAATTTTGCCTCCACTGATTATTCCCTGTCCTCCACACCTGCATTCAGTCATGTCCTCAAATCACACGGTTTTCAAGATCTTCCGTTGCAGAAAAGGCGTCACCGGTGGCTGTCAAAATGCACGTGCAGTCACTCCTATTCTCCCTCTCGTTTCCTTCATCTTTTCTTGACCAGTCATCGTACCCCTTCCCTTCACATAGTGTGGAGGGGAGAGGAAGCTCCACTGCTGAAGTTAACCAAGTCTTTGTATTGATTTTAATAGCAATTTGGATCACATCTAATAAGTATCAAAGACATTCTTTTGGTCATTAGTGTTTTGGTTCAGATCAGGAGTGTACCTCTAAGGCTAAGCTCTCAATTGTCCTGATTTACTCCGATTTGCAGTGTGGAATGGTCTTGGAACAGGCAAATTGGATTTGTGTAGGATGGGACACGGCAGGAGTGCACCTCAGCCACTTCCACTGCTAACGGGCATCCTGTCCTGCACCAGGCTAGAGCCAGTCCAAAATAACCTCCCCTCTGTAATCACAGAATCACAGAATGGTTCGGGTTGGAAGGGACCTCAAAGATCATCTAGTTCCAACCCCCCTGCCATGGGCAGGGACACCCTCCACTAGACCAGGTTGCCCAAAGCCCCATCCAACCTGGCCTTGAACTCTTCCAGGGACGGGGCCTCCGCAGCTTCTCTGGGCAACCTGTTCCACACCTATAGTGTGGGTGCCAGGACTTCGATACCAACTGTTTCACTCTATGGAAATGCCCTTTCACAGCATGCTGCTTGCTAATGGACAATGGCCTTTGTCCTTTTGATCTCCCTTTAGAGCTATCTTTTTTAAGACAACAAATGTCATTTTATTTTGAATGTTTATCTCCGACTGCACATCATAATGCAATAAAAAACCAGCTTAGAGCATAACCTTCATCCTCCATTTGTGAAATGCCCCCTGGCACCTTGCCTAAACCAAGTGGAAAAAAATGAGCTCTTTAACCCAAAACTAACAAATATTTCCACGAATATGCATTACATGAATAATTCTGATTCAAATGCTAGCAAGTGACCATAGCAAGAACATCTCTGTGGCACCTGTGATGTTTTAGGACGTGACTGGCTCCGCGGTGTAAGAGAGCGACTGGTCAGAGGGCAGTAGGTGTTGCAACTGTTCCACTCCATTCACTGCATAGAACTTAGGCTTGGGCAGCCCAAGGCAGCAGCACGTTTGAATTGCTCACTGCTCTCTGGTGTTTACATATGGGCACCTGAAACCATATAGACAGTGTAGTAGACATTTGCAATGTGGCCCAGAGGGTGTAGGTAGTGATTGTCCTTCGTTATGCGTTAGCATATGTGCCGGTGCAGCTCTGCATGTGAAATACGTGCAGAGAAAAAAAAATTACAAAGCGTAATTAAGCAGAGATGCAATTAATTGTGTGCTAGTAGTATTTGCATTATGTACCATGATACAACTAAGACATCAACTGATAGAAGAATTTCATTTATTTTAAAAAGCTAAAGATACAGAGGACACATCAGACAAAACATGTCTGAATCTTTGGGAAAAACACTGATGTGCAGCTTCCTTTCCCAGGGAACAAATAATACTTGTTCCCTTTACTTTAACACACATTTTATAGCACACAATATATATCTAAATATGCGTAATTTAACACTGATTTCGGATCTTAGATTTCTGTTGACATGAATGAATGAATGAACCACATTCTTTGTAAAACCACCTTATCACGCATAAAACATCTATTCTTCCTTCAAAATCTCAATAAATCTTCCAGGGAGAGAGAATTCATTTTTCTAAGGGACAAAACCACTTACTGGTTTTTGAGGCCACCCTCCTATTTCAGTCCAGAATCGATTAACCTGGTCTCTGCTGGGTCTGTGGGTGTGTGGGCCTTTGTATTTTGAGGTATTGCTGAACTGAAATCAATACAGGGAGGCAGGATTTCCTGGTATTACGGGTGATTTCTTCTCTTTTATGCTGGCGGCACAACTGTATTAGAATTTATTAGACAATATTTTATTGCCAGTGCATAAGGATGCATGAAATGTGTTTGTGATTTAATGGTGTTTCTAAGTAGCAGGACTGAAGGAACGAAACCACCCAGCTCAAATCCACCACATATCCTGAGGAGAATCACACACCCACAACAAAGGCAAAGAGCTGGAAGCTTTCACCTGCCTCCAGTTCATCCCAGTTGTGAGAAATCATAAGTAACAACGAGTGAAGAATATGGTAAACTATTGCTTCGCTAGTTACCAACATACTCATACTTCCCAAGTTTGTAACTCTGAGTGCTTTTGTGTGTGTTTGTGTAAGGGATAGTCAGGTTTTAGGCACATGCCTTGCTTGAGGTATAGAACTGGCATGCCCAAGTACAGACCTGGTATGTAGCTCCCACTTTACGCAACAGAGAGCGATGGCTGACTTGAGAGGGTGATGTACGTACTGGGTGGGGGATTGACTCTCCCTCTGAACGTGCCCATTTCTCCAAAAACCAGCGGGAGAATCTGATGGGACAGAGCTTATTTTGGTGCCTGCTCTTAGTAGTACAACTCCAGGTCTTAGGGGACAGCCTACTGGTTTGAGATTCAAGTAATATTAATTCTACTCTGTGCTGGCTTTGGCTGGGATAGAGTTAATTTTCTTCATAGTAGCTAGTATCGGGATGTGTTTTGGATTTGTGCTGAAAACAGTGTTGATAACTCAGGGATGTTTTGGTTACTGCTGAGCAGTGCTCACACAGAGTCAAGGCCTTTGCTGCTTCTCACACCCCCCCCACCAGCGAGTAGGCTGGGGGTGCACAAGGAGCTGGGAGGGGACACAGCCGGGACAACTAAGCCCATCTAACCAAAGGGATATCTCATACCATACGACACCATGCTCAGCATATAAAGCTGGGGAAAGAAGAAGGAAGGGGGGAGGAACGTTCAGAGCGATGGTATTTGCCTTCCCAAGTCAGTGTTTCGCGTGACGGAGGCCTGCTTTTTCCTGGAGATGGCTGAGCACCTGCCTGATCATGGGAAGTAGTGAATTAATTCCTTGCTTTGCTTTGCTTTTGCTTTACCTGTTAAACTGCTTTTGTCTCAATCCATGAGTTTTCTTACTTTTATCCTTCTGATTCTCACCCCCATCCCACTGGGGGCGGGGGGGAGCGGAGAAAGCAAGCAGCTGCATGGGGCTTAGGTGCTGGCTGAGTTTAAATCACAACATGCCCTCACAGTGTCACTAATTTGCTCTCATCTTAGCCAGTCCACTGTCTGTCCATTTCCCATCTGAACTTTCATCTGCCTTTTATATTTAAGCTCTACAAGGTAGGAATAGTCTTTATGATTTTGCAGCACATACAACCCAGGTAATATTTTTGTTATGTGCACAGACAAACATCAGCTATTCTCAAAATGAGGCAATGCAGTCCAGATTCTGAACACTGAAAATCAGCGTAAACACACACACAGGAGGTGTGTGCAGCTGCTCCTACTACTTTTGCTCAAAGCAAGGACAGCATGTAGCGATAGGATTAAGGGTAATGGCCTTAAGCTGAAGGACAGTAGATTTAGATTAGATATTAGGAAAAATTCTTCTCTGTGAGGGTGGGTGAGGCACTGGAACAGGTTGCCCAGAGCAGCTGTGGAGGCCCCATCCCTGGAACTGTTCAAGGCCAGGTTGGATGGGGCTTTGGGCAACCTGGTCTGGTGGAGGGTGTCCTGGCCCATGGCAGGGGGGTTGGAACTAGATGATCTTTGAGGTCCCTTCTAATCCAAACCATTCTATGGTTCTATGACCTTAGTCTGTCAGCTCACAGAGGAGCTTCCCATCATCTGTGATTGCCTCCAAAACTGTCACACGTGTCCCCCTACACTTGCAAACAGAATCATACTCCCTAAAAACAAGATAGTGGGATTACTGTAATAAAGTACTGGCTAATGAGATACTTGCATTTGCTTAGCTCTATTACCTGTCCAAGTGACATTATTCTCAATACTCTATCCAAGCTAGTCATGGTGCTTAGCACTCAGTTTTCTTACCATTTGAAAAGACCATCCATCCCTGAATGCTTTGTGTCTATAGAGAAAGTGCAGTGAAGCGACTTGAATAACAATGAATCCAAGAGTAATGATGAGTTTGCAGTCATTCATCTTGTCATTCAACAGAACTAGGAGAAGTCATTCTAGCAGGTGACTGGGAATCTGGAAATCAGAGATTTGAGGGTTACAGCACAGTTGGTTTATGAGCTACTAGAATAGACAAAAACATGATTAGGAACATAGTTAAGGAAATACCAAAAGTCTAAAAATATGCAGGCATGAAAACGTATAATACAATGTTTATTGCATGTATTTATAAGAAGTTCTTCATAGTTTAATTAGTTTTGGTTTTAAAACATAAGATATAAAAAGCAGTATCTAATTGCTTAACCAATATAGAATAATGTAAAATATGCAATTTATATGGAGTATCTGTCTACATGGCACTAGTGGGACATCTTTAACTGGCATTTGTTGGGATTGAGCTCCTTTATAGTATTGCCTTTCCTGAAAAATGTGTCCTTCCCACACACTATTTTACTGAAATCAGTATTTGCCACTGAGTGCTGTTTCTTTTTTTAGTCGGCGTGTTATGTAACCTATATCCTGATGTATATTCAATCAGAACACTTAAGCTTAACAATCATCTCCAAACCAATATTGGCTTAAAATAGCTCAAAGTAGACCTAAAGTAATTTCACTTTTCTGTCATGAAAATAACACAAAAATATTGTAAAAACATTTTTTCTAATCTTAGAACTGTCTATATAATTATTTCTGTCATCTTTTCCTTTTTATATCTCTTCTGCTTTCCATATCCTTCCTTTTCTATTGCTGCTGTTTTTAATACTTTATATGGTTTCATACTTACTTCATGATTTTTACATGTCTTTTTACAGTCTTTCCTCTTGTGTTTCTCTAGTCTCTTTCCCCATCTCTTTCTTTCTTTGAAGGCTTCCTTCTTCTGATAGAGATGTGCTATAGGGGAGTCAGGTAAACTGCAGTTTGGTTTCTAGCTGTGGCCAGCTTCAGGAGTCACTTCCTTTCCCCATCTCTCTGTTTCCTAATCTGGAAAATCAAGACAATTAAGCTGGTCTCCAGTGTTGTTAGCTTTCAGATGTATTGGTGGAAAGCTCTTTTAAGCACAATTACTCTCTGTTTCATAGAATCATAGAATTGTTTAGGTTGGAAAAGACCTTTAAGATCATCAAGTCCAACTATTAACCTAGTGCTGCGAAGACCACCATGAAAAAATGTCCCTAAGTGCCACATCTACGCATCTTTTAAATCCCTCCAGGGATGGTGACTCACCCCCCTCCCTGGGCAGCCTGTTCCAGTGCTTGACAACCCTTTCACAATGAAGAACTTTTTCCTAATATCCAACCTGAACCGCCCTTGGCACAACATGAGGCCATTTCCTCTTGTTCTATCACATGTTACTTGGGAGAAGAGACTGACACCCACCTGGCTACAACCTCCTTTCAGGGAGTTGTAGAGAGTGATAAGGTCTCCCCTCAGCCTCCTCTTCTCTAGACTGAACAACCCCAGTTCCCTCAGTCGCTCCTCATAAGACTTGTTTTCACCTCTTCTCTACCTCAGTTACCTCCTCAATGCTTATCACAATTTTCAGCTCCTCAGCTAACATTTAGCTCCTGTTCCTCTCCCTCTGCTACCAGTAACATTTTCAGTGTGGACCTTCAACATACTATGGTTATTATTAATTCTGTCATATTCTGAAGATTACATGCAAACTACATGCACTTTATCTCTGTCTTGAACGGGAGCTGTTGCAGCTCTTAAGCAATGGGTTCCATTGATTTCAGCTGATTGATGTCAGTAAAGAACCTGAATGATGGTGCAGCACCTGATTTTAGTTATAAAAATTATCAGAATAGTCTTAGAAAGATGAGAGGTGTGGGATAAGCAACAAATATTCAGTTATGAACACCAGCTATGGTGTCCTGTGAAACCTTGTAAAGGGAAAACATGTGCATGTGAAGCCAGCCCTTCCATGTTCATTCATGAGGTTATTTAAACCATGGTCTCATGTCTCTAGTACCTTTTGGGACTTAGATGAGAACTGCTTGGAGATTGTAATGCTAATGTCAAGCAGAAATCAAATGTTAGCAATTTCTTGACTGCTCTGAGGAAAAAATATGCCCTGTCTGTGTCAATGCTTTTCTACATCATTTGCTATGAACTCATTTTTTTGATATCTGTCTATACAGCCTTTGGCTTTGAAGGATCTTAATCACTTTCAGTGAAGGAGTAAGAAACAAAGCCTGCATTAAGTGCCTCAAACTACAGTGCCAGAACTGCTGTTAGTAAGTCGTGAGGTAAAACTGGTTCAGTCTATATGGCCATAGCGACAGGAAATGCAGACACCAACATTCTGATGTTACTCTCAGGAACAAAATATTTACACTCCATAACTGTGGAGATGATGTGGAGAGTGAAGGAAAGATGACAAAACATTGTAATATTTATGGGTTGTAAAGCCATAAACTACAGACCATATCAGACTAAGCTATGGTTCATAAAAGCTAAGCAGCCCTGGGTTTAGCCTACCTCAGATGGAATAGCACCTAGAATAGATAAAGGAATTGTTTGAATGCTCACCATTTTTTATAAACACTGATTCACGTTCCAGTTACATGCCCATTTTGTAGCTCTAACACTGATGATCACTCTAAAATCCCATGGTACTTTGTGAAAGAACATGATATTACCTCTGATCTCCTGACCAGGCATCAAGTCAGATAATCATAGTGGCATCTCTTACACATCCTGCCATTCTAACTGGAACCACTGGGTTTCACTGACCGCCCCAGGCCCCAGTTCTCTATTTAGATTTACTGTGGGCTGTTAGATAGCTGCTGTTTTCTCTGATCAACAGTTCAGCTGAGGGCTTCTGGAAAGATGCAATTCCAAGAAAGTGCTGGAAGCAGGCCAGTGAAGATATTGCTGGTGATTTATTTTGATTTTTATTCTTTAGGTGAAAAAAAATCAAGATTGCATGTAAGATTTATAGGAAAAAAGCAACCCCCAGCCTCCAAAAAGAAACCAGAAACAAAAAAATACACCAATATTAAATTGAATGTGGAATTCCTGGAATGTTTTCCAAAAGGCTATCATTAAAATGTATCAACAGTATACAGAGTTTTCCCTTGTCCTATATTAAGTCTATAGTATTTTCACTGAAACAAATAGTTTACTTTAATTCATGCAAGCATATGAATGGAAAATACATTGATCCTTTCTCGGAAAAGCAAAGTACCATTCACTGAAATGGAAAAATCATCAGAAATGGAAGAACTATGAAATTACAAAATGCCATTTTCATATGAATCACAATGTTCCCAGGGCATGCATTGTGAAGCATATTACGGAGTCAGGAATTGAGCAAGATGCAAAAAACCATGACAAAAATAAACAAAGCAGTAATAATAATGAATTTCTCGAAAGGTCCCTAAAGAAGCATACCACTTTTAACCCTTCAAAAAGGGGATAAGATAACCCCCAATTATTTGACAGTAGAAGATTTTCTCTGGAGACCACTGATTTTGTCACTGTGCCCATGAAAGTTTCTTTCAGCAGCAGTTTCTGCTGAATGCACAAAGAGTAATCTAGAGCAGGTGGGCGTGCAGGATTCAGGCAGTAATTCCTATTGCCTTTTATACTGATAACAATACTTGACCAGTTACTTTTTTTTTTTAAAATAACTGACCCAGTTAAACTTTGTGTATCTAATATGCCTGAGATGCCATAATTAGAACATTTTTAATTATTCATCACTCTTAACTCTTACCTTGAGTGTGGTAATTTGATATGACCGTTCTGAATACTTGCATCAAGTATTCAAGCATCTTGATCCGAGGAGCTTTCTGACAGTGCTTAAGCTGCCGTTTCTCATGTGTGATCTTAGCCAATGTTACAATTTTATGTAGGTACAAAGGCTACTACTTGTCTTGGAATATTTGTCTGGTTATGAAAATCTAGCACTATCCCTATCCCAGAAAAATTATGCAAATTCATCTACTTAAATACATATACTTGAACACAATGGAAAAGGTTATTTTGTGTTTAAAAATTAAAGTTAATTTTAGGCTTATCAGCCATGCTGGATGCTGACTTCTTACACTGTTTATTTGCAGAACAGCTATTGTGCAGACAAGGTAAAGCAGTGCCATGTTTCCCTTCATTATTTTGGAAGTGTTCTCTTCAAGAGGGCCAGCAAATAATTTACTTTTCTGCTTATTCAGGAAACTATCAAACCACTGGAGTCAGTATCAAGATCACAGAGACTCCAATGAGCTCTGGATCAGGGCAAACATTTATGAAAACTACCACAAAAATATTAAACACTACCAAGTTGTGGCATGCCATATGTGCACAGACACACCATTCACATGATCTGGTCTGAGGCAACCTACTTACTTTACATGGGCCATAGTACATGTTCTTGCCCAGCAGAAAACATTTCAATACATTGCTCAAGCAAACCTAAGCTAAAATATCTCTCTAGAAATGCTCACCGGTTTTTAAATGGATGCACCAAGTCACGGGCAAAGCTCATGATTACATCAATAGTCACTTCTTATGTCAGTTTGAAAAATAAATGAATATTTAATAGCATAAGCCAAGCTAATAATTTTAGGGAAGTGTGATCTACCGCAAGTGTGAAATTACATCATCAATTTACTTGATCACCTTTCACCTCCTTTGTAAAGCTGAAATGCAAACATATTTAACTCTTTCAGCTGCATTGGCTTCCCTTAACTAACATGCTTGGCACCCCTCTGGAAACAAATACTGCTTTTTGGCACATGCCTTATACTTCTCCTGAGATTCCTAGGTTCATATGTAGTTTTCCCTGTAATCTTAGTGAAGCCACCAGACTATTTACTTTCTACTCAGGTACCTACAATACAAGTCCAAGATCATCTCCTTTATGTGTTATGAGACTATTTCAGGCACTACAGCATGACTGATGGACAGCTGGAAACAGAAAGTATGCTGTAAGACATCTTGAAACCCTGCCACACAGGGTTTACGTAGGAGACGTGCTCTTCTTGCCGTAGAGCTGGCGTTCCCTGGTGACCAAGATTCAAGCTAGTGCCTATACAAAAGTCCAGGATTAAACCTTGAACCTCACGCTGCCATTGTGCACTGACTCTTATGTACAAGGAGACTAGCAACATGAGATGACCACAAAAGGATGCACAAATACAACGCAAACATCATAGATAGTTACAGTCTGTCTTTTTTTTTTCCCCCTTCCACCCCTGAGCTAGACTAAAAGCTCTCTTGTGGAGTACTCTGCTGTTTTGCTGAGTGATTGTTGCTATTATATGTCCTCCTGCCTTTCTGCCCAGGTTAAATTCAGTCTTTTCCTGAGTGCTACACCTTCTGAAAAGATGGGGACAGATATTATGCCTTCTCCTTAGGACTTAGATGTGGAAGAGCATGACTTACAGGATGCCTCACCTGTTCTGAAAATTAGCAGAGATGCTGTTGCTGTGCTTATCAAGCTTGTCAAATTGAAACACTAACCCCTGGGACCAGTTTTGTGAGGGAGCCAAGCCTTCTTCCTTGCACAGCACCTGTGGGTGCTGTGGTGCAGGTGCTACACGTAGGAGCCCTGGTTTCTGGTGGTCTGGATGGAGGTACAGGGTGAGCTGTAGCTTTCCTGTAGGCATCAAGGCATGGGTGAGTGGGAGGCATGTTACCCAGTAGGGGTGCTTGCAAGAGCTAGTTGGGATCTGTGGCTCCCCTTTCTCCAGCTGGTTGAGGTGGCCTACTTTACAGGAGACTGTGGTTTTGGTGCTCTCATCCTCTCAGCAGGAGGAAGATGCTCCCAGCCCCCACTCACCATCCCTGCTTGGTGTATGCAAAGGCTACAGAGGTCTCTTTCCTAGTCTGTCTCACTTTTTCCCTGCAGTGCTGCTCACTCAAAGGGGACAATTTTATGTGGCTATTGTGCCCTTTAGATCAAAGAAGAACTTTGCAATGTTTCTTCTGGTGCTCAGGGGCAGAGCAGAGTGGGTGGCATGTTGCAGGAACTTAATTGCCTCTTATTAATCAGTCTGGAGTCTTCCTGCCTGTCTCAGGCTGATGTATTAGGAAGTTCACTCCAGGTTTATTCCTCATGGAATTAGTGGTTATGGATGCACTGCATCTTTGAGCATCTGAATTCTGTGTAAGGCCAGAAAGAATATTTTAAGGATACTGATAATGGGCTGAAAATCTTCCTTCTCTTGACCTCATTCTCCTTCCTTGCTGTCCCAATGGGGGCGAAATCTTGCAGCTCTGCATTGAAATTATCCCTCTGCAAAATCATAGAATAGCTGGGGTTGGAAAGGACCTTTAAAGGTCATCTAGCCCAAACCCCCTGCAGTGAGCAGGTGTATCTTCAACTCGATCAGGTTGCTCAGAACCCCATCCAACCTGACCTGGAATGTTTGAGGGATGGGGCATCTATCATCTCTCTGGGCAACCTGTTCCAGTGTTTCACCACTCTCATTATAAAAAAAATATTTCTAATCTTATCTCTAATCAAAATTAGCTCTAACGAGCTCTAGGTGGGTGTAGAAGTCTGGATGCCTGAAACCCGTGGCAAGGCCTTGGTATTTATTAAGAATACACATAGGAGATTGTGCATAGGTAAAGAAAGTCTAGTTGTTTAACAAGCTGAAGATTGGGCTGCATCTCTCTATTTAATACTGAGAATACTCGCCTATACAGAATTTCCCTCCACCCTTTTTCTGTCAGAAGTCTTACCAAAATTAGACATTTGCATGCCAAATTCAACCAAAACAACTTTTTTTTCCTGCCTCTTCTTTTGAAGTGTAACACATATGACCTTAGCACATTTTCATATATTTTCTCTTTCAAATTTTCTGGTTACCAATGTAAATACATGCCATTATATTTAAAACATTTTTCTGTGTTTTTCAGGTGCTGCGACAGCTAGTTCTACAAATGCTTTAATGGAACAGTTACGTTTAAAATACCAACAAAAACCATGGTCTGAAACTCTGAAACTTGTCCATTTTTGCATGGTAAGAATCACAGATTAGGTGAGAGAAGGATATGTGGTGTCAGAGCAGGTTGCCAAGATGGTTAAAAAACTGCTTGACTTCAAAAACAAACAAACAAACAAAAAAAACCCAGTGCCTGTTACAGCCTGGATCTTGATGCTTCTTACAACAGTGGATTAAAAAGTTTCCTCTGTTATTTTAACACTTTAGAGGTTGTTTCCTGCATTATTTAAACTCTTCAGGAGTTAGTGCTGATTGCCTAATACTTTAGGTTTATTTTTCCATTCGTTATCTAGCACATTCATAGTATGTAAAGAGAATTTCTTGCCCACAGGACTGGGAGAGAAGGCTGTTTTTAGGAAACTGGCCTGAAACCTGCTCTCTAGACTCTCTCCTGCTGTGATATACCTTAAGTTGTTCCATGCTTCCTGCCCTTCCAGTAGCTAATTATATTTAAGAATCATCATCGTAAAAAGCAGATTAGCACAACTGCTGTGTGGTTAGTATAAAAAGTCCAATTTTTTCCATGCTGCTTTTTTTTAATGCTTAACTAAAGCCTTACTCTGAAAACACGGTCCTGAGTTTGAACACAGTGAAAACTTCAGCAGTGAATGTTCTCTGCGAAGTATGAGAAGTTTTCAGACAAGAGCTAGAAAAGAAGCTGGTATCTTCAGCTGGAACTTGCACCCTGAGCCTAACAAAGTACACCTGTGGTGCTTACTGAGCTCTCTTTTTCACTCCTAAAATAAAAATATAAGTATTTTCTTAGTTGATCACTGTGAAATTAGCTAGCATAGCTTGTGTTCAGCTCAAAAGAAAAGGGAATGGAAAGCTGCTTCTTGCTCCAAATGCCTTTGATATATAATTACTGCACAGTAGGATGTTCATGACTCCATTCATTGCTGACACTTTATAGATAGAACAATCATAGATAACATCTACGTTTGACAAAAAGAAATAAGTAGTGTTTTGCTGTACTGGGCATTGGTGTTCTGTGTCTTGCATGGAGTGATATTCCTCTTTGGCCAGTAATTTAAGGAGTCTGTCTCTTATTTTCACAAATGTGCTAGGATAAGCCACGTCGACAGCCTGGCAGGAGTGATCCAGATAGTCCACTGGTTTCTTGCATGGAGAAGATACAGAGGACATTAAATGGTAATGAGCTGTCAGATAGCTCAAAGTATATTTTTTAATATTCTATGCACACTACCCATCCTTCTCTATTGGTGATGTTCTGCACAAAGGGGTCAAATGTACAAACACAGAGGTGGATATGACACAAGAGTCTTCTGACTCATCTTTGGGCTAAGCCTTCAGGCTATAGCTATTCTCAAAGTCTGAGAATAAGCTCTACCCAGCACAGCACTCATAAATCATAGGGTAATAGTTGTCATTAATAACAAAAAGTCATGCAAGAGATACTATTTTCTCATTACCTAAATCATACCCTTTAAAAGTGGGATAATACTGGTTCTATTTTTTGGTCATCACAGCCTCATTAAATAACGTTTCTGTTTTTTGCAGCTAAATCTTTGTTTTCTGTAATGAACAGATTGGAATCTTTGTCCAAACAAAAAGGGTAAGTTTGTTTATGAATAAATGCAAATGAGCAAGCACGGCCCCAAGTCCAGTGAGGAATACCATCTGGAAGGCTTGTCAACAATATTTGTTTTTAGCTCTGTGTTCTAATGGAGTGTTTCACTTGGAACAGGCATAACTGCCTATTTTGATTAGCCCTTTGTGGAGGAGGTTGTTGGGTGAAGAGAGGGCGTGCGTGCCTAGGTCTCAAAGCTACAGACTGAGGTAAATAGTTTTCAGCAAACCAACGTGATAATGCAAAGAGCAGAGCACAAATACATTGCCTGGTTGGATAGTTTTCAGAAGCTGAGCCGAGGGTTATTTTTGAGTTATTTTTGAAACATCCCCGGCGTCTCTTCCCACAACTGAGTAAACTATGCTCATTTTCCTTTCTTCACGTAACACAATTTTTAAATGTACAAGGTTGTGATTTTTATTTTTTTTTTCCCTCTTCCTTTTCTGTTTCCCCTCTCCTCAGGCTTAATGCTCATGTGAGTCCCAGTGGGACTGCCTGCTACATAACATCGACCATGTTTTATATAGAAGTTCAGCTGGAGAAGGATGGAAATGTGACAGATGTAAAGCTGGCTCACCTTGGAGAAGCTCCTGTGGTAAAGTTAATTTTCTCTGTCTCTCACCTCCCTGTAGTCTCCACCTGGCCTCCAGCTGCCATGTCAGAAAGTCTTTGGCTTACTTTTGGACTTGCAGCACCTGCCAGCCTGTGCATGGCACTAGCTGCCTCTTTAGGCATCTGAATCTCTTACCTGAACTTAAAACTCAGTTACAGATATTAAGTACTGTAGCACTAAATATTAAGCTAAAACTCAGCTGACATGTCCACCTTCCAAGAATTTTGTAATACCTTGGGTAAATATTTGTATTCTCAAACTTTAATGTTACCAATATACATTAAATAACAGGGCCTTAAAAGAATTTCCTACTGAGGGGGGGTTGGACTAGATGATCTTTCGAGGTCCCTTCCAACCCTTGTGATTTTGTGATTCTGTGAGGTATAGTGCAATATATATTCCCAATGGATGTCTTGGAGCTGTTACTAGAGATTCTGTTTTTCCTTCTGCCTTCTTTCGAAGTATGTGCATTCCTACTAATGGGGATGTTTTTCTTGTAAAATTTAAAATTTCTCATGAAAATACTGGCAAAATATCACTCTGCATTTCACATACCATGTTCTGCAGTTGTTCAGTGTTACAGACAATCCTTCAGATCAAAGGTATAACAAGAAGCTCTTGCAGGGGGGCGGAGGGAATAGGGAGCATAAACTCTTGATTTTTATCAGTAAGTATGCAAATTGTTACATTAATTTGGAGTTAACTTGCCTCTTTTTTTTTTTTTTTTAATTTTAGTCAGCCCAGGAATTTCAAGTTGTTCTGTTTAACCAGCACAGGGCTGTTGATCAGTGAGGGCTGGATAATATTATTAGGATGGAAATACATATCCAGAGAGTTTTAGTACAGTAACTGCCAATAAAAGAAAAACTGGCAAAGATGTATTTTTTCTTCCTAGAAAGAATTTATCTACAAACTATTTCTGTTAATTTTATCCTCTTCCACAGAACCTTTGTTCTTCTAATTATCATAGAATCATAGAATCATTAAGGTTGGAAGAGACCTCCAGGATTATCTAGTCCAACTGTCCCCCCATCACCTATTACCCACTAAACCATGTCCCTAAATACCACATCCAACCTTTCTTTA
>VWZZ01002053.1:10749-42935 GCA_013399095.1 Psophia crepitans | reverse complement strand
AAAACTGGACACAGTACTCGAGGTGCGGCCTCACCAGGGCTGAGTACGGGGGGACAATCACCTCCCTGCTCCTGCTGGCCACACTGTTCCTGATACAGGCCAGGATGCCGTTGGCCTTCTTGGCCACCTGGGCACACTGCCGGCTCATGTTCAGGCGAGCATCAACCAACACCCCCAGGTCCTTTTCCTCCACACAGCTTTCCAGCCACCCCGCTCCCAGCCTGTAGCGCTGCCTGGGGTTGTTGTGGCCAAAGTGCAGGACCCGGCACTTTGTCACATTGAACCTCATCCCACTGGCCTCTGCCCAGCGATCCAACCTGTCCAGGTCCCTCTGCAGAGCCATCCTACCCTCCGGCAGATCGACACTTCCCACCAGCTTGGTGTTGTCTGCAAACTTACTGAGGGTGCACTCAATTCCCTCATCCAAATCATCCACAACGATGTTGAAGAGGATGGGCCCCAACACCTACCCATGGGGAACACCACTCACAACCGGTCACCAGTTGGATTTCACTCCATTCACCACCACTCTCTGGGCCCGGCCATCCAGCCATATTATATTATGTTTTAACTATTGTAATGTTAGCCTCTTTTTTTTTTGTTGGTTTGGTTTGTTTTTTTTTTAAGCTAACTATTCAGCTAATTAAAAGTAACAAGGAACAAATTTATTGTTAGCAATGAAATACTTTTAAGAAATTTTTCACAAAGCATGGTAAGAATCATGAAACTCCTCTCTGTTATTTCTGTAGGTTTGTGATGACATGGTGCAGCATCTAAGGTAAAGAAGTCTCATGTGCAGAGTCTGTTGTTGAATGGAAAGGAATTCCAAGTCTTGTGTCTTTCCGAATGCTGTGGAGAAGTCAAGGCTAGAATGGTTTCAGTGCAAGAACTGAAGAAAAAAAAAAAGCAAGAATCAGGAAATAATAATATGAATCAAGAAAAACAACAGAACTGACACTTTTTTTAAATTTTATTTTATGTGGGAAGTTGGTTCCATTGCTCCACACACAAAACCCCATATATTTATTACTACACTTTATTCTGTCTGGATAGTTGCTGTTCCAGGTCAGATCACCAGCTTAAAAGCCCATTTAGAAGTTCTCCAGCCAATATGATCAGGGTTCCAGGTTTTATTAACTACGAGTATATTTTAGAAATTGGATTCTTATTTAAATACCTTGGCAGAACGGTTGAAATGGAAGGTAAAGAGAGAAAGAATAATCATTGACCTTGTGTATTTCATCTCCCCTCTATGTGGACCTGTAATGCATCATCAGTTTTTCCAGCCCTTTCTTTCCTCAGAAATGAAATTATATTAGCTTTGTGGGTATAAACACCTATGTCTTAAAGCTTTAACTTGCATTTTCCTAGGTTTTTACTCCCAGTGATATTAAGTGCCAGGAGTTTGACTCTGAGCGATGGCATATAGTTACCATCGGCACTATGGGTACTACTTGTCTGCCTTCCTGTTTTTGTTTGGATTTGGCATGATGTGCAAGTATCCCTTCTACATCTCTTTGTAGTATTTTATCTGGTCATAAGGCAGTTTGTTATATGTGTAATGTTTCCTGTGAGTCTCAAAGTAACTATGAAATCATGATGAACCAACTAGCTAATGCATAGGCTGGTGCTATGTCTGAGGCTGTACCTGCACGCCTGCTTCCCTCCCTTTTCCCTGCTTCCCCACTACTTGGAAAGAGCCATGGAAGAGGTGAGTGACTTGTTCAGGCTTCTGTTTGGAAAGGATTTGTGCAGTGTAACAGTCCAGGCAGGCTTATTTGGTCTCTCTGCTGATCCACATTGCAGCCACATCTGCACGGAAAGGGAAGGTACGTCTTCTTGAGTACAGCGCTCTCTGTGACTGCAGCAACTAGAGAGCTTAGTAAGGCTTGTAAAATCCACTTATGCAGGTGAGTAAATACCCACTGAGTTAGTCCAAGCAGAGCTCCAGGCTATCACAGCTAGTCAGAATCTGCAGGAATTCTGAATTTTGAGCAATCTGAACCATTCCTTCCCAAACTTATGTGAGCCACTTACTCCGTTTTTGGTTTTTTTTAATTGATGTATCTATCAACTGTATTTAAAATCTCTCTCACAGGGTGCTGTGAAGTGCAATATTAATACAATCCTTGGTATTTGATGAAAAGAACAATGTACAAGTGCACTGCATTAGGGAAATGTTACTACATGACTAGCTCTATTGGAACATTAGGAAAAGTGCTTTGCAGCTGATGAGCTGTCAAATTTGTGTATCACGCACATCTATTACTTTCAGTAGTGCATATTTAACCAGTGTCAGCTATAATTACATTGCTTTTTGCAACAGAGCCAAGGATTCACATTTCCTGTTATCTTCTAAGAAGATTTAAAAGCACTACAACTACTTGCCAGATCTGATGAGGGGGGTCTATGTCACTCTGAAATGGTGCATTTTCTAGCAAGTTAGATATAAAAGACTTATTATCCATCTCATTTAGTAGTGTGATAGCAATTGTTTCTTTTTGGTAGGACGAAGAACTATGATGCCTTTGGAAAGATTCTAGAAGACCTGTCAAATCTGTATCAAATTCCAGGAAACAGGTTGCAACTAGTTTTTACTTGAAAAACTTTTAAAATCTGTAGCCTAGCTTTTGTTTACTTACAAAAATAATAACTTGCCTTTTTTCTCTCTCAGCGAAATGAAAGCTAAGGGATACCTTGCTTTGCAGGCTCTTGAAAAAGATCTTTATTCAATGTTTCTTCTAGACAGGTAACTTGAAGTCTACATCCTTCTCCCTTTCCCTCCATCCCCACCCCTTCATTTCACTAAAAACACAGGTTAACTGATCTGACTATAGAGCAGGATGTGGAAGGCTAATGAGTTTTCTCCCACTGGAAAGCTTGAAGCCTTTCTGCAGTTTGCCAACCCCAGGCATGCCAAACAAGATGATCTACTGAACTCCTGAGCTCCTAAGAGACTTCCTGGGATATTGGTTGCAGAGCTTGGGTGTGCATGCATGTGAGCACCCACTAGGAGCAAACAGCACACCCAAAAGTCAGCAGGCTTGTTTAGATCTCCCTGTGGCAGAAGTAAAAGATACTTTTTGGGATCCTCCTGTTTGGGTATCTAATTTTGTGCTCAGGTTTTAGATCAGGAGTAGTGGATGCTAGCGTTCATTTTCTCACTTCTCCTCTCAAAGAGTAGGATTACAGACAGATGGGGAACAGATTTTCCTAAGCCCTCTTGTAATTGTACAAAGACTCTAATTCTTTTCAGAAAAATCAGAGTTGAGATCAGTGCTTTCCTTCTGGATTTTTGAAGCATCTTTTCTGACATCTTGCTTATTAAATACCCTCAGCAAGCATGGCCTTCTGTAACTTGAAACACACTCTTGGCTTACTTTTGTACAGTGTTCCCTTATGAAGCATACTAACTCCATGAACAAATATACCATATCCTTGCTGATCCCTGATATCTCAGTAAATATTATTTATGAATTAAATAGATTATTCATCCCATCTATGATACAAGTTATTGCACTGCAGAGTTTTAATACACAGCTATCTAATTGTATGGCTGTGTGTATTCAGCTGTACAATCACCTCTGAGGTTAGGGATTGGTTCCCTTTGTGTTAGTTTATCCAGGTTATTTGCTCACGGTTTGCTCAACCTGTGACTCCAATATTTTTGACCCCCTTCATTTCTGGTAAATAGCAGATCAAATTGCAACATGAAACGACTGAGATACAGTGTTGAAAATCAATGCCCAAGTCCTAGAAGTAACGCGTGAGTGGAATTCCATGTTTTGGAAGCTGTCGTAACAAATAGAGACACAATCTGCTTTCAAGAAAGCATTGTTTCCCTTTGATTAAGGGTACAAATTATCCTTTACATTGGCCTAGCTACCACTGTAACTCAGGAAAGACTAATCAAGATTTGTTTTGAACTAGAACACAGGATGTAAACAGAGTTACTGAAGTACTTAATGGAAAAGTAGGACACCTGGTGCCAAGAACTGGAGGTGATTTTTTTTTTTTTCTTTCTTCATGGATTCAAAGAATTGTAATAAAAAACCCTACTGAGTTCATCTTTGTTTACAGTAAAGATGATCCTCTATTATAAATAAATTATGCTTTAAGGACTTCCTGTGTCTGTATTCTCAGATAGTCTACGGACATAGAGAAGGAGAAAACACAAAGAAGCCAGGTGGTTTATCAGCTACTGCAACATTGACTTTGCAGCAGCCTAAAAGCAAAGCCGGCAATGTTCTGAGGTTACGTGGGAAACCACCGTTTGGGAGTAACTGTGAGATGACAGCAGTAGTAGCTGAGGCAATACTCATGTTGCCTAAAAGGCAATTACAGCCAGTTGATAAGTTTTTTGGCTCATCTACACTGTCAGAAATGAGCTTTAAACATTAATGTGTAATAGTTCATAAAAGTATTTCTAATACGTGCTAACGCTATCCCGTCGCACAGCTTGATGTGAGTGTCTCGTATGCAAGTATTACAACTTTCCCTTCTATTTCAGACTAGTCACTGAAAGCTAGCAGTTCAGCTAGTAGTTTTAAGGCTGAACACCAGGTTACTGTGCAAGAGAGAGAAAATCTAAGATTTTCAAAGATGTCTGATGAATTTATCCACTCAGGGTTTAGCTGTTAAATGCCAACTAAGAAAACGCTGTAATTTGAACATACACTGTAATTAGAAATGTTCTCTTATGAGGGAGTATCCTTTTGGCCATCTACACTGCTCTTGTGTTTCCCCAGTTTGTGTCAAGATGCCAAACATATTTCCTCTTTTGACATGTGTGGTAAGCTTGCCTTTTTTTTTTTTTTCCTCAGGAACTCCTATGAATATTGAATTTTACATTTCTCCCTATCAAGTTTTGGAAGCAGAACTAGATCCTGGTAAAGCTAGAAAAGCAGAAATAACTAATGCGATAACTTTTTCAGCATTATCTGTTTCATTAAGCAAAGTTCATCAATGAAACTCAGAAATAAGATTTAAAATTCTAGTTTAGCAGAATGATTTATGCAATGTACTTTAGTGCAATTTTAATGTACATCATGAAACTACTTTCTGATTTCTTGGCTGTTGCCCCACATTGAAGTGGAAGTGATATCAGATAAAAAACTGCCTAGACAGCATTAAAATAACTGGTGGTTGCTCGGTCTGTTTCATGGCATGTCCCAAAAGCAGGAGCTGCTGCTATCACCATTGGGCAATTTTGGTGTTTTGAGTGCGGTCTGTGCAGGCGTCTCTTTGCTGCACCAGCCATTGTGGCCGTCAGCCGGACCTGACCTTTAAAAGACCTTACCATTGTGTGTTTTGCGTGCATATGAGTCATCCACACTGACACAAGGGAAATAACGTGGTTCTCTTTCTCCCTCAGGTTCCCAGGTATGTGGAACAAAAACAGTTGTAACTATTGAAGGCACTAATTCGCTCCATAAACTTCCTCTTTCTCCACTGCTTGTAGATTCTCAAGCCAGAGAGGACAGGTGAGGCTCTGGACACTTCTCAATACAGAAATGGATTTACAAGTCATCGGCACTAACCTCAGCCTGACTTAGATTTAGGCTCTGCTGAAACAGGAAGCTCTGTGTTATTGATGGCGTTATGTTCCATAGCTACACCTTCTATTACCTGTGGCTTTGACGGTTTTCCCAAAGGGACTTTAAAGTTGTCGTGTTCATATTTAACTGTGTCAATTGCATTGAACTATGGATTTATTCATAGATTTGAAGCCAGGAGGAGCCACTGGAATAGTATTATTTAACTTCCTAGTATTCAACAAGCAAATTCTGCATAGTTTCAGAATAAATAAAGCATATATTGAGGGATATTACACTTTAACTATATGAAATAGTTTGTCATCCCACCATGGATACTGACACCTCATTTCTCTCTACTTCAGGGCTAGGCTGGAGGGAAACTCTGAAGTCATCCTCCAAAATAAATTGCTATGGAATGATTTACAGCAAACATCCTTGTGCACTGTTCTTCAGTTTCTGGTGGCTCACTTTTCCTTTCTGCCAGTCTTCACTTTAACCTTGTTTTAAAATGTTAAAGGCTATAGTTGTGTTGATAAAGCACAACTCTTCTCAAGACAGAAAAAGAGTGGAATGTAGTAAACCGCTAGAGACCCAATAGTGGCCTTGCACTAAGAATCCTTGTTACCTCAATTTCTGTAACAAGCTTTCATTTTGAATACCTTTTTTTTTTTTTTTCCCCTCTCCCCAGCAACCCTGCCTTTTTGCCACTGACTGATGAACTCAGCATGGATTTGCCAGCTTTTTTTGTCTTGAAGTTTCACCAGCCTATTCCCATGTCCTCATCCAGTATTGAACAGATACAGAGTCTCACAGGCACGTTATAATTGTTTTATAAACTACGTACTTCTGTGACGAGCCATTGCTTACTTGCTTTTTATTTCCCTCTGTTAATGTCGTAAGAGGAAAAACTGGTTTCTGGGGCAGAACATGTGCTGTTCAATCAGCCCAAGTGCAACATTTTAGCAACCACTGCAAAATACACAGGCAAAGCTGTTAATCACTACCTCAAATTGCTATTAGCAAAAAAAAAAAAAAGGAGTAACTAAGGAGATTAATGTTTTTGTCTTTTCAAAACATTGGGTTGTTTTAATATTAGCTTTCTTTCACAGTCATAACCTAAACACTAATGAAAAATCACCTGGTTTTAGGAATTCAGATTACTGGCTTGGAACTAGCTCCTCTATATGAGCTGATTATTCAGTCTACCCTTCAAGAAAAATGCGGTGAAGGCTTCTCTACACATAAATCCTGTTTCTTCGTGGTGAGTATACCGTGCGTTTGACACACACCTCCACCCTTGTGCAGAGTATATACTGCACATAAGCAAGCAATGCAGACTTCCCAGAATCCCAACAGTATTTAAATGTTCTTTAAGAAATAGTTCAAGTTATTTACGAAACAGTATTAGTCCCTTTCAAGTAAGTGAGTTTCTCATCTTCATTAATGAAACACACTGTGTGCATGTCTGCTGATGTCACACTAATTTGTCTGTGTGTAACCCAATTTATTTACTCTTCTAAAAATTGCTCAGAACTTTATTATTAATGCCTTAAAAAGAAGGAAACTTATTGACTGGTGTGAGAAGCAAGTCCCCGGATGGTACTTACCTAGATTTTTGAAAGTCTTTATCATGCTGCATGTCACACTGTTTTAACAAATATTTATTGATTAGAAAACACTGAGAATACTGATTCCTTTTAAAGGGACTGGCAGATGTAGAGGAAAAGTTTTAAAATAGAAAATGGTGGCTGAGATGCTTTCTGCCAGACTCATGTAGAGGACAACTATAAGACAAGCTTCAAAGCTTTACTTTTTTTTTTCTAGGAAATACTAATTTTGCAATTCATGGCACCAAAACAAAAGGGCACTTCTTTCTCTTCTAGCAGCACTGCTAGCATTGCCTATGTAGTTCTTGGACTCTGAGGTAGCGGTACAGAAGGTAGTAGTAAGTTTACACCATACTAAAATAAGGTTTAACAAAGCTCTCAACTACAAAACCCCTAAGATGGGATGAATTTTTAATTTCCTTTAGGTACACATGAAAGGCTCTGTAGCTCTTCAGCAATTCCCTAAAAGATTAGTACTTGCTGGGAGACTGTTTTGCTTCTGAGTTTAAAGATTTTATTTCTAGAAATAAATTACTAAATTGAATTCTAACCTTGAAAGGAATGTAGGGGAAATTCTTTTGCTCCAAGAACACACAAGGGAAAGCTCTTTTATTCTGCTCTTCAGCTTTTGTTAACTGTAGACCCTGCTAATTAACTTCCCTGCCCTGTTCTTAAAGTGACAGTTCCCATTTGGCATCCTGAAGTAGGTAACACAATATTGCACTTCTCATTTTGTCATACAATCACTGTCGACATGGACAGAGGGCAAATTTTTCTTACTTTCTCCTCTTTTCTTCAAATGAATCATCGGAAGATATTCTAGCCAAACATGCTTCTCCAAAGCAACCAGTAGTGATGGAGGGAAGAACGTATGATGCCCTGAAGACATTTCAGGCCAAACTGCTATCCTATTTGTACAACTGTCAAGCAGCACTACTGTAATATTCTTCTGAGCGAAGACACTGTTTGTTAACATTTCTATAGCCTACAGGACTCTTGAGAGTAGTTGGAAGAATTCATGGCACTTGTACTCCTGATCACTTGGCTCTGGGTATATTCACCTAATCTGGATGCATTTGGGAGGGAGAGCGGATCTCATTCAGTTTCCTCTAAGGATTATATTTCTACTGAATTGCACAGACATGATGGACATGCTAGAAATGTGTCTTCCAAAGTGATTTTTGCTGACAGATTGTGCAGTTGCCTGATAACATCAAGCTTTACTTTCCTGTTTTCAGTACTTGAAATATCACCGTATTTGTTGTTCAGTCTCTTCCAGATTGCCCAAAGCACTGTTACTTCATAAACAAGGGCTCAGAAAAATCAGATTTAGCAGGAGCCTTGGTCAGTAAAATCCCATTTAGCCATCCGAAGTGTGTGCCTGGCGTTATAGAGATTCTTCGACATCAAGTGGCATATAACACACTTATTAGCAGCTGTGTCTCTGAGAAGCATATAAATGAAGGTAAATTGTGTCGTTTGAAGTAATGGCGGAGTATTTGAGAGAAACTAACTTCTACGCTGGGTTACAGATTTAGTACTCCCTTGCCAAAGCTGTCATTACTTGTGGAGTATTTTAAATGATTTTAAAAACATCCTTAATTCTAGTATTAGATTCTGTTGATTAGGTTTGTTTTTTTTAAAAAATCTCCTAGGCCTGACACTTCTATAAGCATAAACTAAGTTGCCAAAGTGATGAATAATTAAGATTCTACCATATCAGTATTTTTAAAATTCTGGCATGTGATTCAGCCAAAAAGAGTCTAGGTTCAATGGGTTCATATCATTAAATAGTAATTTTATTTCTAGATGATTCAGAACTGCTTTACTTTGAAGTGTTACCGCACAAGAACACCAGCTTTCGTGTCTTTTTCCTTCATCCTGTGGAAGAGAATTTAGCTTGTGGTACGTGTGGAATAATTGATACTGTCCTCTTCACTGGGGTGACAAGGGACTTGGTCCTATCTAGGCTCTCGCACTATGCTCCTCAGTTACAAACACATTCGAAGGGCTACTCTCAATGGTGTGCAATCCATGAAAAACACCACCTAGCACTTGTGTATAAATTGCTTACTAAAGAGTGTTCTGTATTCAGCATAAAACAGAAAGTAAATGCAAACATTAAGTCCTATTCTGTCTTGGCCTGCAGTTAGTTAGTAAATCGTAACTTCTACTATTTCTGATTTAAGTATATTCACGACAAAGCGAGTCTTATGCGAAAGCATTGCTGCAAGCTCCTTCCCATTGATTTCAGTTTTACCTCTTGAAGCATCAGAATGAAAGGGTGCTTTTCAGTGTTTATAAAGATGTTTATTTTGAAATACTTATATTTTGTTCTTTCTTAGTGATAATTGATGTTATAACCTCCAGAGAAGTCCAATGTCACCTTCATTTAAATCCTCAAGATCCAACTCTAAATTCTAGTGATGACTTTATAACAAGAGTTGTGAAGCGGTAAGTAGTTTTATTTAGTTTTGTAACAGTTGGAATGAACCTCAATATCCATTTAATGGAAATATCATGTGCGTTCACAATGCCATAAACTCAGCAACCAGAAAACTTCACTCTAGTAAAAAGTTATAATAGTAAGAATACTTTTGTGTCTTAAGTATCTCTTTCAAAAATTTTAAACATTAATAGTGATGGAAAGTGTTGCTCTCTAGTAGAAAACGTGGGGCAGGGAAACACTTTTGAATGAAGAGTTTTACCTTTTATAAATATGCTTTTTATTTTTGTAAAAGTGTTTTTCTGAGGACAGTAACTGATGACAGTCTAAGTTATACCACAAGTGGTATAAGTTAGAATAGCATGGAAGGGACTTTTTCCACATCTACCTAATACCAATCAGTGCTGCTTTTTAGAAAGCGAGGTGTATATGACACGTCTACAACACTGCTTCTGGCTTGTTTTCTGAAAAAAATTCCAAGGGAGGCAAGTTGCTGTGATATATGAACATACGCTAGAAACAGGACTGAGAGCACAAATTCATTTGGCATAAGCTAGTGTACAACTATTATCAATTTGATGACAGCAAGATCAATGCAGGCTGGATTTTGAACCTGTTTAATTAGCCTGCCCTGTCTTAAGTGACAGGATACTAGATACTATCCCCGGAACCAGGTAAGTCTATTGTTAGAATGGAAAAAACAAACCCCTCCTCTAGTGTAGATAGTGCTTTAGAGAAGATATGGTCTGTACCTGTCTTATACAAAACATGAGTTACAACTACAAAACTCAGCAAGAGCGAATATATTTCAAAATTATTAGTTTAGCTTTTCTTTACAAGCACCCTTATGACTTTTTTTTACTAAACCTGATTCCACTTTTTCTCTCAAAGCTTCTTTGCACTGCTAAGCTCAAAGATCCAGCACTTGATTTTATTGTGTTGACATGTTTCTGGTATAGCACATGTAGTTATGTTGCAGTTACAAGGCAAAAAGATGCAAGGAGGTAGTGCTGGTTTGTATCATTCAGGTGTCAGCCACAGCTTGAAAAACAGACATTGAAGAATGGAGTAAGTCTGTAGTAGTGACCAATGTTTCATTTCCTCCTTCAGCTGCATGTCGGTCCCAGTTGTCATGAGAGCTATTTTCAGGAACGTCACCAAGGTGAAAGCTGATAGTGAAACACAAGACACGGAAGTAGACACAAAACAAAAACCTGAACCACCGCGTGAGCAAATTACAGACTCTAATAGTCTTGAAGAAAGTCTTTCTGTGGACAGTCAGCAAGATTTGGTAGTGACAGATAAGCCAAGTATTACAGACAGCCCAAAAGAAACCCTCTCGACAGCCGAAGTGGAAACTCTGGGTAGTAACATGGAAAAAAGTAACCCCACAGCGAGCACAGAAGCTCCATGCACAGTGGAGGAAAGTAATTCCACAGCTAGCACAGAAGCTGTTATGACAGACAAGTAAAACACACACTCTATTGTTTGATAATCAAACAAGATAAAAATATTTCCCTGGCGTATATTGCTTTTGTAGAGTAGTTGGAGAGAACTTGGCAAGCTGTCTACTATGTAATTTGTGAATGGAGTTTCCTCTTTGCACACTATTAAATACATAGAAGTAATACTCTTGAATTTGCATTTTTAAACTTCCAAATTTGGAAAGTCTAACACTGCTCTAGTAACCTTTATTTTTGTCTGCACCACATTCTACCGCAGTACGGAATAAATTTCTGTCTAACATAGGTGATGCAGGCTACAACATAACACATGCACCTCTAGAAAAGTAATATTTATCCATGTCAGCATTATGAAAAATAAACTGAGAAAAAAGAAAATTGTTTGAACAATTTTATACATAGATAATTAATGGAGACAGTCCTATTTTGTCCACTACTTCAGAAACAAGTTCAATAAGAGAATCTTAATAGCAGCTCTGTTTTCCCCTAATGCATAAGTGGTACTGAATGGCAGACAAACTTAGAGTCTCCCAACTCTGTGGCAGGGTAATAGTGTCTTTAGCAAGAAAGCTATAAACTCCATCTCTGAAAATCAAGTAATTTTTACCTCAGTTTTTTTCTGGCCTCAGAGTATATAACTGTTTTGTAATTTATTTTTTTTTAAGTATAGTTAAGTCAGCTGTTCAAAATTGGTATTTGTCTCTGTCTAGGCCTGCTTTGTCTCAAACAAGAAGTTCCAAGCACCTTAGAAGTAATAAACCCGTAACATACTGGAAATCAGTTTATTTAGTATAAAACAGAGACATACACAAAGAAGACTTCCTGACCAGAGCAATTTGCAGCTACAGTTAAGGCAAGCAGCAGGAAAAGGAGTCAAATGCAGAATCTTGGCACAGAAATACCAAGTTGTCAGAAATACACACGTGTGGCTGGCAATGTGTTTCTAAGACAAGGTGAATAAGCCTGGCTGCTTTGAAGAGTTTGGGAAAAACACTATGGGAACAAGGGAAAAGAGTTCAGGCTAGAGGAACTGGTGAAATACATAAAAAATAAACACAAGGAAGTTCATTAGACTGGACACATGTTCCATGTGGTCTAACAGGGTAAGAATAGGTGGTCTAACAGTAAACAATGGAATTGTCAATAATATGCCTTTGAAGAAAACTGTGTGTTTTCAGCAAAAGTGAAATAAAAGTAACTGTATGAAGAGGAAAATAACAAAGAGTTTTTAACTGTGAAAGTGCACTGCACAGTGGTTACAAAAGGTAAGAGGAAGAATTTGACAAAAGGAGAAAAATTCCTGTATTTTATATAGGGAGTAGAGAGTCATAGCACACTGGAAAGGAGCAGCAAACCCTGTTCTATTTTGCACAGAGCGAGCATATCATCATCATCAGCTTATTCTGAAAGAATAACGTGTCCATAGCACTGGACACTTACTTTTCTAGATATTAGAGGGGACCTATTTCAAGGGGCTGTTTAAGGAATGTGGTCCATTTCCAAACTCCTGCCAAAAGAAAAAGTGAGGGTGAAATGATAGCTTCTGACACAGAACAGCAGCATGTTTAGGAAATCTTTGTAGAGCTTTAAAAGTAATTCCCCCTTTCTGTGAAAGTTATGTTTTAAGATCGAAAGCAAGGAGTTTTTTTGCCAGACGCTAAAGCATGGAGAAGATTTACAGATACTACCCCTACTGGGAAGTATCAAAATCGGATTTCCCTAAAACAAAGTGATACATCAGCCTGTATGTGGTCCACAAACTGAGAATCAAGTCCAGCTGATATAATTTTAAATACCATGAGGCAGAAAAACTAATGTTCCAGTTGCTGAACATGATGGACTATATCCAGTGATAAGCCCAGTTGCTCTACTAGCCAAGTAGTCTGCTTTTTAACCCAAGCAAGGGTTGACTCAGACTGCAAGGAACCAACCTCACCATTGCTTCTACAGATGTTTTCACCAGAACTGCCAACATCTTTGTGTTTTCCAGCTTTAACTTCATTGTACTCCGTCCCAGCTGGAGCTGTGTGATTAAGGTCCATGTCCTGAACAGACTCTAAAATGTGTCCGAGATGTGGCGGCTGTTCGATAGAATTCAGATACTTAAACACATCTTCTTCATGCTTTCCAATCACATCGAGAAGATTATTTATCTTATTCAAGGCAGAATCGTGTCCATTAAGATGACACCAGGATAAGAGGGCACTGTGAAGTGTAAAGAACCAAAAAAAACCCCAAACAGTGGTTACAGGTATTCACACAGCACACAGACTTGCAGTTGCTGAAGGTAGTATCAACATGACAAGATATCTATACCGTATCAATGTATATATGTTTCATTCATATTTTCTGGGAAATTCAAGCAGCAGAACTGAATATTTAAGCTTAAGAGATATAGATTCAGATAAGAATCCTCCTTCAATCACTCTTTGAAAATTAAGTATCATCACTCTACACCCAGGTAGGCAATTCCCTGTATTCCAGACCTGAAAATTCTCAGGTTGTTCACTTTAGACAGATTCACAGTACGCTTTTTTTTTTTTTTGTAATTAAAGCAAACAAAAAACTGTATGCATGCTACCTCCATATACACGACTTTCAGGAGTTTGTAACTTACTTCAGGGTTCCTCTGAACTGGCCACAGGTAGCCATCAGCTCAGCACCATGTCTATAACCTTGATTGAAGCCTTCCTGGAGTGCAAGTTCTTTCCCAGCCTCAATTCCATCCCGGTAGCCTTCCTATTACAGGAATGGTGAAACAGGTTGTTCACAATGTGAAAAATTTGACCTACGACAATTTCATAATAAAAATGTTTTAACAAGTATTCAGTCTCTTAAATTACAGCTTCTACACTGGAACATCCCTCCCAGCTACACACCTCCACTGCCAAACCAAAACATGCTTTTTTTTTAGTGCATTATGATTTACTGATCTATAAGACCCAGTTCTTTTCCAAAAGGATCTCCAGCAAGGTCAGGAAATGAGGTAAGTATTTTTAGAAACATCAAAAAAATAACACAAATCTGCAGGAAAGCATGCTTGCTTTTGTGATGACCAACTCCCTTACAAAAAATTCCTTGAAGAATAACTTCATATAGTTTTCTAAACACTTAAAAACAGACAGGCTGCAAAGCCTCCCCTTTAGCAGGGGTACTATCTGTAATCCATGTACCTATTTTCACAAAACTAATTATTGAGCCTTGCTATTCTATTTGCTGGTTCTCATTCAATTCAAGAGTTACACAGGAAAAAAAAGGTGATGGGAGCGAGTCACATATACACATAACATTGTGATTGCTTTCTGTAACAAAGAGCTAAAAATGGGAATGTAACTTAATTTCTTCATTTGTTACATATGTATATATTTTATATATGGGGGGGTTGGAAGTAGATAATCCTTGTGGTCTCTTCCAACCCTAACCATTCTATGATTCTATATACATACACACACACACTACCATATAACATAGAATAATTCTTAACTTTTTTGACACCAAAATTGCAAGTTGTAAGAGTGAAAACTTCTATTTGCTCACGAGAGAAGAAAACTGGTGGTCTTGCTCGAGAAATAACCAGGAACAAGAATATCTCTTTAATTTGCCAACATACAGCTCTAGCCTCAATAACATTTCATGATTTTGCAGTATCTGTTCATAAAATGCCAGAGGGATTTGTGTAAGAACAGAAAACAGCCCCTTAAGAAAACCAGTCTTTTCAAGGGACTCAGATGCAGGAAACTTTTCCTTGGAGAATAATACAACAGCTCTGTTGTAATACCCTTCCTCATCACCAGCCTACACAACAGCTTTCATTCATGTTCTTCAGCCAAACGCTGTTCAACCCTGAGCAGATGAGCCCTACTGGCCCCACTCTGAATGATAATGTATCTGTTGAAGTAACCTGGGTTTATGTACTTGTTTTGTTCCCTGCAGAATTCCTGGGAGGAAAAGGCTGTGGAAATCTGCTTTCATAAAATATATTTTTCACTAGGAGAATAAGTAAGCTACAGAACCACCCAGACGGCAATGTCCAATTGTGGTTCCACATGGAGTCACACATTTTAAATCTGACTGAAAACAAACTCTACTTAAAGAAATATGAAATGTTTGGGTTTTTATTAGCACTGTTCAGCTGTGGTGCTGTACAGTTACTCGTGATATACCTACAAGTATGAAGCAAACGGCTCGCCTCAGAATTTAGCACTGCCTTTTACAAAAACACGTGGTTGTACAGAGGGAGCCAATGTCTTTCGGTAAAACAGTACTTTGCTCTGACTGGTTAGCGTGGAGTTTCTGTAAATCCCTGCTACATTTTCCTGACATTCAGAAGAAACTAAGCCACAATAACTTTTAAGCAGCTATTCTTAGTGTTCCCTTTAAATCAGACATATGTATATCAAGGTATATATAAGTAGGTCTAACATGGTTAAAAAGATTATTAAATCATTGTTACAGAAATACCGTCAATCTTCTTTTCATGGTGCTGTTCCATTCTTTCTGTAGTAGATACATCTCATCTGCATCTTCATCAAATATATCTTCACTGGATCGGCTGACTGCAACTTGTACCCAGGACATAACAGCAGTGATGACTGTGACCTCCGTTTATATGGCTAAAAAATACTAGGAAACTCTCACAAGAAGCACAGGCAAAAAATGTGTGTTCTGAAGAGAAGTCACATACGGAGCTGATTATTCAACCTGTGCATTTGTTTCCACATGGAAAGCGGACACTGTTTACCATGAGGGTGCATCTGTCAAGAGAAGACAGTCACATCATCACTGGTAGGGCAACTTCTGTAATTTACGAGGACAACTGAAGACAGGAGTTTCTTCCCTTCTTACAGCAGTGACACGTGTATGTGTGCCAAATGCGCATTTCTAGATGTTACTAGTACACGAGCACAACTATGTGCCTTGGTTCCAAGAGCAGCTGACGAATAGCCTCACACAGCTTCTGTGCGGTGCGTTGTTATACGCATCAGTAATTCCCTGCAGATAATAACTGGCAAGGACTTCTTGATTTTCAGTTTCCTAGTTGTTCCAAATACACAGCCATCTCATACATCTTGTCTAGAAACACTCCATTATATTTTGAATAAAGAATTAGCTAGTTCTGCCGCAGAGAAAAGAGGCCATAACTGGATTATTTCATCCTTTCCACTGAAGAAAACCTTAAGAGGCCGCTCACACCTAACTCACTGCACGGGTGGAAATCCTTACAACCCAGAAACGCTGTTTCTCGCAGCGGCACCGGCAGCTCCTGGGGACCCGCGGGCCACAGGAGCCACCCCGCTTTTCCCGGGACGCAATGGCCGGCGCCTCGCAACCTACAGGCTCCCTTCCCGCTAACCATTACAGGTGGCCCCCACCGCCCCCACACCTTTCCAGCCACCAGATCGCAAAAACGCATCTCAAGGCCCGGCACCGCTCTGCCCAGACCTCGGCCGAGCCCACAGGCCCCCCTTCCCGCCCCGGCCGCGGCCCCGGCTAGGCCGTGACCCGTCATTTCACGGTCAGCCGCTCAGCCCAGCAGGCACCCAACTCCTCACAAGAACCTTCCTTCTCTCCCACCTGCCGGCAGGAGCAACCTCGCCTCGCCGAACCTCTTCTCTCCCCTCCCGGCAGCCCGCTCAGCCCCTCCCTCCGTCCCCTCACCACAGCTGCCGAGCCACAGCGCTCCACGGCTCTCAGGGCGCCGCCATGATGTGTGAGGGCAAACCGGCTTCACTGCCGTCGGAAGCAATAGGGGAGCGACAGCCATGTTGATCGAGGGCAAGCTGCGCGGAGGCCATAGGTAAACAGCCGCCATCTTAACCAGCAGCCCCGTGACTTCAAAGCCCGTCTGAGACACTAGAGGCGGGTGGCCATCTTGAGTACGGGCGCAGCCTCGCATCCTCCTCAAGGAGGCGGGACGGCGTGGGCGGGGCGCTGGGCCCTCCTGCCCGCCGAAGGGTGTGAGTCGGTGGAGGGCGCCGGCGCTGGCTCTGGCGGAGGTAAAAGCCGGTATTGTGAACCCCTCTCCCGGCTGCACTGAGGGCTGTGTGGCTGCCGCAGGCCAGCTCTGGGGGGAGTGTGTGCTCCGGGAGATAAAGGTTTCACCCTCTTTTTAGTCATAAATTATGGAATTAAAAAAAAATTACAGTCTGCCTCGTTGGCTTCTGAGTCCTCAAGGCCCTTATGTGTCAAGTGTGCCCTTAAGCTGTCCTCTGCAAGATTTTAGGCATCACAATAATAAATCCTTTTTAATCTGAAGGGTGCCAGCAGGAGTCAAGTGTTTTATTGTTTGCCTCTGTTAGAGAAAACACTAACATCCTTTTGACATAAATACAAAAGAATAATGTGTTTTTCTTGGTGCATACTGCATTTAGCATATAAGCATAAATTAAAGTTGGTTAATCTTCATAAAACTAATACACATCAACCTTGAATTCAAGTCATATGTTTCTCCACGTTGCCAGCTGCTGTTACAGTGAATGCGGACCCGTTCCTCAGGGTCACCGTACGTCTCTGTGGCTGCTGATGTCCTCGCTCGGTTCTATCACTTCTGCCTGCGGCCTGGCAGGGGCTGACTGAGCTCCGTCTGCTGTTTTTCTGAGCAGGCAACAGTGCTGAACACAGCCTGCATGCACAGTCACGGAAAAGCCTTCTAGCAACAGAAACTCCTGACCCCCTCATGACTGGTCATAACGGGACTGCTAAACGCGGGTTAACCCTGTGCTGATCATCTTGCACTCTGTCCCCTCAGCCTCTTGATTTTCTGAAAAAAATACACAAGTCGTGCCTCAGGGTCACTGTGAGTTTCCCAAATTCAGACTGTCTCTGTTTAAATGTCTTGCATTTACCAAAGTTGATCATTCCACACAGATGTCTGTATAAGATAAATCCTTACAACCACGAGAAACCATGAAGAAAGCTCATATTCACACCCCTTTCTCTTAGTAGTTGTGGGTGGATAATTTGGTGAATCATATTGCATACGTAGAGCAACATTGTTGGGTTATGATGTGCAGCTGCAACTTGAAGACAGGTTGATTGTATGCTGATGGCCTTGACAGGACTGCGAGCAAGGGAGCAAGGCTTGGGGGTGACGTGTAGTGCCTCAGGGCATGGATGTTTTCCACACCTATGTGTTTTCTAAATAAAGCAGTGTCTGTGTATTATGGTGACACTTTATAATAACACATGCCAAAGGATCAAAACATGAGAACAATATTTCACAGGCTACAGAAGAGTTCTGGTGTTTTTGCAGAATTAAGAAAAGTAACCTGAAAATGTGAAGAATGAAGAAGCAGTTGATTTGTGACCCACTGTAAAATTTTAGGTTTATGGTATCTGTTGTACCAAAGGGACCTCTGAGCCATGAACATACTTGGCTCGGCAGTCACTCCCTGCGCACCTAGAGTACTGGGGAGAGGTTCCAGAGGGACCAGTAGGCAGTCATGCAGAGCTAGGACTACCACGGGGTTGCGGGAGATCACTGCAAACGATTTGTGTCAGCTTCATCTTAGCGGTAAGGTTCGCCATTAAGCAATCAGCCATGAGTGATCACCAAAAGTAAAATGTATGAACCTAGTGGCATGGGCTGCTCCTTTACACCTTTATTACGGTACATAATGCTTCAGATAAAGCATTGCTTCCATTCAGATCGTTATTACACACACTTGTCTTTCAGTCATCAGTGCCCCAAACCCACACTGACGGGAGCAGCCAATAGATTTCAACATAATGCACCAAGACCCCTGAAATTTTCAGGCTTTTTCGAAGGGTGGTTGATTACCATTACCCTTGTGCTGTGTATGGGCTACTCTGTTGGGGCAGGATGATCTCATTCTTGCTAGGGCAGTTTCTGTTGCTGTGTATTGCTGTCTCTGGCAGGGTTGAGCCAAGGCTTGTGAAGGGCCCAGGGTAGAATCATAGAATCACAGAATGGTTTGAGTTGGAAGTGACCTCAAAGACCATCTAGTTCCAACCCCCCTGCCATGAGCAGGGACACCGTCCAGTAGACCAGGGTGCCCCAAAGCCCCATCCAACCTGGCCTTGAACACTGACAGGGATGGGGCCTCCACAGCTTCTCTGGGCAACCTGTTTCAGTGCCTCAGCACCCTCATAGGAAAGAATTTCTTCCTAGTGACTAATCTAAATCTCCCCTCTTTTAGTTTAAACCCATTACCGCTTGTCCTATTACTACATGCCCTGGTTAACAGCCCCTCTCCAGCTTTCCTGTAGGCCCTCTGTAGAGGACCATTTACACCGTAAGTTATTCTGCAATCATACAATACTTACTGTCTTGGTCTGACAAAACCACGTTTCATTTGCTCTAATTTTGGGAATAATATAATTCTTTTAAGAAATTACAGCTCTAACATGGTATTTGAATGAATTTCGAGAACACTTAAATAACTGTTCACTTGTTCTCTGTATTAAACAAGACTAAAACATAATGGGAAAGAGTAAGCTATTGAAATGTGAGGAGAATTAAAACCATCCATATTTAATAAAGATGGTATATGCATTGTCACCAAACACTGAACAAAGTTTCTGAAGAGCCTTAAACCATAAGTCCCTCCCAAAATGCCTATCTTGCCTATGGTCAGGTCTGTAGTCTTTTCCAGGTATCTGGCTCTACTGACTGATCAGATTCTAGGCTGTTTTTCTTGAATATGGTGCATTGGTAGAACTGCCTACCACAGCAACAAGACAGACATACTCATGCTTACATGCAGCCTATGTCTCTGTCCTGATCTTGGCTCTTTGTGTTTTTTATTCATGCAAGGGGTGGTGGGGTTCTGTGTTGCTGTCTGGCCCTTGAAATAATAACACAGTGACCTCCAGTGCTTAAATCTTTTGCTTCCAGATCTACCACAGAGAAGGAAACAGTGAGCTAACAGGTTAACTGCAAGGTCATAGGCTTAATGAGGTTTTAAATATTGCAGCTCACAGCACAGGAGACGGTAATGACCCTAAATTAAACAAGAGAGTTAAAATAAACCTCTAGGATCAATGGTTATTACCAGGGCACAGCAATAAACATGCATTTCTGTGTTTTCCTATAACACCTCTCATTCAGGATATTAATGCAATTTACTGGTACAGTCCCATCACCCTCTTGTGATGAAGGTACATAATACATATGAATCACCTCCCTGTTTTTGTGAAATCATTTCTCTCTTCTTTAATAACATATGATAATATTACAGCACTGTGGGTCAAAATGTTTCATTTAATGTCAGAAGAAAATGGAATAATATGGAAAAGAGCTAGAAATTTACAAATATATCATGGCTAAATGTTTAACATTCACTTCAAAGCACCACAGGAATTGTAATAACCTTTTTGCCATTATGTCTCACACAAGTGTTTTCAAGGGAGAGGATAATTTTCTGCCTTTTCCTTCCCCTGTATTATCAAAGCACAGAACTTTGATAGTTAAATGTTACAGTTTTCCTACTTGCAGAAAAATTACCATTTCAGATCGTGGCAAAAAAAGAAACCTTTCCTGAACATTCCATGGACTGCCAGCAGTTTGGCTTGTACTCAATTAGAAGTGGAAGTAGTTAAGCAAAGGAATATTTTTTTTTGCTACCCTGCCTTTTCCAGGCTTGCTTTGAACGTCCCCAGGGAAGGCGGGCTTGCAGTCTGAAAACCTGTACTCTGAACTGTTGCGTACTAAACAGAGCAGCAGGTACAGTTTATTAACACCAAGGCAATTCCCCTCCGTCTGTCATTTTCCGTGGTTTGCTCCTCAAATGGGTGAAATTTGTTGTCCCCAGATGTAGTTCATATTTTCATTCAGGAACTTCAATAACAACTCTAACATTGCAAAAATGTATGGCTGAGATTGAAATGAGCTATGTACACATTCCAGCTCAAGAGAAAGGCCAGCAGAACAGTGTGTGATATGGGACCACACTGTCTTTTTTAGAATGTACAACAGAGAATCGGGGAAGGAATATTCCTAATCTTCTTCAATCTGCTGACAGTGAGCTTTTTACAGTGTGAAATTCCACATGAACAGAAAAAGTTTATGTCAGTAAGGACAAGAAAATGTAATAAAGCCTACGTTTTAGTTGTGTAGCTGAATCCTGTGTCTACTGAAATTGTAGTATCAGTGATGAGTCCGACTGGTTTTGTATCATCAATAAATCAGGACCCCATAGCTCTGTGACTCAGATATCCTTCAATAAGCTTTTTCTACTGTATTGGTTACATTTTTTTTTAAGCAGAACAGCCTTTTTTTGTTTGTGTACTAATTGATCATAATATGCAAATAATTAATGTAAATGTAATTGGTCCAAGGAAAATGCTGTGTTCTACTTACAAATTTTCCCAGTGAATTGTATCATTATTTGAATCACACAGACTTTTTGTCACACTTTCATTGCTTCGACGAGAGAGAAATGCCAGCTCTTTTCCTTTGGCTAAGAGACGAATTGCCCTGTCTGTTTTATCCCTTGTATAAACTCAGGCAAATGATGAAAACCTGCAGGAACAGCAGCTGTACAATGCTGATCCAATTGTCTGAAGCGAATAGAACTGCTAGAAGGCATAAAACTTGTGGAGTGCACTGATTTCTTTGGCACCTGAAACCATGAGAAAACAATTGTTTCAGTGACAATGCACAGTTTCTGGAAGGTTGAGGTTATGACAAGGGTGGTTAAATGGTGGCTTTTGAATTGCATGTGTATTGTGAACAATTCCAGTACAGCATGTATGCCATATCTGCAGCATATAATTGGTTGTTTGGCCGTGCTAGCACAAAGGCTTCTGGGCAATTCATATCCTCAGCGGTGGAAGAAAGTGAGCCGGCATCGCTGGCCCTCTCGGGACCCAGCTATACACCGGGGCTGGCTCCCTCCCACGGGGAGCTGCAGCCTCCTGCAGAGCTGTTGTCACCTGTAAACTGCTACCGGAGCTCTCTGAGGGGGACCCTGCTAGGTGAGATGAAGCGCTTGCCCGGGGCAACATATTGCTGGGCGCAGCAAAAGGTTTATTGCTGCTGCAGCCAGGTGGGGCGTTAGATGTTACTGCACCGCCCCTGGCAAGGCACTTGGGTGGTGACTTTCCCTTCTCCTAGGTCGTCTCTCTCCTGTTCTTAATCCTATTCTCTTAACCAACACTCGAAGAGGAAGTACCACTCTGACTCTGAGTTATGCTCAGCCACCTGGAGGTGATGGCATGTGGCTAAACGTTCAGGAATTTATTTTCCTGCCTTCCCTTGAATGTGTTCTTACCACTATCTTGGGTGACTTTTTCAGACCTGCAAGTGCAGGTATGCTCATTTTTCACAATTATCATTGGTGTCAGTGGAAGGTGCTATCTTCAATAGCAACTGCACGTGCCGTGCAGCTAGCAGAACAGGGAATTTGACCTTTAAATAAGACAAAGAATTGCATGTGGCATGTCTTGAATATTACTCACTAGTCTGGAAAAGACTGATCGTGGTTACTCATAGTTACTCCAAACTTATTTCACAGGACTTAACTATATACATTTACATGCAGTTACCTGCCATTACTTTGCCATTGTATTTTGCTCAGGAACAAACAGAATAGAATAGAATAGAATAGAATAGAATAGAATAGAATAGAATCATTAAGGTTGGAAGTGACCTCAAGGATCATCTAGTCCAACCATCCCTCCACCACCTATTACCCACTAAACCACGTCCCTAAGTACCACATCTAACCTTTCCTTAAACACCCTCAGGGATGGTGACTCCACCACCTCCCTGGGCAACCCGTTCCAGTGCCCGATGCAGTTCATCTGAGCTGACAATAAACCTCCGTCTAAACAAGTAGCATTAGGTACCCATTTTCATTGAATTATTGTGGTCAGTATCTGTCAGCCTGGCTGATGCTGAGAAGCACATTGCTGTTCAGGTAGTTACTGATTTCTGGGGGTTTGCACTCAGGGTTACCACAGTTCTCACCTTGCAGGATCACAGGGAAGGCGAACTTTCTCGTCAAATTTTCAGCAGCAGATGACTTGCTAGCTGTTTAAGAAAACTGAAACAGCAGTGGTCATGTCTTGACCCAGAGCTCAGGTCCCAACTTTAGAGTAATCATATGATAGATTCAAAGTCCGAAGCCACCTTTTTTTGCTCATCCAAAAGCTGCAATGAGTAGCGTGGCTCAGTGAATATGTCAGGAAGGCTTGGCTCATATTTTAAGCAGAAATAAAGAGCTTCACAGTTCTTCAAAGAATTAGAAAAAAAGAGCTATGAGCTGTCCTGTTTTGTGAAATAAATGAGGTCACACCTTCAGCAAAACTGTATATGCGTACGGTATTTTGCCAGTGACTTGATGTATCAGCTGACTAATTGTGACTAAACAATTTTACAAGTAATGCAGCAATTACATAGCAAGATCAGAATGAATTCAGCACCACCTGACGGCTGGGAATCAAATTCCATGGCAATGGGACAGGCACTCTGAAGTTACAGGAAATGAAATGTGAGGGAAGTTGATTTGAAGCAATCTGTGCACAGAGACGGCAAAAAGCTCTCTACAGAAATGGGCTACTTCCTTTTATTTCTTCCTAAACCCAGATTCCAGTTGTTTCTAACTCTCATACAGATGTCCATTGCACTGAGAAACCTATCTCACAGCAATAGCTTTGTTTGGATAGCTCAACTGAGGTGAAAAATACATCTCAATGGGAACTATGTTTTAATTATGTAACAATTGTAAACTGATCATAGGGTATATTGTAAGGTTTTAGAGTATCACCTGTTTGTGGAATATTAGTATGAGGGTCAATTTCTGCTATTTGTAAACATGGTATAAACTGAAATTAACTGTCAGTTCTGTTCCCAGAACTTCACAAAATACCACATTTTAGAGTCTCTTTCTGAATAATGTAACTAATTAATTTTTTCCTTTTTGTGACCTATCATATTCTACTGAGGAGCACCCTGCATCACAGTATTTGATAAAGGCATTTCCAGTTTATTAGAGAGACTGGATTTAATAATTTGGCCAAGGAAAAACTGCAGGTTATCTAAGAATCATCTTAGCACATATGGAATAGATTCTTTTTTTTTTTTTTCTAGCAAGAAAGAAAGTAGTGTAAATGTTTTACAGTGTGCTGAAGGCTACATTTTATCCTCACACAATATTAGCTTCTCAGGAAAATTTTTAGAATATATTAAGGCATCAGATGGTGTAGTCTGTCATTATTTGAACATGTAAAACATTTTTTTGGTCTGTCACTCCTACTCCCATATTCCTGTGCAATGGCTGTTCTCTCTTTTCAGAAGCTAAAGCAACACAGATAAACCTTGTTTCCCGAATGACTGATGGACTAATGAAAATTAATAGTACCCCTTACAAACACCATTGATTTTTTTAAAATCTCAAAGATTGACACCGTATCTTTGTATTTGAAACAAGCATTTGCTGTACTAAATGTAGGTACGCACGTATGCCCTGATACCTACGGGCATCGTCTGCAGGCTGAGGAGCTCAGGGGCGTATTTCAAATTCACTTCAGCAAAGGCACCAGGCTGTGTTATAAGGATTTTGTAAAAATCCATCCCTTAGAATCTTGTAAGTAATCTCTTGGATATCCTACAGGCTTTCTTTCATAAAGCTTTCAACACAGAGTTGAGTGGGCTGCGCGCGTGTGTGCGTGCGTGCAGCTGCCCTGATTGAAATGCCAATATTCTCTCTCTCTCTGCGCTCGAAATTTACTGTTGCAATAAAACAGAAGCATTCCCTTGCATACGAAACTGAAGTGGCTATGAAGAACAACCACTGAAGCCTCTCATTTATTTCATGGTTTCGGTTTAATTGACATCAGCGTTCAATCCTTCCTACTGGCCTATTCATTGTCTCCCTCTCCTGGAGATTCAGTCTGGATTCAGTGTAGAGCAAATTCATTACTGAACTGCAGCACTCTCCCTCTCTGCAAGGAAGGGGAAGGGAAGGAAAGGACTCACACTGCAGTTAGAATCACAAGTATCTGATCATAGTATTTTTCTTTTATCTATTTTTTTTTTACCTTTTAGGTATTTTGCACAATACCCAGAGCAAGCAACCCACAACACTCCCTCATCTCCCAGTCCAAGTATCTGTTGAGAGACTCTGTTAAGAAGATATTTATCTATCTCCCTGACTCCAAATAACCAGTGCCAGGGACTATGTAACACAAATACTTCTGAATTATTCATGAAATGATTGATGGGCAGAAAATATTGCAAACAATGTATTTTAGGCATATTATTTAATCAGCAGCAATAAAACCTGCTCATTTTGTAAAGAACATGAATAATTTATGTTAAGACTAAAGGATGAGAATGCCTGTAATGCATGATTTGTAAGAATGACCCAACCAGCTCTGATCAGAGCCTGGGGAGCATGTGCACTAAGTACCATACAATGTGCAAATATGTAGGCAGCAATGAGGAAAAATAAGTTGCTCGGAATGGTGAAGTGTCGCTGGTACCCACCAGTCCTTCTGCAGGAGTGAGGCGCGAAAAGTGTTTGAAGTTAGGGTAGAAGAACTGGCATAACATAAAGAGAGCGAGAAGGCAGATTTGGTAATCTTGCCACATTTGGGGAAAAAAAAATATAATATTACCTGTAGAGAATAGGAGAAGTGATATGGGAGGAGGGGGGGAGGCACAGTACATGGAGCATAGCCTCCACCTTAATGCAGTCTCTTAGGGAAAGTGCTGAGGGGAGGAAGTGGTAACATACTAGGCAGTGCTATGCTACAGAAGATATTTTTTAATACTGAACACACAATGATCCTAATGATCTTTTTAGCATAGTGCAGACCATGTGGGAAGAAGATGCCCCAAAACCTGGCTTTCTGGTAGCTCTCTCCTGTTCGTGGGACAAATCCTTTTCTAGAGCTATCTCTGAGATTTGTATAACAGTAGTTGTTACCTGTGGGAACCACGTAGCCTTAGAGTTTGGTGGTGGTAGGGATGGTATTAAGGATTAAGATGATTATGGGCTGTAGGACAACACTAAGAAACTATTAATTTATTCTGCACTTACAGCTCACCACATTTCTAAATGTGTCAAAATCATGGTAAAAGTTAGGACTATCTGCCAGTGGGATTTCACAGCAGATGCCAGATGAATGCTGTACAACATACCAGCATGGGGACTTAACTTCTGGTGAGAGCAGAGCCATTTGTAAGATGGAGCAAGTTTATTGTGGCTTCTGTAGACGATAGCTTAGAAAAAAAGTTCTAACACTTCACAGTACATCTGGCTAAGTAGAAGGACAATCTCAACTTCTACTGTGGCCTTTAGATTCCGTATTGGTACGTAGTTAGAAGTCTGTAAATCCAAAGTAGCCGAGCCCCATCAAAAAAGTGAGGTAGATGGTAGATCCTCTGTTTGTACTCCATTCAGTGGACACTTCCTAAGTATTTAGTCCTTTAAAAAAAAAAAAAAAGACAAAAAAAAAAAGTAGAAGTACTGTGTAAAAATATCTACAGAATCTAAAGCTCTCCCAAAGAGCACTCTGCTACTAAATAATGTAACAGCGTGTATCATTCATTCATTAAATATCAATAAATAATTTAAAATTACCTGTAATTTGAAATGCCTCTGAAATTATATCCATCCCCTTGTTTGTTCTGTATACACTTGTAAGGGAGATTCGTGAGCTTTCTTTGGTTTAAACTCTTGATTTTCAATTTTTCCTTTGCTGTCTTTAGTATTAAGAGAAAATGGAAAAACAGTGGGTAAATCATAATTTATTTGAGATGGCCAGCAGGAATGGAAAAAAGAAAGATCCCTTGAAGTAAGAATAAACCCTGTCTTTGGCCAATTAGCTGTTGGCTTCTAAATCTTCCTCCTGAGAGGAGACTACACAGGAGGTAACAGAATGTTATGTTTTTCCCTTCAGCTAGCTGTTAGCAGATTTGCAAGAAGTCCAGGTCATCCCTTCAGTAGCTCTGTTTTCAGGCAGCAGGGTGTGGTAGCGAGGCTTGGGTCAGTGGAGCTTCGGCTCTGCTGTCCTTGATTCAGCAATTCATTGCCTCAGTAGGCAGGATTTCAACCCATGTGCCCCAGCCAACTGCAGGGCACAGTCTAGCCCTTGATGTTTAATTATAAGGTATGAGTTGTTCACCACCATTTTACATCTGTGACAGAAAGAACCTTCAGTCAAATCTTTGTGGGTAATTGATGTGTTACTCCTCCTTTGCTGGATCGGAAGTGGTGGCCTGACCTTAACCATGCCACTGCCGTCATGTTGTATACGTTTTCCCCCTCTAACAGAAAGCAAAGAACTTCAGAGATTCTGAAGCTGAAATGATGAGAATTTGTGTATGCACATGAAACACATTTCCCAGTACAATGTCATAGATAAAAATCACAACAAATGTACTTTAGAGTAAATGAATGAAATTTAAGACTGATACTGCAGAATAAATTTGGCTTTTTTTGTTGGTGGGAACTCATTAGACTCTGAAAATTAATCACACTGTGCATAGTACCCCACTAGCAATACATTACTCACTGCAAAATAATTCTGTTGTTTTGGGACTCTGCATGTATACTAGACTGATGGTGATTCAGTGTTTATTGGGATTTTTGGTTCACATCTCATTCGTGTTTATGCCTACCAGATGGTCTTTATTTGTCATAGTATTTCTTATGAGTTTTTCTTTTAATCTGAGTGTCTGCATGATGTAGATGCTCTATAAGTGAAAGAAGAAATTGGGCAATATTAAACATCACAGAAGACAAGTGATTGCTAAGGGTAAAGAAAGCAGATTATGATTACAAATAATAGTTAAAGAGAAAAGCCTGAACTGATCTGGATTTTGGTTCTAGGGATAAGATATTAAAACAAAATTAGTATCTTGCTGTGTTCCTAGTCTTGAATTTGGGGATTTCAAGTTAGGAAAAAAGCTAAAGTAGGTCAGTTATTTAAAAAAAAAAATCAGTAGCAAGACTTCTTTTCTTCTAAACAAGCTGTTACGATCTCATTGCCCGAGACATTTACTCAGAGAAACCGCAGTGCCTAACATTGTATTGTAAGTGTAACATATGAGCACTACAAGAAGCACTATCTGCCTAACCCTTTCAAACCCTCTTCCTCAGAATAGTAGACTGGTTTCCATCAGACCCACTGGGATGAGGTTCAGTCCTTACTGTTGAGTGTTGAAGAGATCAGCGTTACAAGTTAGTTTCTTGTATGCGAAACAACTCTTGTCCCCTGGTTACCAGGGAGGGACACTGACATCTATAGTATTGTTTGTTTGGGCGATATTGATCTCGTTCCTTCCTGGAACGGAAAGCTTTGCACACAAAGATTTTGGAACCCACAAGAAATCTTTCATCATTTCAGGTAATGGAATAGTCTTTTCAGTCATTAACAGCTGAAACTTTATGAACAGGAGTTAGGTCATACATCCTCAAGGAAGAGTTTTCCCACAGTAAATACCACAAAAGCTTTTGAGAAATTTCCAGCAGAAGGACATCTCGCTATAAGCTACTCTGATAATCCTTTCATGTACAGATGTAGAGACTGGCATAAAAAACTCCTGGGTCTGTTAATCATGCAAAATTCAGCTAATAATCACATATGCTCTTCATGCAAAGTCAAATGAAAATATAACTAATACAGGTCCATAAATATATATAGGGAGAATAAAAACAAACTTCAACTGTGAATCAGTAAGTCTTGAGACATGATGAAAAAAAGGTAAAATAAATTGAGTTTGGGACCATAGACCATTGTCTCAAAAAGAAACAATGCAAACAAGAATAGTTACATCACAGCACTTTGTTAAATTTTAATAGTGGAAATAGAAGGCAGCAGTACCAGTTGCTTGGTATAGACTACGAGAGGTAAATTATGTTCTGTTAAACTGAATTAAATCCAGAGTGACCAGAGGAGATGGTAGATGGAGTAGGTAGTGAAAGATATTCAATAACATCTAAATTTGACTCCTTGAGTCACGTGGTAATAGCAATATTAATGGCAATCACGGTTAGAAGTCTTTCACAAAAATAGAGTTTTGGCTGGACTTATTTCACAGAGTAGGTTAAAATTAACTTATTTTCTTACCCAGGATATGATTCTTCCCATTGGGAAGCACTCAGGGGTACCTAGGAAGAATCAGAAACCATTCTGTGAAAGGAAGAACGAGCGACAAAACAAGGAAAAACAAGCCCTCCACTGGCTGGAGGGCAGATGTCAGAGGGTTGTGGTCAATGGGGCCGAATCTAGTTGGAGGCCTGTGACTAGTGGAGTCCCTCAGGGGTCGGTGCTGGGTCCAGTACTATTCAATATCTTCATCAGCGACCTTGATGAGGGAACGGAGTGTACCCTCAGCAAGTTTGCTGATGACACTAAACTGGGAGGAGTGGCTGACACACCAGAGGGATGTGCTGCCATTCAGCGGGACCTAGATAGGCTGGAGAGCTGGGCGGGGAGGAACCTGATGAGATTTAACAAGGACAAGTGTAGGATCTTGCACCTGGGAAAGAAGAATCCCATGTGCCAGTACAGGTTGGGGACTGACCTGCTGGAGAGCAGTGTAGGGGAAAGGGACCTGGGGGTCCTGGTGGACGGGGGAATGACCATGAGCCGGCAGTGTGCCCTGGTGGCCAGGAAGGCCAATGGCATCCTGGGGTGCATTAGAAGGGCTGTGGTCAGTAGGTCGAGGGAGGTCCTCCTCCCCCTCTATTCTGCATTGGTGAGGCCGCATCTGGAGTATTGCGTCCAGTTCTGGGCCCCTCAGCTTAAGAAGGACAGGGAACTGCTAGAGAGAGTCCAGCGCAGAGCCACTAAGATGATCAAGGGAGTGGAACATCTCCCTTATGAGGAAAGGCTGAGGGAGCTGGGTCTCTTTAGCTTGGAGAAGAGGAGGCTGAGGGGTGACCTCATCAATGTTTATAAATATGTTAAGGGTGAGTGTCGGGAAGATGGAGCCAGGCTCTTCTCGGCCTCACTAAGCGATAGGACAAGGGGCAACGGGTGCAAATTGGAGCATAGGAGGTTCCGGGTTAATGTAAGGAAAAACTTTTTCACTGTGAGGGTGACAGAGCACTGGAACAGGCTGCCCAGAGAGGTTGTGGAGTCTCCTTCTCTGGAGACATTCAAAACCCGACTGGACACGTTCCTGAGTGATGTGCTCTAGGTGGTCCTGCCTTGGCAGGGGGGGTTGGACTAGATGATCTTTCGAGGTCCCTTCCAACCCTTGTGATTCTGTGATTCTGTGAAAGACTGGGAGATTTTGAAGCACTGGAAGCAGACACCAGATATTTTGCCATGCACAACAAAAAGAACACAAAGGTTGGTGTATCTGAAGTATCTGATGCTCTGATGACCCGTTAAGACTAAGGTATGTTTATACTGTACATTATTAAGAGCTGAAAAGCAGATAGCGACTGGTGTTAATTCAAGTTGATCTTTTCTATTCTAGCTTTGATATGTACTGTATTATCCAAGTAGTTTCCCCACTATTGTGGCACATTTGAGGAGCTCACAGGAAAAAAGACTGGTGATATTTCTGGAAAGATGTATCTGGCCTTCAGCAGATAAAAATTTTACCATGCCTTTTTTATTTCTTGATTCTCTATTGACACCTTTTCTCCCTCCCCATGTATTCAAGTTCTCCTGAACAAGTTTTCATTTCATAGAGTCACTACTGAAGCTGTATTCACAGCTGAGTTGGACACCATGTCTCACCAGACCAAGGCAACTCAAATTCATTGTTTTCGTGGAACCTAGTGGCAAACAGAAATTACAGCATTCCTTGCCCTGTTGCAAACACTCCTTTTTTCCCTGACCCCTTTCCATTTGAGGAAGATAAAAACTGTCACAATTCTCCTCAGGCAATATTTTTTCAATAGCCATTGATGAAAAGCATTATATTTTAGTATCTATGCATTTTCATATGGAACAATGCAGCTATTCAGAGTGAATAGACTTTTCAGGAATTACACAATCCTTTTGTAATGTTCTTTCTTGCTAATCTAAAGCTATGCCTTTAAAGATGTCCTTGGAGAGATTTAGGAAAGCAGTTGTTTGCTCCACTTTAAATTAAAAGAAAAGCATGCGAATTTGGTACTGTTATTAACTCAGTAACACAGGTTGTATAGTCCTCATCATAAATATCTTTTCTGGTGATGGAGTGGGCAAGATTTTTTTTTTTTCCCCCTAAAAATAATGTTCACTCCTTTGCACAGCTGTCCTCTGGCCTGTAGGTGTCATAGTCAGAATATGGATGAAATAGATAAATCTTAGTCTACTTACATGATATAACTTTCTGAAAAGCAATGTTCTTGGTATGTACTCTTACTTATTGAAGCTGTGGAAGTGGAGAAACTACTCTAGAGTATAGGAAAGCATACAATATAAAGGATTTCACTGGGCATTCTCTACCTCCAAAGGTGAAGTTTCTCAGGTTTCTCAGCTAAAAAAACATTTTTCTCAAAAGTCTTATCCCAAGGCCTCCAAATCTGAACTTGCCTGTCTTGATCCCACTATTCATCCATTCTCCCTCTCATTCTTAACCAGTCTCTAACCCAGATAAGACTCAGTGGAGTGACTGAAAAGATTGAAAGAGCAGCATGTTCCATCATCCTTTGAGGTAGTCGAGTGGTGGGCTGTAGGTGTAATAAGGCCACAGGATGAAGCTGCAGTGAGTACTAGGGAAACATCTAAGGAATGTGGTAGAAGGGTCAGGAGCACAGGTAGTGTTCTCCTCTGTCCCATCAGTGGCAGGACAGTATGCTGAGAGGAACAGGAAAGCTGGAAGGATCAATGTGTGGCTCAGAGACAGGTGTCACCGGGGAAACTTTGGGTTTCTTGATCATGGGGAGGTCTACATGGCATCAGGTCTGCTGGCAGATGATGGAGTTCAGCTGTGTCCAAGGGGGAGGAGGTTTCTTGCCCATGAGTTGGTGGGCTTTATTGAGAGGGCTTTAAACTAGCGTTGAAGGGGATTTAAGCAGACTCAACAGAGAGGAGCCTAGGGGTGGCATACCATTACTGGAAGTGAAAACAAAAGCCCAGCTCAAGTGCATCTACACCAATGCACATAGTATGAGCAACAAGCAGGAGGAGCTGGAAGCCATTGTCAGGCAGGACAGCTATGACATAGTCGCCATCACAGAAATGTGGTGGGACGACTCTCATGACTGGAGTGCTG
>VWZZ01002053.1:0-10048 GCA_013399095.1 Psophia crepitans | reverse complement strand
CTGGCCACTGCTGTAAGGGACAATAAGGAGTGCTTTTATAAATACATTAACAACAAAAAGAGAGCTAAAGAGACTCTCCATCACTTACTAAGCATGGAAGGGAAAATGGCCACCAAGGATGAGGATAAGGCTGAGATCCTTAATGCCTTTTTTGCTTCAGTCTTTAGTAGCCACACCAGCAGCCCCAAGACACTTGCCCCCTGCTGCTGGAAGACACAGAGCAGCGGGATATACCCCCTATAATCCAGGAGGAAGCAGTTTATGACCTGCTACTTCACCTGGACGTGCACAAGTCCATGGGGCCAGATGGGATCCACCCAAGAGTGCTGTGGGAGCTGGCGGAGCAGCTTGCCAAGCCGTTAGGTTGACGGTTGGACTTGATGATCTCAGAGGTCCTTTCCAACCTTAGTGATTCTATGATTCTGTGATTCTATGAACCTAGTTGTATCAAATACCAATTCTCAATCTCCGTTGCCTACTAAGTAGTTAAGGACAGCAAAGCTTTGATTTACCCAGGCTAACTTCAAGCTCTTTCCTGAACATCTAAATTAAAAACCTCGTCACACTCTATAATCAATGCAGTTCAAGCATTGCCAGGAGAATGCTGGTTAGAATACAAGATACTTGGCATACTTGTTAGAATACAAGATGCTAATTTCTCTCTAGCTGCAATGGAAGCTAACAATGAACTCCAAACATGACATCCAAGGTAAACAGACAAAGTCACATTGGGTAAAACTAGACCAGTTTCACATTAACAATAGGATATAATAGGATCAGATAACACTTTAATAGGCTGCTTACATAAATGTTATTTAATCTGCCATTGCTATGCGAACAACTTTGTAAACAGAGTACAATAGCTCTTCTGCTTGGCCAGTGCTCAGCTGCTACAACTTGTAGAGAGAGCATAATTTTCCCCAGTGGAAGTTTCAGTGGGAATTCTAGTTCATCAAAGACAAAGGGGTTGGAACCTTGGACATCTGTAAAATATAAAAGAGTGAACATTTAGGAATGGTTTGGGGAATGTGAGTTTAAAGCTTTCCCTTTAATAACTACCTGAAAACTGGGACTAGAAGAAGAAAGTTCTATATCCTAAGCATAATTGTGCAGATTATAATTTAAAGAAGATTTAGCCATGTGATTAAGTAGAATTAGTACCTTCTTGTTTTGAGCCTTCTTTTCTCCTCCAAGGTGAGGAGAAATGGTAAACAATTCTTTGATGTCGTTTGAAAAATATCTGACTTGTGATGTAGGACCCAAGGTGGTAGAAAATAGAATCCTTGGTTAGAACCATGAACTCCTCTTCTGGTTTACTATATAACTCAGTAAAAGATTTCCATACTTGTTACATTCATTTATAGAAAGATCAAATTTAAGGATTTCAAATTATTGCAGCATGAAACCAAGCTTTAGTAATTCTGAATAAGAAAGACCTATCAAATGTATACTGAGGTCCCTAGACCTTGACATTTCTGTGACATGTGGATCTATATATCAATTTACTCATGTATTTCCAGATAATGATACAATCTTGTGCAAGAATTCTAGGATGCAACTAGAGATCACACTTAGTTGTTTTTGGAGCTGTATGGCTTCTGTAGCTCAACATTATAATTTACTCCTAATTACCTGGAAAAAGGAATTTAGCATTTCCCTAGCTAATGGAGTTAAAAGTTGCATTTGGAACCTCTAATGGATGTTTACAGTAGATTTCCAAATCAATTTCTGGATATTTCTGTTCTGATCCAAATGTTTTAAAACCTTCTTAAAGTAGTCTAAATAGAGCTTTGACATTCATGCTCTATAACAATATCTTATTGCTGGTCACATTACACCATGTATTTGGTCCAGACTGTTCATCAGCTGTAACACACTGAGCCACATGTGCTCAGAGATGGTGATAGTTTTGTCCATCTTCTAAGACACCCCCCTCTCAGATACTAGCATATGTCTGCCAGACCTGATATTAGAAGAAACTGGGAGAGTTATCTTTGTGGTGTCTTATTTCAATTTGTTGGTGGGTAGTCTGTTAAGAAAGTGGTGCCTGAAACTTACTGTGCCTTGCAGCTGGCACCATTGAATTGAATTGCTGCTGAAGGCAAAGGAAGTAAAGGTGCTCAGAATCAGCTCTCTAATTCTAAAAGGGCAAGACATGAGGACACTATCAAGAATTTCCAATAGAAGGCAAATTAGTTTAAGTTTTGAAAATCTGGGGTCATTTCTGGATACACCCACAAAATTGTCTAACCATATACAGATATCTAAGATTTGTAGAGATTTTTATTTTTCATACTACTCAGACTAGCACTGGCTGAATGAAGAGGTCCTGCCTGTCCATCTGCTGTAGAAGTGTGTTTGACTTTGTTGTGCAAAGTTTTGTTCTGGCTAAACTAGAAGTGTGAGTGACACTAGGAATTGTTTTGTGCTCTGCCTGTGTTTGAAGGCATGTTTTTTGGTCTGTCTCTTGGAAGATCTCCATGTCTTTCAGAATGAGAAGGGCACAATATGACCCACTTCACACAAGTTTATGTTTCTTCTGTATAGATATTTACATATCTGAAGAAGTCATCCTTGGCTCCCCTTATAGGTACTGGGTAGAAATAGACAATTTAAAGGCATGGTTTTTGACACAGTTAATCAGTGCCTAGAAGTGCCTATTTTTCCTCCATTCACTCTAAAGGTGCTCAAGACTATTAGCTCAGAGGTAAACCTGCATTTGCTCACATAAACCAAACAAAAAACCCTGATCCCCTACAATGAAATAACTAGGAAAGTTTCCAGTTACTTTAGGGAGATCTGAATGCTTAAAAAAATAAGCTGGAAGGCTGGATGATGTGAATCTTATTAGACATTTCTGTACCTAGAAGTATAGATGAATTCTGCATGAGGTACAACAGCCTAGTTAGAGTAGGACACACAAGTTGCAGTAAGAGCAACCAAGAACAGAGGTTGTTGAAAAAAAACGAAAAAAAATTAACAAAGCCAATCAATTATACCAGGATGAATGAAAACATCCCCCATCATCTAATTTGATCCCATTAAGTAGTGTCTAAAACAACCCTTCTTTAGGACTGAGATTTTACTGGTGAAAAGGGAAAGCTTTCTAAATAGCTTTCTACTGAGAGAACAAGTGGAATGAAAAGAGTTTGGGAGAAGTTTATAGAAAATAAAGACTGAAACTCCTTTACAAAGCTTGAATATTACTTTTTCTTCCTTTCTGTACCTAGGGATTTCTTGTGCCCTTGCAACTGTTTTAGTTTACCTTTTTTATAGCTAGTCAGCACACAAGCCACTTTTTCTTTTGCAGGCTCTGGAACTTACTGTGGCAACTGAAAGGAGATGCACCAAAGGCTTCCTGTCAGAGACAAGGGTTTTTTTCCCCACACAGGATAGCCTATTAAAACAATAGCATCAAAGTTTAGAAATTCAAAACTTTTTCCTTCTTTTATAAAGGAAAAGGAAGACAGCAACAACAACAAAAAAAGTAAACACGAAAAACCTTTCCAGAACCCTATGAGGCCCATATCAGAAGGCTTTCATCATCTTCATCTGAAAAAACAGCACATCAGGAACTGAATTCAATAGCATTACTCATAAAGCAACCTTACCTCTATAGGCAAAAAATATTAATTCATTCAAGTGATATTTGTGACAGGAATATTCTCCTGAGCAACAACTGCACTGATTCTTGATGTTTCCTTCTAACAAAACAAGAAGTAATCCCTCGATATATCTCAAAAATACTGAAATGCCTATGGTTCAAAGGCACCTGTCACTTAGGAGGCTTACTTAGGAGATAATTAATTAGCATCTGATTTATGAATGCTTCATATCAGGAAAGAAACTTGAAGTTATCGGAAAAGGGTCCTTGTCAGAAAGTTGTCCTTAAGGAAAATTTCACAAGATTTCTTTGCAACCTGCATAATTTCTTATTCTGTGAAGAAGGAAAAAAATCCTGTAAGGCCCTTTTAAGTCCCAGGTAACTTTAGAATGAGTTTTTTGATGGGTTTGGGGTTTTTGGGTTTCTTGTTTTTTTTTCTTTTTTTTTTTAGTTTAATGTTTCTTGGAGGAAGATTTGTTAGATGCAGCACCTCTCAATCATACTTTGACTCAATATATTTTTGTATAACATTCTGGAAAGCAGTGAGAACTCTGGTTTTGTGTCAAATTATTATTTAAGGGGTTTTTGTGACTTAGTGATGCTCCCATTCTTCTAGGGAACCTTTTAACAGAGAGAATTTCAGAACCTGCTGTTCCAATGTGCTACAGTATGCCAGAGCCTTTGCTCTCCAGAACATAACGTTGAAATATTAACTAAATAAAAATAAGAGCTGTTTTGAAGGAACTGCTGCAGGCTGGCTATTGTGTGTGATCCTTAGTACAAATACAGGTATAAAAAAAGTTTAGATCCTGACTGAGCTACAGCAATAAGAACGGACATGAATTATATTTTTTAAATTATTTACAACTTCACAGTGTCTGTGGCTTTAAATTATTGATGCTCGTGACAGCAACTGTCAATGAGACAAAGCTTCCACTGAAACAGCAGCATGCTATGGTGCTGGGGACTGGCGCAGTTCAGCCCTTCCAATCCTTCTTATTAAGGAATAATGTCACTTCACGCATGTTCGGAGAGCAGAAAAAAGGAAGGAAGATCATTATCAAAGGAGAAGTTTCCTGCAATAGTCTTTGATTACAGTGTGTGTCTCAGAACTCTTGGGTGAGCAAAAAAACGTTCTAACTGAGCATGAAAGAAGTCAATCTTAGCAGTAAGTAACTGCATAATGTTTGCTGTAACACTTTTTTTACATGTAAGTTTGTAGCAGCAAAAAGGTCCCAGCTGCACCACAAAAGATGAGGAAGCACAGTGTGCTAGAGAGACTTTAGGAGGCACATCTGTCCCCCCCCACACCCCACACTGCATTGTCTAGGGTGGTGTAACTCCGCATTCAGGGAATACCTCTAGGACAAAGGTATTATCTTCTCCCTATGTGGCAGAAGCACTTGCACCTCTGTTGGTATAACAGCAACAATCGGGAGTGCTGCAGATCATCTGTCTTCTTTATTACTGCTGCTCTCTCCCAGTGACCTATGTGCAGCTGTAATCTCCTGAATCTGTCTGTCTATATCTGACAGCTTCCTAATAAAGTTCTGTTGCTTTAGGTGCAAAAGGACATGCCAGTTTTAAGTACAGTAGGGCTCTTTTTCCTACTGGTTTATTCAAATTCAAAGCAACAACACACTAGGTGAAATTCATGAAGAGAAAAGGAGTACCTTGTGTCATTTGGATCTGGGGGTTGGGTTGGACCCATTACTAAGGAGAGAAGATTCCCAGTGTGAAAACATCAGTTTGCCACGTGTGTGCGCTGCAAATGCACTTGCAGAGTGGAAGCGAGCTGTGTGGAATATGAAATTGCAGGCTGTACTGCTGGGGATCAGGTGCTGAATTGTATAAAGACAAGTGCTGTATTAAGAGTGGGGAAATGACTGAAGAGTGGTTCTTTGTAGAGAATCGTTTTCAGCTGAGGAAGAGAATCATGCTTCCTTTGTGTGCAGATGGAAGAAGAGAATCAAAAGTCTTCTGCTGTCATTTAGGAAACAAAGATAACCTTAATTACTTACGAAATAGTAATAGGCACGTGGACACATGCCAAGGAGCCTGTGAAGCTGCAGGAAATAAAGTGTGCTTTTATGGTTCAGGTTAAATCTCACTGAATATTAAGAGGCAATGGCTGCCCTCTCATTGCAGGTCACTAAAATGGCAGGAGTCCCACTACTGCCTAAAATCTAAATGGGGCTCATCTGTGCAGCCTAGAGGGGCCTTCAACTCTGCAGCTTTACATTGCCCAGGGCGCTGACCTCAGGGGACTATCCCTGGCCCATTGGCCATGCAGAGGAGAGTGGCCTGAATTCACATTGCACAAGGGGTTAGTCCCTTTTTGCCACAAAACAGCCAGAACACAGTGTTTGACCTAGGCCCCAAGGTAGTGGCAATACTTAAAAAAAACCCCACAACACCAGAAACTGTTTTCCTCTTCCCCCACAAAATGCCTGAAATAATGACAGCGCTGTGTTGTAACAGTGTAATGCAAGTGCACTAAAGATAATCAAGAAACAAGGACTTGGGATGACAATAGAGAACAAGGCTATTTGACAATACAAGTGTATTTACTGTACAAGTAGAGACCCAAGAACAGATTTGCAGAAATATTTGGGCGGTCATGACTGAAGCAGTGTTAAGAAGCGCATTAGAGAGCTCAGACAGCAAAAACAACAAAGCAGTGATAGGAGCTGGTAAGTTGGTCCTGAGAAAAAGCAATATGAGGAACCTTTTCAAGTGAATACCCTTTGACTAAATAAATGGTCTCATTTCAGTGTTTAGGGGAGGAGAACACTGCTTTAGAAATACACAGGATTGCCAAGATAATTAAGATGCTTGTTTCCATCATACATTTCTCTTCTTTCCAATAAGACAGAGAGGCCTGACATCTGGTCACTTAGGTAAACTGTGTCTTGGTCCCACCTTCTCAAATTGGTAACAGAAAATATTGCTCTGCCACCATTTACCTAACCTTCATCATGGTCACAACATGAAAGCATGCAGTATATTGATGGTGATGTCACAGTTTCTTTTTACATAAAGATCCAGCAGCTTTTGCTGCAGTTAATAGCGAGATAGGTGGCATCATAAGGACATAGAATCATAAAATATCCCAAGTTGGAAGGGACCCATAAGGATCATCAAGTCCAACTCCTGGCTCCACACAGGGACAGCCAAACCCGAGCAGATGACTGAGAAGATTCTCCAGACGCTTCTTGAACTCATTCAAACTCAGTGCGGTGACCACTTCCGTGGGGAGCCTGTTCTATTGCCCGACTACCCCCTCGGTGAAGAACCTTATCCTGATCTCCAACCTAACTCTCCCCTGTCGAGACTTCATGCCATTCCCTTGGGTTCTATTGCTGGTCACCAGAGGAAGGAGATCAGCACCTGCCCCTTCACTCCGCCTCACGAGGAAGCTGTTGTTCGTGATGAGGTTTCCTCTCAGTCTCCTCTTCTCCAGGCTGAACAAACCAAAGGACTTCAGCCTCTCCTCGTACGTCTTCCGTCAATCTTCTTTCCAAATGGATTACATCACTCATTCTAAAATACTTATCATTCAACAACGTTGACTATAGAGTACTGATATCAGATAGCACCTACAGGCTGAAAACATTAAGGTTTTTTGATACTAACTTGCAGAATGCATAAAGAATATTGCATTTTGTAGTTTAACTACTAGTTAGTGGCGTAACAGCAGCAGAAAATGCAGAGGCTATTTTTTTTTTCCTATAAAACACTGAGCAGGTGATAATAATGGGAAGATCTCATTGATGATATGCCATGAAGAGATAGAAACTAATGAAATAGAACTATTCGTATAACATGGTGCAAAGAAAGCATTTCTAAGCAAAAAGCTGTAATTTCTTACTTGTCTAAATCCATTTTGCATTTCTTTTTGTAATACAGAAAATTAATTCCAGTACATAGATGGAATCATTACATTGTAAGAACCATGGCTGTCCTGGCTCTTGCAGAATCTCTATAGTGACGTATAACTGTGTTCATTAGGTCAGTTCTTTCTTGCCCATCTCATGGGTCTATTTTTCTTGACTGCCACTGAACGTAATGAGGTCTGAGGCCTTTCATGTATTCCAGGTATAGGGAGGGCTCTCTGCAGTGACAAAGCTGAAATGTGTCCAACTGTATAGATTCTTCTGTCAAATGCAGGTAGATTTCTGCAGGACCTGAGTACCTGAGCATCTCTGTCTTTTTGACATTTATTCCTGTATTTTCCAGGAAGTTAGCAAAGGACCAATACATAACTGTATTATTCTTATCCAGCTAGGAACTGGTGATGATGCCTTACAGGTAGGGAAGCTGGGGAACCAGTCAGTCAGTGCCCAAGATTAAGCAGATGGTGAATGACAGAGCCAGGAATAGCAGATCTCCCAAGCTCTAGCCCAGTGACACATCCGTTGGGCACTGCCTCCTTACAGGGAAGGAACTAACAGAAAGAGAAACAAAAATTCTCATCTAAGTTGGGAGAATAGTTAGCCACAGCAAGAACCCAACTCAGGACTTTTGCTTAGGCTAGTGTTCATCCTACTGAATACTTCTTTATGGACAGAAAGGTCACAAACTGAACTTACCTCAAAGTAGCACGGTGGAGGAGGCAGAGAGCTGAGCAGGTGCTATGGTTCCTTCAGCCCAGGGGAGAAGAGTTGCTGTTTACACAGTGCTTATCCTTGCCAAAACCACGGCTGGAAGGATGGCCTGGGGAACAAAAGCCTGGGTGATCACAAGTGTAATACTTTCTGCATTCCTTACACCCAATAACACAGGGTCCTGTTTGTATATGTCTTGGGTATGGGCTTCCCCCCCGCCCCCGCTTTTTTTTTTAATTTACATATATTTAACTAATTCCTGTACAGATCAATTTGAAAACGAGAGGCACAGCAGTGAACAGCAGGTGGTGCTACAAGACTTGGGATTAAGCACTCTCCTGACCAGCTTTCTACAGCTGCTGCTGAAGAGTGAGGAAAACATGCTGAGCTTTTCCTCTTACCTGTGTAAGGAAGGTCTATAGTCAGAGATTATGCAGATACCATGACTAGGATGGTTGCACTCAGAAACAAAAATAAATGTTAAGCCCTTTTATACCACTAATTTATGTGGCTACTTAGTATGGAAAAACACAGTAATGGGGTCAGCCCAATTCAGAGAAGACCCCTGTGTTCCCTGCTTTTGGGCTTCTGTTAAAACTTCAGCTGGGAGATGTTCTGGGTCTGGTAAGAACCTCAGTCTTAGGGTGAGTGTTTGCCTGAAAAAAAAGTAAAATAGAAAAATCACTGAACTCTACTCAGGAAATGGAAAGATAAAGAAGTGGGTAAGAGGTATGAGATTCTTTCCTTGAACTCCAGTGGAAAATAAATGGGAATTTTGATTTCTACCTCCCCTGCCCTAACTCCTACATTCTGTTTCTGTTTATATTCATGGTAGACAGGAGAATAACAAATCCACCATCAAAAAAATTCAGTTTCACCACTATTAGCACAGTGCTTATTTGCTGTCTCTTCAGGCACCTGATCCCCAGTGTAATATAAAAGGTAGTTTTACACTTCACTCAGTTTCATAAAACAATGAAAAAGTTTGATTTTTAATTTATGCCATCACATAAAAAAATCAAGTTTCAAGTAGCTCCTCAGAGGAGCCTATGTCAAGCTCCTCTCCAAGTTCCCAAGGAACGAAGCTAGTCCTCAGCCTTTAAACAGGGGGGAATAATGTTGTGTTACATTTTAAAAGACTTGTGCCTTTTGCACAGACTGTTTCTGTGGACTACAGTGGAGAAAAACTTCAGTAAGAAGTGCAGATTTCAGTAACTGCTGTCAAAGATCTAATGCCATGTAGATATACATAAAAATAGCTTTATATACCAAAATCGTTGTATCTACATTCAAAACATTAGTATGAGAAATTTTACAAAGACAAGTGGAAGGGGTAAAAACTCCCCAGTCTGCTAATCTGCCATTTCATAGTAACATAATAAAGTCAAATTAGTTATCCCATTTGAGGTCATTAGTACCCGATAGATCCTATAGCAAACTCAACATAGGAAATGACAAGGAAAGGCATGAAAACTTGTGTTTAAGTTTAATAACTCATAAACATTCATGCATTCAGTTAGTTCAACAGTTATACTGCTTTATCTTCTATTTATTTTCCTATAGAGGCAAGAACTATAAAACACACACCCAATGTAAGAAGATGACAGTTATTTTAATATCTGGACTTCAGGAAAAGTAATTCATAGGGATTTGTTTTGTTAGACTTTTTCTTGACACAGATAGAAGTATAGTGACATCTGCACTGTTTTTGCTCAAGGACTGAACTGTTTATAATTCTGTTCTTAAACAAAATCACTCACAAAATCAAAATGTCTATCTTAGAAACTCAGAATAAAAAATTTCTTCCAGATGAGAATTAATTTTCATAGAATCATAG
>VWZZ01002052.1:29366-47816 GCA_013399095.1 Psophia crepitans | reverse complement strand
CCACCGGGCGGCAGCACGGAGCGGGGCCGGCCCGCCCCCACCGCACCCCTGGGGCCCCGGCTCGGGGCTTCCGTAACAGGGCTGGGAGCGCCCAGGGAGAGAAAAGGCAAAAAAAACCCTCCCAAAAAGATAAGAGACGCATCAGAAACTTTGCAAAGCGGCCCAAGGAACGGGCAAGCGGGTGCAACAAACCATGGGAGATGTGTCGATGGACACGGCCGGAGGCCGTCGCCTCTGGACACCCTGCGAGGGGCCCTGACCCAAAGCTCGGCATCTCTGGGGTACCAGGCACCGAACAGAAACGTTCTACAAGACGGAACACACACAGTCTGTTCTGGAGCACAAGGGTGGCTTCGAACAGGTTCTGACGGAAGAAGAGGCAGGATTCGATGTCCCAAGGGGGCTGGAGAGACCAACGGAGCCTCGGGGCTGCGATGAGCAAAAAAGGGAATTGAACAAAGCACAGATGCCCTCAGGGGACGGGGCCCAAATGGAGGTGTGCCCAAGGGGTGAGAGCACAGAAAACCGACCAGGGAAGGGTTCTAGGGGAAAAGGAGGGGTGCAGAGTGCCCTGCGGAGCTGGAACGGAGCTCTGGGGCACAAGGGCAGTCTCGCAAGAGCTCAGCAAACGCACGGAGCAGTTCTGAGGGAACCTGAGAGACCAAAGAAGCTTCAGAGGTAACAGCGAAGAACTCTGAAGAGGATTTCAACAAAGTACAGACATCGTCAGGGGGCCGTTCCGTTGGCAGACGCAGCAGCGAGCACAGGGCCTGCCCTACTGCACGTGCGCTGCGTCCCACCAGGGGCGCAGGAAAGGGCTCAGGAGGCAACGTCATGCGAGCAGGAGGGTCCCAAGGGGGGAGCAGGAGGGTCCCAAGGGGGGGAGCAGGGGCATATGGCAGCTGCTGCCCACTCTGCTGGCAGGGGAGAGTTAGGCAGAGGTGTGGGGGCTGCTCAGAGGATGGGGTGAGATCAGGACGGTGACGCAGAGCAGCAGTGGTAGAACAGGGACAGGCATCTCGACTGCGTTCACTTTGATGTGAATATAGGACACCGACACGCTTAAACAGGAACTAAACTATCATGTAAGGTGTCCTGCCAGCAGCTTGGGGAACTCAGCATTGTTTTGGCTTCTACTTGTACTCACGGTGTAACAACTGGTGCAGAAATAAATGAGACGTTGCTCCCTCCTCTCTCTCAAAGACGGATACGGACATACAGAGCGTCAGATCCACCACATCCGTTAGAGCTTCAGGGGGGCGAAAGCCGTTTCAGCTTTCCCTTACGGCCTTTTAAGCCCCTCGTGAGAGGCACATTGCCAAAGACTCTAGAAATAAGACATTAGTAAGCTGTAAACTGATTTTATTGTTTTTGAAAAATGGAATGTTTCACCAACAGAAACCTTAAGTGATGTTTGACCAAGAACACGTTTATTACAAAAAAAAAAAAGAAAAAAAATAAAGCAAACTGACAAGTTGACATAGTATTTGGCTACAACGCAGCAGCAGTCTTGCTTTTTGTAATCACAAATTCAAGGTGACCTTGGTTAATAAAATACACCACCACTGTCATCGGGCACTAAAAAAAATATATATGTATATATATATAGAGCTTTCAGTAGCGGCGGGTAAAACGGGGCTCACTCGGTCTGTTCGTCCGCTCCTGGCCTGCAAACGCTCCTTGTGTTCCGCTACTCGGCATCACCTGGCTCTGGTTCCCAACCTGCGTGAAGCCTCCGCGCCTAAAAACAAGAGCAGACCAATTAAAATCTGCCCAGAAAAGTTAAAACTACTGTGCCTCTGAGAAAAGATGTTTGCTTTGGTTTTTTTCCTACTTGCCAACCCACAGTTAAGTAGAAGGTGACAGGAATATTTTTCACAATTGATAGGGGAATTTCTTCTTTTATACAGATCAGACAACTATTATAAAAACACTGTAAGGACTCTGACAAGGCTTCTTACCCAGACATCCCTCCTCGATTCATCACGTGGCCTGGTCCTGACTGACCAGGCATGCTTCTATCACCACCTAATTTAAAAAAGAAAAAAAAAAAAGAAAAAAAAAGAATTTTGTGTTTTCCTAATAAAAATGCCATGTTGTTCCCCCAATTTTATTCGCTTGCTCTGTAACGCTGTTAAAGCTCCATAGGAATTTTAACTACCGCTAGAAGTTCAGCAGCAGTAATTCATAGAAAAAACCACAATCACACTGGTAAGCAGCAAGTGTACCTTGCCATCTCTCATGATCCCGTCCCATCATTCCTCCATCCACATTTCCCTGCCATGAACGATCTTGATGCCCCTCTAACTTTCGACCATGATCTCCCCAGTCACGTCCATCTCTTAAAAAAATAAAAGAACATCTTCTAGGTGTGTCCCTTATCCGTTTAGCAGCATAGGGTAAAGCCAAACACCATACCCCTACAAAAGTGTGTTAAATTGTTAATCAAGCTGTACCTAGAGCCACCCAATCGTTGCAATAACAACTAGTCAAAGAGAAACGATGAGAAACTTGCTGAACAGCGTCCTTCACACAACAAAGCTCGTCTTTTTCTGATCTACAGAGACATAGTAAGTATTGCCATGTACTGAAATACTTAAACACACAACAGTTCACTGACCGCCATTCCTGCCTGGTGTATTTATGCAGCACTGAACATTATGCGCCTGGAATACGCCCAGCTTGACTGCCTTGTTTAAAGAGAAACTGCTACAATTCTAGGTGAGTCTCAGTCCCCCACCCCCACCGTTGCAGAGATTCTGACTTGATTTCCTTAAAACCTGACCACTAGCCACAAATGAGACTCTTTGTAGAAGTTACTGGAGCATCCGGTACAGCACTGAATCTCGTCTGGAGAGAAGAAAGTTATTTACAAGAGAAGGGCAGTTAGGAGCAGACCCAACTGCACAGCACCTCCTTGCTCACTGCAACGCTCCAATTCTCCTGATGCACAGGGGAGCTACAGGTGTGAATTCCTTGTTTCTCCAAATGCTCGAAGAAACTATCTGGAGAGAGGGTTCACACTTGTCAAACCGCTTCCGCTGTCAACCTTCAAAGGCTCGCCGAGGGTTGAAATTTTAAGAACCAACAGATCCCTTCCCTTAGTTCTTGTGCACTAACCGGGTTTGTGGAGGTATCCCTCTCCCTTCACTCATTCTTCTGTCAGACCCATAGCCACCCCAACTGTCCCGGGAGTGACGATCGGGCCCTCCGTGGCGTTCATCTGGGTAATGCTGGAAGGCAAACGGCACAGTTACGCTAAGAATCAATACTGCCTTTCTTTTCGGCAACCTCAGAGGTTGCTTTTCTATAAGCTGTCAGAAGAAACCCACAAAACAGCAGCCGTTTCATTTTTTAGTGGTTCTGCTGTTGCTCCTGTGCATGGCTCGCTCTAGGCGTTTGTTTCCCAGCACGGACTCTGCTCTGCTCGTTAGTGGGAGGCGGATTCTTTTTGGTAGGGTGTTTTTTAAAAAAAGTAGGTGGTTTTAAGGTGGTTTTAAGGCTTACATTCTGGCTTCAGCTTTTTAATTTTTACGCAGAACACCCGCCTACTTCTTATCTCCCTTCACCAATGAAAGGTTTTGTATACCGCTGTGGTACTGGTTTTCACATTTGTCCTTTTACAGTCATTCGCCTTGTTCCATTACGATGCCAGTTATTGTCCACAAACCATTTACATAAACATCAGAAGGGACCCCTTGCCAGCTAAGGATAAAGACACCACAGTAACTACCTCTTAATGCACTATGGACACCTAAGATGGCTAACCAGAAAACTTTTAGCGCCACATACCGGCTTGGAAAGACACCGTATCATCGCTCCCATCACTCGGGGGTTTACCCCCCAACCCTGATCTGTGGCTACTGCGAGTGAGCGGGTAACTTAACCTGCGGAATGCAGCATCAGTTGCTGCTTGAACGTTTGCTCAGTTTAAACCCAGCAGTGGTGGCATTTAAGAACTAGGCAGCACATACGCTGTGTTCTTTCCGCTCTGGTGTCGGTTTGCGAAGCGGTTATTTGGGTATAACCCACCTGCCCATCCCGATCTGGTATTCCTCTTGAGCCGTCTCTTCTGGAACAAAAAAAGACAAGTTTCGGTTGAATTGGCGCAGTAATCGTAATTCCAGTATCTGTATGAAATAGCACATGAAAATTTATCTTCATTAGGCTGTAAATCTGAGAACACCAGTATTTGTTTGGTGGTAAGATTTCAACTGAGTTCTTGTTTCACAGCATGGGAAGAGATCAAATTAACATCTATTACTGTGATATGGGCAAGCAAGGCATCACTGAGGCACGGTCAGGCACTTGATGGTACCAGGGGAAAAGACCGAGTGAACCTACCGTTACAAGGAATGAGTTACAAACAAAAGCAAAGTGGTAGGGTTTTTGCTGAAAGTCCTTTGAGAGCAAAACAGAAGTCTCAACAGCACTACATACAAACTATTTTTTCATTCTGTGGAACTAAAAATCTGCATTAGCTAGGCTGCAAAGATGAAACAGGGCAAGTTTTAAAGCAATAAATATGAAATGGCTAAATCTTAGGCTAATGAACAGGGATTCATAAAGCAGATTTCCATACATCTCAAGGGAAGCTGTAGGGTGTCCCTAGGCACCACAGCAGACTACATTAGAACCTGGCTTATAGTCTTTATGCAGTCTCTTTCTACTACATCCATAAATGATGAAAACACAGGATTGCAAGCACATATTAATTTAGACACGAGAAATGCACAAGGGTCATTTGTTTTGCTCTTCTCTTTTGGTTCCCTTCAAGCCATTAGCATGCCATAAAGACACCTAATTTCCATAAAGGTTTAAGAAGAGGAGATACCGCCTTGCCAACCTGTCCAAACAATGATCCTGGTATCGGCCACGATCCCTGTGGTCAAAGTCGTGGAAGCGGTCTTGACGACTAAATTCAGAATGATACCTATCATCCATGGCCATTCGCTTCACCTCTGGCCAGTACGGGTCATCGCGCCTGCAACAAAGGTCACGGTTACTAGCAGTCTCAAAGCAATCCTGCTCTCTTGATATCAAACATCAATCAATCATCCAAACAATTATTTATGATTTACAATTAAAAACCCTTGTCTGTTAAGCAGACATCGCATTTCGGTTTCAGAGGAAGCTAGGTGTATCGACATTATACAAAAAGCTTAATCTCTGCATGTGCTGACATGAGAAGAGAATGAGTCTCTGTTCCCACTCGCAATCCTGCCCTAGAGTTGATACACGTAGTTTTTCCTCAGTCACCCCTCTTTGGGAAATAAGAATTTTAACCTGCTGTAATAAAATCACGCTCACAGATATACCTGTATGACATTGGCTCTTTCTCAAGATCAATATTAAAGACCAAAATTGAAAGCAACATTCAGTTGTGAGCTCCCACCACTCCTTTAGCAAGAGTAGTGACCATTTACCTAGGCTTTAGAATGCTCTATCTGTAACTGGATGTGGCCAAAGACTTTGGAGTCTCACTGTGGTTATCATTACCTGCTGTCAGGATCATAAGGCCTTCTCATGGCAGATCGCCGTTCTTGTTCATAGCGCAGCTGTTCCTGCTGACGTCGCAGCTCTTCCCTCTCTCGCTGGATTCGCTCCTGTTCTCGTCTCCTTTCCTGCTCTATGTGCATTCTCTCTCTCTCCAATCTCTCCCTCTCCAGGCGCTCTCTGTCAAGACGCTGTCTCTGAAATTCAAGTCGTTCTCGCTCTCTCTGGAGCCTCTGTCTTTCATCCCGCTCATGAATAGCTTGAAGACGCTGTTCTCGATCTCGTCTCTCTCTCTCTCTAATTGAAAAAGAGGTATTTTGTTTTTAATTGAGAATCAGAAGTCTAAGCTTTATTGCTGCTGTGTTTTGGGCGGGGTTTCTTATTTGCTTCTTTTTTCCCCAAAAAAAGTTTCTACGTTCTCCCCACTACCTGCTTAAATGTGAATGATCTCTTCTCAACTAAATCGCGAAAACAGAAAAAAGTCCACACAGAAGAAAGAAGCAAGGGTAAGCACTCTGCATATATAACACCGCATCTACTCTAAGTCAGCTCTGAAAAAAGCTTTCATAGGGCACAGCATGACCTAAGACAGAAGCACGTCCTGACAAACACAAGTATTTACAAACTTCCAGGGCAAAGTCAGGTATGAAAATTCAAATCTGACAGAGTGGAACATGAGACCTGAAAGCACCTACAAAAGTTACTATTCAACAAGAGTCTCCTGAAAAGCACAGGCTTGGAGAAGATCTATTTTGGTAGTAAAAACCTTCACAATTTGGCATTATGTCTGTGCTACCGACAGATTAGCATCAAATTAATCTGAGATACTAACGCTGGAGGGCCAGCATGACGCTGCTCTGCGGTCTGTTCAAATAACCGATTAAGGGAAGGAAAAACAAATGCCATTCAAAGTACAGCTTGAAACTGGGAAAACTCACCGGCGCCTTTCTGTTTCCCTGATTTCTCGCTCCCTCTGTCTCTGACGTTCACGTTCTCGCTGTTCTTTGATTTTATCAAACGATAAAATATCTTGCTTTTCTTTGCTTTCGGATTTGCGATCCTGGCTTTTTGTAGTCTGAGTTAAATCAAAGCAATACATTAGCTGAACACAGTGCATTTTTAGCTAAAACACCTAGGCAAAAGGCCGACCTTCTGCCAACCTGAACCAAACAGACTATCACACCTTCCCAGAGGTAAATAGTGTTAGAGTTCCATGGAAAAGTAATCCAAATTTGGCTAGAACTTCTATAGAGTTTAAATATACACAAATATGAGGCGCGCATGATCTGACTTGCACTGGTGGCAAACAATAGACTGCTTTAAAAGCCATCAGTCACCTTACGCCACGCTCTGGGAAACACATTATTTTAACATCATTTTCATATTGCAACTCTACTTCAACTGGGAGAGCAGCAACAAAAACCATACAGAAGGTGAAGCGTAAGCATTTACCTTTGCAGCATCATTAACACCCTAATGCTAAGAAGTGATAAAAGGATAACTGCTCCCAATGTGGAAGGTAAAAAACCCAACAAACTAAACCCAACCCACCTACAACCCTATGCATATAAAGCTGTTCGACACCTATCTCAGCACAAAGGCTTCTCTGAAAGTCGTACGTACCCTCTCTTTTGATGTAGATGTTTTCACACTAATAACTGGTTCTCCTTTAGATTTATCCATTACCACTGTCCTTTCGGTTCCTCGACTGGCTAGAAAAGAAATACGTCCCAGAATAAATAACATGCAAGACATTAAAAATTCTTGAGAGATTTAAAACTGTGAATATACTAAGCAGTAAAAAGATATTTTACTGAGGCTTGAAATAGCTTATGGAAGAATACATTTATGATTTAAATAGCTTACCAAGATTTGGACAAGTTGGGGATGGGGGCAGTAAATCTATCACTGAATTACAGTAGTGTTTTCTAGCAGGGATGACAATTAAAAGAAAGCAAATTTAATTTCATTCTTCTGCCTGCAAAATACATTCCCTTGCCACAGTTAAAAACCAAAACAAAACAACCCCTCCCCCCCAAAAAAAAAGCACAAAGAACTGCACACTGTGTCAGGTCTAAACTCAGTGATAGTTCTACAAAATTCAGGGTTTATCACTTTGAGTATTTGAAGTCCAGTAATTGTGGAAACTTTGTTGCTAAGTCATAAAAAAAGGTTTTCAAGGTATTTTCTGTTGTTGGTGTTTTTTATTCACCAGGAAAACCTCAGTATTACTAGGTACACATCACTGTCTTTTTACTGAACTATCAATTGCATCTAATAAGAACACCGAGGTTTACAGAAGCCAAAGTCCTCTCATCGGCCACGAGTCTGAATGTTCACACCTGTTCGTCCATTTCCTACTTAACTGATAAAGGAAAAATTTTTGGATGCAAATTAGAAGCTGTTGCAGCCGCTTATATTCTTTGCACCATTTGTTAATATTTTTTATTTAAAAAAAAAACAAACCAAAAAAAACCCAAAAACCAAACCCAAAACCACAACTATCCTTGAAAACATTTCTGAAAGGCAGCAAGAATTACCCGATTTGCTTGCCCTAGATCTATCAGAGGATCCAGCCTTCTGTTCATCTTTCTCTTTTCCTTCTTTTTCATCTTTTCCATCTTTTTCTGACTTCTTAGCATCATCTTTTTTGTCGGTCTTCTCCTCTTTCTTAATACCAACAGACCTACAGGTAAACTTTGCTTTAATAGAGAACTTAACAAAAAGCGCTATATAACCACTCTGATCAAGCCAATCACGTGGGGAAAAAACCCTCAACAAATCCCCCCAAATACTCTCAAAAACCCCACTTCCAATACCCTCCATGCTGCTGTGTGGAAGCCAATCCATACTTGTACACACTCTTAATGAGTGGCCACCGATACTAAGATACACAAGTGAAGTCTTCTGTTCTGCCTGTAAGTAAAGTTCATGCCCAGCAGTGGGGGAAGAGGGCCCACCCAGGCAGAGGCTGAGCTCCACCAGAAGAGCTTTTGCAAATAAATACTTCAAACACCCGATGCCAGCAGGCCAGCCTGCCAAAGCACCTCCTTTGCCAAATCTTTTGAAATTTTTATGAACAAACAGAAAGCAGTAGAGCAAAATGCCTCTTTCAAAAGCAACAGACCGCTTGAAAAAACAATATTGAAGTATCACTCACTACCCATGCGAACATCTATCAAAAAGACAGACTAAATCCTGGAAATGCGTCAGTTAAAAAGAGCAGACCAAAACAGAGTCGTATCAGAGGAGAAACAATGCTGATAAAAATAATGGTTTATCTAGAAATCAGTTAATTGGGCACCTCCTGATATAACTGACAAGTTTCGGTACTAAACACTGAAGAGCTCCCTATTTCTGAAGAGAGGGCCAATTAAGATGCACTTACTGCTGTAGAACACCAATTTCAATTTTTCAAGTATTACTCCTATTTCAGCTGCAGTGTGAAGCAGCAAATTGAGGTTTATTACAGTTACTGCTCACTTCGGTCATGTGGCTGCGTTTCAAATGAGTGGTCTTTAAACAGAGAAAAATACCAAAAAACACTTTACTTCTCAGATTTGGACTCTGCAGAATGATGTCTGTCTTTTTCTTTCCTTGTTTCACCTTCCTTTTTGTCTGACGGCTTCTTCCCAGCTGGTTCATTTTTTGCCTAGAATATTAGCCAGAATATTCTGTGTATTAAGAGTCAGGCATTAAACTTGCACACTTTTATTTTCATTTCACTGCCATGGCAATATAATTTCACTTACCTTTTCCACAGAAATCATTTTTCCATGCAGCTCTGTTCTGTGGAGATGGTTAATACACTTAGTAGCTTCTTCAGAAGTTGACATGGTAACGAAGCCGTAACAGCGAGCACCAGGACTGCGAGCATTCGTCACTACTTTTGCACCGACCACCTTCGGGGAAAAAAAAAATAGTATTCTTTGTTTGCAGATCTGTCACCAAATAAATTTCAACTTAATCACTATTTGAACATCTCTGCCTACCAGTACCAGACAGTATGGTGCCTATCTGCTTTTAACAGGGAGGAAATATGCTCGGCACGTCAGCATTCTCCGCTGATGTCGCTAGGCTCATCTGACAGGCAGCAAAGGAAAGGTTATCCTTTCAACTTGACATCTACACTGTCAGACCAGCCGTGTTCTAGAGGTGCCTCACTAAATACTACTTCACAGAACACAACATGAACAGCGTTTATGCCCAAGTCAACAGCAACACAAATGCAGCTGTAAAGGCTCAAATTTAAGATTATTTCACATGTGTTCTGAAAAAAAAAAGTATAAACCACACAAAAGTCTATGAAACAGATAAATCTGCTTGTGGAACAGATTGTTGATACAACTGTGCTGAAAAAGAGACAGCCCTAATAACCAGTTCAAAAAAATTCAGCTTCAAGCTGCTGAGTAGGTCAATACCTTAGGGAAGGCATATATATGTGGGAGAGACTGGGGGTGTAATAACACAAATGAAAAGAAAAAACCCAACCCACACACCACAAAACACAACAGTCCACTCCACCACCTCCTCCCAAAAAAAACCCCCACCAAACCACACCACCACTTTGTCTTTTCTCACAGGACACCTCTGCTAGTTTCTATCCACAGATGACAATCTCTGTCAGTGCAGAGGCACATGCTTAGTGACACAAACATTTAATATTATATTCAGAAATGTATCAGGAGGAATGGCAGATGGTCTCGGAAAGAGTTCCCTTCCACAACTTCTGCTGTCGTATCCTAGCTGGCACTGAGGAACAAATGGAAGCCTGCCCTCAAAGACTACATTTCTCAAAGGAACACCCCTTGAAACGGAACCGTTTAAAAGAGCACTAACTATTGCTGGACACCCAAGAGGTGTAAATAGACTATAGCACACTAGATAATTACCGACCAATCTCTCCTGTCAAGAATTGCCTCATTTTTACAGCTACCTGCACAGAGATTCTCTGAAACCTGGATTTCTGCCTGCCCCCCAGTTTCAGACAACCTTCTTTATGAAGCATGCTACTGTTGGATACAGAGTTGGAAAAGACCAGAAGAATGTTACGTGCTTGGCCTACCCAGTTATTCATTAGGAAAAATAAGCTAAATTTAAGGTCATCCTTTTAAATTGATAAAGTAGTTTGTTAATTTACATACCCACTACGTACCTTTCCATACTTGCTGAAAAGATTCTTCAAGTCTGTAGCTCTAGTAGAAGATGAAAGTCCACTAACCCACAAATTTCTGCCAGAACCACTACCCACACGGCCTACGGACAAAAAAGCCAAACATAGAAGACCACGCAGCACAAGAATGCAACAGCGAAAAAGTAACTGCCCTACGAACCCAACTTTTTTATCCTTCATAAACCTCATTCAAATGGAATTTTACTTCTACTTCCTCCAATCAATCTTAAAATCAATAGACACACTGCAGTCTGAAAACACGAACTTCAGAAATCCATCTGATGTGCATTTGAATAGTCTTAATGAGTTTTCATGTACATGTTGTCTTCCTACACTTCAATCACTTTTATGAGAATTACAAAGTACTAATGTTAATTCACAAGAGACTTTCTGATAAAAAAACCACAACTGTTAGCTAACAAGGTTACAGAAGTTACATAAACCGAATTTACAATTCATGCCTTGAAGGCCTGTGTTACAACAGCATTGATGGTTAATTACAGTCCTCACCAGAATTACCACACAGAGTATAAACCTATAGATTTAGGCATCTGCTGAGATGTTTTTCAGACAAATCCTGGTCTTGCTGGTACCTATCACCATTCACAAAGCTAGTGGGACTCCAGTATAACTATTACGGTGAAGATACACACATGCTTAGGGAATTAACAAGACAAAAAAACCCCAAGCAATGCAAGAAAGGCAAGTCAAAAAGCAAGCAGAACCATTACTCCCTTTGCTCCTTTTAATGTTTACACACTACAATTAACTCAGAATTAATGATTTGACTCTGTAACATTTTTTGCAAGTCATGTGTATATTTAAAAAACAAAAACCAAACCACAAAAACCCAACATACCTTTCTCATCTTTTATCTTTGTATCTCTGTCCTCCTCAACAGGGCTAAAGACAAAACACCACGTTATTCAACCACTCATATGCAAAAACAATGTTAATTCTAGATTGTGCACTAAAATTGGATACCTACCAGTAAATTAGTTCTGAAATAAACACTATCTTGGCAAATTTATAGAAGAGTGACAGGAAATATGGGATTTGTATCCTTAAACAGACAATTCTGTTTTCCACACGACAGAAATAAGAGTAATTTAAGAAAGCAACCTTTGAAGGTTGAGGAAGAAAGAAATCAAACCCTCTGTGTTTAAAAAAAAAATAAAAAATATATCATATCTGCACATGGAGAAATAAAACAGACTCTTTAGGAATAGGCTACAATTTCATCAGTCTCGGTGGCCAATTGAAGGAGACACCTTATGCGCATCACTTAACGACCAATGAAAAAAAGATAGCATCTGGTCTATAACGGAGAAAAAACAAACCTCTTTTTCTGATCACCGCCCTCACTGGCTGAGGACTCTCTAGTAGCAGGGGATTCCTCAGAATTAGCTTTGTCTTCTGTTTTCTTGGCATCTTCTTTGCTATCTTTGGCTTCGGGGCCTGCGCCTTTTTCCGCTGTTTCCCCACTAGAGGCTTCCGCGCCTTGGGAGCGTTTGCTACTCTGATCGCTTAGGGTCTCTACTACTAAAGAGTCAGAGTCCGGCTTCTCTTCCTCTATTGACTGTTCACTTGTCTCCCCTTTTGCTACAACTAAACGCTTTGCTTCCTTCCTTGCCATAGCTCGTGCCGATTTGCTGTCCAAATCTAAAGCATCTTCCTCCAACTGAGCGGCGGCAAGAGCGTCCTCTTCCTCCGCTAGCCTCTTGCCTGGCACCACGTTACTGGCTTCCTGTGCATGTGGCCGCTCCGCTTCGGAAGTTTCTTCGTTAAGTAGTTCAGATTTACAAGTTTCCCCCAAAATGTCGAGTATTTTCTCATTTTCTACGGATTTAACAGGAATAGAATGGCACAAGATTTAATCACCAGGGAAATACAGCAATCACAAATGTGGAACTGGCATGGCTGCCACACTAACACCAAGAGAACTTCTAAGCTACACAGAGATTGGAAAACCCTAGTGTACACAGTGTTAAAAGCGCTACGCTAGCTGCTGTCTGACAAACTACCACATCAGCCCTACAATATTAACAGGGAAGAAAAATGCCCCCACAGACTTAACAAAAACCTTCTGGCTCATCCTTGATATTCTTCATGAAATCATTCAGCTCGGTTTCTTCTCTAGTTAGCTTCCAGAGTCCGAGATGCTTAACTGAACGTATCAAGGCACTGACAGTTCAATTTTCAAATTTCTGTGACGTTCTTTTAGCAGACAGTCCAACATGAGAACTAGGCATCTTCTGATGGTGCACGAATACGCCTGCAGTCCAGAAAGCGAATAGGTTCTGTAGAGAATTGCTGTATGACAGTGTATTCCTTCTTCTGAAGTCCACTCTTCTGTGTTCTGTACCAAAGCTTTGTATTACCTACACTCCTGTATTTATATTCATAGAACTACGGTACAGTGTGATATCACAAGATCTGTTTTCAGAACCTTTACATCATTCCTTAACTCCACTGTAGGTAACAGTTCTACCGAACCATTTAAATCACATTAAATATGTGTTTTCTAACAGTCATTATTCACAGATCTGGTGATATGACTGGGTTTCCAATCTCTATGACCCTGCATGACCTGGATTGTCCACCATAATAACGTACACTACAGTAATGCATTTGAAAAAAAGAACCAACAAAAAAGCAACCAACCAAAAAAAACAACAACAAAAAAACAAAACCCCAAAACGAAAAAAAACAACCAGGGACACAAAAAGAAATAAATGAAGAATGAAACTTTCAATACCCAGGACTCTTTTTTCCCCCACTCCCCCGCTTAAAAAAACCCCATAAAAACTAAAAACCAGTACCTGGTTCCAAAGGTAACTCCTCAAGTTCCTGCAGTGGAAAAAGATTTTTTTTTTAAAAAAAAAAAAAAAAAGGAGAGAAAAATGCCACAACTTCATAAGAAGTCAAGCTGTTACTCTGAATGGTACCTCTCACCCACCCAAGACAGGAGAGAATTTAGGCTGAATTACAGTAATTTTCCCCCTATCTCAGCTTTGAAAAAGTTTAATTTTAAATAAATTTCTCACAACAAGGGTTTCACATTATTTTTTAACATCCTTAAGTTTTATGAAATGTGTAAAAACTTCAGTATTTCTCAAATTCAAACACCTCTTGAACACATGGTACACATTTGAATGAAAATAAATCAACAAATGTAAGCAGCACAGAGCAAAGATTATCTTCCTGTTATCCTTCGCTAGATTCCACTTTACAAACTCTCTTTTCTGAAAACAGAATCTATAGAAACACCAGCTTCACTTGGAGCTACAAGTGAACCTACCACCAGTGATCCGGAAACAAGGCCAGTATTTCAGGGACAGATCAGTTTCAGCTTTCTTGTCAACATGGCATATGAACGCTTTCAAGGGAAGTTAAATATAATGCAAGGCACTGAGTGGGTACATACAACAGATAAAAGTAATCCAATCTACCACCCAAACTCAGTATGATACATACATCATGTACCTATGACCAGAGAGAGAGAGAGAGAGATATCCTTGTCCACATGATTAAATTAAAAAGGCATTAGTTCCCGTTCTTTGCAGAATAAGAATACACCCACTGTGTACTACCTGTACACCACTTGTTTCAGCATACATTTCAGATATTACGCCTTTGTGTTTGTAAAGAAAAATTGGTTACCATTTACCTTAATTATGGTTAAATCTGATGATGACGCATCTAAACTGTTTCCAACATCTTCAACCTCTACCTTTAAAAAGTAAATGAAGGACATTGTGTTATCTACATAAGAATGACATTGTAAATGAAACCTGAATGAGAAATCACGTTTTATTTTCACTGACTACTGATACTAAACAAATATATCTAGCATACAAAACTGTCAGTAAAACTAAAAAACTGATCAATGACCCCCACAGCTCTTCTTGATCCCCACCGACTGAATTAGCTTTCTCACTACCTCTCAAATACATTGGTTGTCATCAAAAAAACTTTTAAGGATGGGGATTCCAACAGCAAACGTGCTCTTACTCTTTCTCTCTTACAGCCACAACATACGGCCAAAAAGTCTACGGAACTCAGTAACTGTTTTCTTTACGGATAAAAGACAACTGCAGAAGCTGACCCAGACTCCAGTAGCTTAGTTACCCAAAAAAACCCAACTTTCTGAGTATTTCTGTTTGACTTGTTGTGGATAGGGCATGAAGCTTATTTCTGCAACTTTTCAGATTTGGGGGGGGAACCACCCAACTGATGACACAGCGTGCACAAACAACAAAGAGCTGTACTTCCCTGTTGAATGGGGCAGAAAATAACTGTCTTGAGATGCCTTGTTGTACATTTCAGGAGATAAACACTTGACTTTGGGGGAAGAAAAAATTATCATCTAGCCCACACGGACAATGTCATATAATCAGTGCACCAGCCAGACAAACACGGAGAGCCAGCATAGAAATACTTCCAATAACTGAGTAACCGTGAGACTTTATCTTAACAGAAAATTAATCTAGAGTATAGTTCCCAGAATGTTGCTGTTCAGCTGAAGTAAATAAGGCTACAGCATTTGTATGCCTCATGTCCTCCCAAATAAAGATATGAAAATGGGAATGTGAACCAAGTGAAACAGAGAGTTCAAACCATTAAAATGAATGCTTTCTTGATTACTATTAATTTGTCCAGTCATGTGTGTACAAACAACATCAAAGCATTTTAAAATCAAGAACGCTATTTCCACAAATGCATAAAAGAAGAAAAATCAATGACCATGAGAACTTGTAGAGCCTCATCCTGTCTCAAATATACTTCAGTCACTGTTTTGCTATTTAATTACAAAACAAACAACAAAAAAAGAAAAAGAATCTGATTCCACACACATAAGAGATGCATACCATCACTACTGGTATTTCTCTTGGTTCTTCTTTAATTTCTGAAAATTGTGGGGATGCCTCCAAGTTACCTACAGCATATTCGGTAGGCTGATCTGGAAGTTCTTTCACTTCTGCATCAGCATTTTCTTTACTATCAGACAGTGAGTCAAGAATATTATCAGCATTGTAATCCTCTCCGCAATCTACCGCATTGCCATTATCTATTTCAGCTTCATCTAACACACTAATATCCATCATGTCAATATCCTGCAAGTTATCCAAACTTGCTTCAATATCCTCCTGCAAAAAGAAAAAAAGTATATATAATAGTCATTGTAACTGGAAAGCGATGCTATCATTACTTTGCTTCAAACACAGCCCCACATACCTGTCCGTCTCCCGAATCCTCCTCCAGGCCATTATCTTCTACTCCCTCTTCATCTGGTCTACGTCCTAATAACATGATCGTTAGAATGAAAATAAGGTAACAGTATGTATCCTCCAAGTTTTATTCTTTCATCAGAGCTGGTATTCCATTCAGCTTAGTTATCTGCTTTTCCTTATTTTCCACAACTGAGTGCTTATATACCACTGCAGTTCAGTAACTGACAAACACAGTACAATCTGAGGTCTGTCAGAGCTCAAGAAGCACCGCGATGCACTCCCCAGAACAGGTGGAACAGATGGGAGTGCAGTAATTTACTACCTCAACCCTTCACTTCTTTACAGACATTTACTGGAAGGAGAAAAGAAGAAAAAGCAACAAAATGCAAAACCCAACACAAAACAATGAAAAAACCCTACTCTATGAGTAGCATTGCTGCAGTGCTCAGCTCACCAGCTGGTCACATCACATCGGAACTGACCTTACTGAAAACACTACTCTGGTTTCAGTGTACCAAATAGTAACCCCTCAAAATCTGAGCTACATAGTTGCTTCGTCTTTTGTGACTGTTGTTTTCCTCAAAAACTACAAGCACATTACAGTAAAAAAGGGAAAGGGGTTTAAGAGCAGAGGAACATCTCGCCTATTTCCACCCCAACGCTGAAGGTGCTATAATGTACGTGAGGCATTCTTCTGAAACTTGGAGATGAACACAGTTACCAAAGTGTCTCTGCTTTTACCCACAGTTGTGACATTTGCTCTCTTCCCAGTTAATATTTCACATTTCAGTTGGCAAGCAAATGTAGCATCACTCCAAACTGGATGTAAGGGCAAAAATCCGAGTCAAACAAATTAGTAAAAGGAAAACATTTGAGCTTCCTCTCACAAATTTATATTTTGTCTAAATCAAAATTAGTAATTTAATTAAAATCCTTCATCTAAACTAGTTATTCTGCTCAGCTCTAACACAAAAGTAAGTTTCAACATTATTTGATTACAAAGTAAGATCAAAGTGCGAAGATTAACTAATTTTAGAAAAACATTATTTTTTTTAAAGTAAGGATTATCTAAGACTGTCTCACCATTAGAAAAATCATGCATAGAGGAAGCCTTTAAAACCTATCCAGTTTCAGATATTGATTAAAAACTAGCCTTCTGGGGAGAAAAAGACGACTACTATTAGCTATGAAGCATAACACACTAGAGAGATTATTTTGAATTTGCTAGAAACTCCGTGTTTCGACCTCAAAAAAACAAACCCTCTTGTATTTCTCAAAACTAAAGGTACAGTCATGTGAGAAGATAACTATCTATTGTAAAAATGCTTACGGTCCTTCAGCGTTACTTAGCAATTCCTGCTACAAATTTCAGGGAACTCTGAAAACAAACCAACAGATGCTTCAAGTGGACCAATTTCTGTCTTACTAAATTATGTCTAGTTCTGTGAATAAATGACTGGTCAGTTTAATGCCATACCACCCATCCCTAGAAACCTGAGCATGAATATGAGGAGAGTACCACTAACACATGGCATTAAAGGTCAGAACCAAGGAACAGAATATTCCACTGTGCTTAACTTCTTCCAGAGAATCAGTTTCACCCAAATCTGGCACAGGCAAGTAATGTTAGCTCTAGCTTTGGGACTGCAAAACTTTCAGCAACGGTGCCAAAATTAAACTAAGCCCTTTTCCAAAAGGAAAAGCAGACTTCAGAAAAAAAAAAAAGAGATCAGCAAGGTTCTATTTCGTGAGTAAAAGCTGCTAGAAAACCCAAGGGGGGTGGGGGTGGAGATCCTCTCTAACTGCCCTGTACCTTTGCTGCTTCTTTTTGGAGTTTTCTTCATGATATTTTCTGAAACCACTGGAATTTCATCAGGATTCCCCCCTTCCTCCTCAATAGCCTAGTAAGGGGAAGATAAGAGATAAAGACAAACATAAAAGTTATATTTGTGCATTTCTGTTGAGTTTAAGAGCTGGACTCCAGAGGCAGAAAAACACCGTAAGAACCAGATCGAAGCAATAAACCCACAGTTAAACAGTAACACGCTGGTGTAAAGTTTCCAGAAAACAGCCAACAGCATAACCTATAGACAAAAGAAGGATAAAAATCAACCCTACAGCATTGGCAACAGCACAGAGATACCCGAGGCGCAGCAGCAAAGGAAACCTCGACTCCAGGAGACAGCAAGCCCCGGTGCGGCGAAGGCACGAACACACCAAGCGCTCCCATGACGGCGGAGCGCGGGCTGCCGGCTGGAACGCCAGAAAAACCCTCGCACGCAGCACAAGGCCCAGCAGGCAGCGCACAGAGCCGCGAACCCCGGAGCTCAGCGCACGGTGCACAGCCCAGAGACGGCGGAGCCGGGGACCCCCGGGCAGCCTGCCCCGGCAGGCTCGCTGCGCCGTGCGGGCCTGGGGAACCGCGGGGAGGTCGCCGCGCAGATGGGAACGCCAAACGTGTACCGGCGGGCTGGCGGCGAGCCCGGGACGGCCAGGCACGGGCCGCGCTCGCCGCCAACAGAACGCTCGCCCCCGGGCTGCCCGCAG
>VWZZ01002052.1:0-28452 GCA_013399095.1 Psophia crepitans | reverse complement strand
ACCCCGGCGGCTGAGCGAGCTGCGAGTCATCGACCTGCGAGCCGAGCTCAAGCGCCGTAACCTCGACAGCGGCGGCAACAAGAGCGTTCTCATGGAGCGGCTGAAGAAGGTGAGGCGCAGCCCCGGCGGGAGAGGGGGCGGCGGAGGGGGAGGTGGCATCCGGGTCCTTTGTCCGCGGCCCGAGGGCGCCCTGCGCATGCGCGCTGCGATCTGGCCCGGAGTTCCGCGCCGCCGCGCTGAGGGGGGCCCTCAGGGTCGCGCGCGCTGGCCGGGGCTCCACCCGGGGCGTCCCTTGGCGCTGAGGCCGCCAGCAGCCCCGCCGCTGCGCTGCTTTGCCACCGCGCCGAAGCCCCCCAGCGGACAGCCTCACCGCCGGTTTTTTGGAGTGTTGCTGCGATTTCATCCCGCCGCGGGCCCGGTCTTTCTCTCGCCGTCGTTCACCGATTTCCTCTCCCGTTCCCCCAGCACGAACACCCGTATCTTTTCTCTTGCACCCTGCGTACGCCCTTCCCCGGACCCCGGCTCTCCCACCTCTCCGGGATGTGTTTTCACAGGCCTCCGTGGGGCAGGAGCAGCGTAGTCGGCCCTGGCGCTGCGGTGGGTTCCCGTAGGCCTGTGCGCTGAGAAGACAATGCTGCTGGAGGCACTGGTGGTCCTGTGGCAGTCACTCAGTTTTGTACAGTTAAAGCACTTACCTGCTGAGCAGGAAGCCGTGTTTGCAGATGAGGGGAACTTTGTTCCTCAACCGTAGCCTGGTTTGGCTGTGGGGTTGTTACAGCGCCTTACACCGCGGTGTTTCTAACAGCCGACGTGGCTGCCTGGCTGTGTGACCTGAACTAGAGTGAGACACTAATGTTTCCACCTGACAGATTCCTGAAAAATGCTGTTGTGGTTTAACCCTAGTAGACAGCTAAGCACCACACGGCTGTTCACTTGCTTTGCTCCTCCCAGCAGGATGTGAAGGGCAAAAGTGCGGGAAATCTTGTGGATTGAGATAAAGGTGGTTTAATATTTTTTTAAAAAAAAGAGGAGGGGAAAAAATCAGGAGGAAAAAGAAAGAAACACCCAGAAAAGGTAGGGTTGAAGAAAACAGTTCCTCACCATCCATCAACCGATGCTGAACCAGTCCCCAAGTAATGGCAGCCCCGCCAACTTCCAACCCCACTGGTTTTATTGCTGAGCACGACATCATTGGGTATGGAATATCCCTTTGGTTAGTTGGGATCAGCTGTCCCGGCTGTGTCCCCTTCCAGCTTGTTGTGTACTCCCAGTTTGCTTGCTGGCAAGGCAGTGTGAGGAGCAGAAAAGGCCTTGACGGTGTATAAGTACTGTTCAGCTATAACTTAAACATCCCTGTGTTATCCGCACAAATCCAGAACACAGCCCCGTACAAGCTACTGTAAAGAAATCTAACTCTGTCGTATCCCAAACCACTACAAGTGCACAACAAACAATACAGTAGATGTTCTGCTGCTGTCTCCCATAGGCCATTGAAGATGAAGGAGGAGATCCTGATGAAATTCCTGTGGCCTCAGAACTGACCAACAAGAGAACGCCAAAAAGAACTAGCAAAGGTACAAAGTCTAGACAAACACGGTTCTTTTGTTTCCATGTAGCTAGAACTTAGCATATGATGTTGATTTCTTCTGTTTCGTTAGTTTAATTTAAAAAAATTTCCTTACAGAAAACAGTAAAACTCTGTTGCATTGGTGAGCGATAACAAGGTTAAATGATGCTGCGACACGTAACCATGCTTCCGTTAGCAAGTCTTGAAACCTGTAGATGAGACCATAAGCTGCAAGTGTTTCTTTACTTGTGAGTGTAGAATTGTGTCAGGTACAGAGCAAGCAGCTGCAGCGTAAGCTCCAGTGGAAAACTCTACCAATATGTGTTAAGGTGGCTCCACAACACACCGGGTACTCGTTTCCTTGCCATAATTATATACGTTTCCTTTTTTCATAGAAGCCCTTGAACCTCCATCATCATTGGGGTACATTTTTAGATGTGACAAATTACAGTGGGAATAATTAAAACCATTGTTGCACAAAAACCAAACATGTATAACTTTTGTTAGTGTCATCTTTCATTTTATAGCTGTCTGTTGTTTTGAAAAGAAACTGTTCTGAGAGAGCTCATTAGCGATTTAAGTACATTTTGCTTCAAAACCACTAAATACTCTGTTGGACATGTTACATGTGGTTTATTTGAACTGCTCATAGCCAGTTCTTAAAAGATACTTTCTGAAACTTGCTTTCAAGCTGCTACCTTTAAGACAACAGAGTAAAAATAGAGAAAGAGCAGTTGGTTTTGAATAGCGATACAAATTTGCTGGTGACAGATGTGCCTAAATGTCTGTGCGTCCAAGAGCTTAAAAGTGAAAACTAATTCTAGATCAGTTGAATTATTTAATTATTAGATGGCAAGACGGAAGGGTTTTGTAACAATGATTGGGTGTTTCTTTTAAATGGAACACCTTCCTAGACAGTATTGTCTTTTTAGGTACTGAAGTGTTGTGAAATGAGGAGTGTAGCTGTTGAAACACGTAGGTGTGCTACTTCTAGTTCATGCTCATGCTGTTTACTTGTATCAAGGGACAAGTCATCTATGATACATCCAAACAGACCAGGACTTCTGAACCAAGGCCTTAATGATTATTTGTTGAAACAAATTCAGTGTTGAATAGATAATTCATCAGAGAGTAGACGTGTTAGGAAATTTAGTGCTGTGTCTCACTTCAGTGATACAATTTTTAGGAAGAAAACCAGAAGAAGAAGGTGTGGAAGACAATGGGCTAGAAGAAAACTCTAGAGATGGGCAGGTAAGTGAAATAATGATTGCTGTTACTAAGAATATGTGTCATTTAACCCACAATAAATACACATCTACCCTTTTTCTTTCTGTAGGAGGATATCGAAGCAAGTCTGGATACCTTGCAAGATATTGACATGATGGATATTAGTGTGTTAGATGAAGCTGAAATAGATAATGGCAGTGCTGTAGACTGTGGAGAAGACTATAGTCCTGATAATATTCTCGATTCTCTGTCTGATAATAAAGACAACGTCGAAGCAGAAATGAAAGAACTCCCAGATCAGCTAACAGAAAATGAGGTGAGTGAGTAGAGATTTTTGTAAATTTTCAGAAGGTATTTACTAAGTATATGGGCACATGAACGAGTTATTTCAGTGTAATAGAATATAGGACATGAATGCGATACATAGATTTTATTTCACATTAACAGCTCTTGTCTCCTAGTCTTTAAGTGGTAAATGTTCTTGGCCCTATCAGAGGCTTGAAATGTTCACAGTAGATGGGTCACAGCCTTCTTTACCTTGCAGAACATCTTTGCTTGCTGTGAAAGAAGCCTGGGAGAAAGTAATGTATTGGTTTCGATGTTGCCTCTGCCCATTTATATGTGTTTAAGTGTATATACGCATATACCCAGCCATCTAGATACGTAGGTATATCTGGGGGGAGGGAGAGAGATGTACCTGTTACGTACAGTAGCTACAGAAATGTGAAATACATTTCCTCTCTAAATAAGAGTAACTTTGAAGTAGACAATGTCATGTTGAAATTGAAGGTAATTGGAGGAAGATGTTTAATCAATTTATATGTTGCTCCTCATTCTTGGGTCCCAATCTGAAGTAGCAATTGACATCTGTCAAATACTGGTAAATATTTCTCATGTTATTGCTAGGGAAAATTGAATACAGTAGTGTTTCTCTGTAAGCTGACATTACTTTTTGTAAGAACTTTTATCATTCCTTTTTTACTCTTTTAGGAAGATTATGATGAAATTGAAAACAATTTAGATGCCACCTCTTCTGATTTAATTGAAATGAAGGTAAATTGAAAATGTGGCTGTATTTCAGATTGTTATTATTGGTATTTGCTCTGTGCTCATACCACGAAAAAGAAAACGTGGCAGTAATAGGAAATTGTAACAGAATCCAAGCTATATGTGACCTTGTTCAGAATACAGTCTGTCAAATGAGAATGCCCCAGGTTTTTGTCTACTTTTCAGTCGGCTATCAAGACTTCCTCCGCTTTTATGGCAAATGAAAATGGTCTTGTACAGTTGGTTTCTTCTTTCTCCTGCTGATAATATCAAGTAGTAGTTGGGTTTGGTTTTCACGTGGTGGCTGATGTGGTACACAGAGAGAATTTATTGGTCTCTTTAACATTCCAAGTTAAATACAACAATGCAATTATGGCTGATTTTTTATTATTTTTCTTTAATTTGGCTTTAATGTGCCAGAAGAATTACCTACAGAAAATACTCGGTTACAGTGAATGGTGAAAGAAAGTGCTAAATGACATAGGTGGATTTGTGTAGTTTTCAGTCTTGGGATTGGACGGGGGGCGCTACTATTATTCTGTGTTACAAAATATGGTTTATAAAATCCTAATTCTGTGTTTATTTTCCTAAACAGAAAATGGAGAAGCTACACTTGGAGCCAGGTACTGTTAGAGAAAAACATATTCTTCTCTTTTCAACTAATACTTTTTAAACCATTAACTATTAAAAAACCAAGCAAGCAAACATAATTTGCATTATTTTTATGATGGACAATCCAGATCATGCAGGGTCATAGAGATTGGAAACCCAATCATATCCCCAGATCTGTGAATTAATGCTTGTCATCTTTGAAATATTTCCAGTGAAATGAAATGGTTTAAAAACCTGTTGAACCACATAAATGGATTTAGAGAAGTTAATCACAGTTTAAAAGCTAAAGATTCTACTTGTAAACAGATCTTGTGATATCGCACACACCTGTTACTAAGTAGAGAGCAGAGAACGCAGTGAAAAGGTAATTGTAGGGCATTAAAATGTAAAGATTAGTTACTGGATACAGAAGAAAGAAGAGAGTTTCTTCATGGAAATTTCATACAGATACTTTTCACTTTCTGGACTTCAAACACACTCATGCACCATCAGAAGATGCCTAGTTCTCATGTTGGACTGTCTGCTAAAAGAATGTCACAGAAATTTAAAAATTGAACCCTCAATGCCTTGATACGTTCAGTTAAGCATCTCGGACTCTGGAAGCTAACTAGAGAAGAAACAGAGCTGAATGATTTCATGAAGAATATCAAGGATGAGCCAGAAGGTTTTTGTTAAGTCTGTGGGGGCATTTTTCTTCCCTGTTAATATTGTAGGGCTGATGTGGTAGTCTGTCAGACAGCAGCTAGCGTAGCGCTTTTAACACTGTGTACACTAGGGTTTTCCAATCTCTGTGTAGCTTAGAAGTTCTCTTGGTGTTAGTGTGGCAGCCATGCCAGTTCCACATTTGTGATTGCTGTATTTCCCTGGTGATTAAATCTTGTGCCATTCTATTCCTGTTAAATCCGTAGAAAATGAGAAAATACTCGACATTTTGGGGGAAACTTGTAAATCTGAACTACTTAACGAAGAAACTTCCGAAGCGGAGCGGCCACATGCACAGGAAGCCAGTAACGTGGTGCCAGGCAAGAGGCTAGCGGAGGAAGAGGACGCTCTTGCCGCCGCTCAGTTGGAGGAAGATGCTTTAGATTTGGACAGCAAATCGGCACGAGCTATGGCAAGGAAGGAAGCAAAGCGTTTAGTTGTAGCAAAAGGGGAGACAAGTGAACAGTCAATAGAGGAAGAGAAGCCGGACTCTGACTCTTTAGTAGTAGAGACCCTAAGCGATCAGAGTAGCAAACGCTCCCAAGGCGCGGAAGCCTCTAGTGGGGAAACAGCGGAAAAAGGCGCAGGCCCCGAAGCCAAAGATAGCAAAGAAGATGCCAAGAAAACAGAAGACAAAGCTAATTCTGAGGAATCCCCTGCTACTAGAGAGTCCTCAGCCAGTGAGGGCGGTGATCAGAAAAAGAGGTTTGTTTTTTCTCCGTTATAGACCAGATGCTATCTTTTTTTCATTGGTCGTTAAGTGATGCGCATAAGGTGTCTCCTTCAATTGGCCACCGAGACTGATGAAATTGTAGCCTATTCCTAAAGAGTCTGTTTTATTTCTCCATGTGCAGATATGATATCTTTTTTATTTTTTTTTTAAACACAGAGGGTTTGATTTCTTTCCTTCCTCAACCTTCAAAGGTTGTTTTCTTAAATTACTCTTATTTGTAAACGTCTTCCTAATCTAAGTCTGTTTAAGAATCTGACTTCATTATTTCTTGTCAGATTTCTTAAATCAAGTATACAAAGGTGTGTTTTCATTTGCAACATATTTTCTGGTAGGTATTTAATTTTAGCATTTTTCATATTTTATAGTTTGCCACTTTTCTTTCTGACTTGAATAACGTGGTGTTTTGTCTTTAGCCCTGTTGAGGAGGACAGAGATACAAAGATAATCTCAAAGGATGAGAAAGGTACGTGTTCTTTTCAGAAACACAACTTTGATGATTGCTCGGAGAAATTGTTTTTGTGTCGCATGGGGTATTTCAGCAGAAAAGTGTTGGAATCTGCAGTTGTTAAATATCAGAAGTGATTCACATCTTTTTGGACGTTTTAAAATCTATTTATGCCAAACCCCACCTATTTTCCTTTTATATCTTTTCTGAGCGTATCTATTTTGCACCCTTTTGTTTATATCTTGGTCTTCAAAAGTAGATGTTAATATGTGGCAAATATGTCCATGGTACTGAGGATGCTTACCAACAGCTGGTAGTGAGTCAAGAACCTTTCACAATTTTTACCTTAGTCTATATGCTTGTGATTCTTCATACCATCTTCTGTTTTGCTGAAATAATTTGGAGCCTAGTATTCATGTATTTAAATGCCACAGAAACATACAGCTTAACGTTGTCTTCAGGTTAGATGCATGTTATTAAATCTTTGTCCACACAGATCCTATTTATGGTGCAAATACGCATCATAAGCAAGATGAAAATTCTTGATCAACGGTGTCAGGTGCCTGCGCCTTCTTTTCATCATACTTCTTGATTTTAAGGCATCAAACTGCTGAGTCTTTGCAGCTCACACCACCTCTATTCTCTCCTGTCTGACTAGGGCAGAAAATTTAGAACTGAATGTTAATGTTGTTCTTATGTACTGGAGGCAGGCAGGCCAGCATCGTGTGGAAGTTCCAGTAATTCCTGTAGTAGGCAGGACACTCATTGTGAGATCCATCTGCCGACTGGACAGGAGGAATTTCTTTGGGTTTGATTTGGTTTTGCAACACAAACTGCTCTCATTGTCAGCTGCTTTTTCCAAGATCCAGGGTTATACCTGTCTGTGCAAGCTACTAGACCTCACCGTAAGCTCAGTTAGGGTCTGTTTACCTCTTGCTTGCAGTCTGTGATCTTGTGTTCTCTTATTTCAGAATATTTAAAGGAGTGATTTGTGCATGCTGTCATTTACCCAAGGACTTGAGTGTATTTTTTTTGTGGACTGGGAAAACTCTTCTTGAAGTTTGCACTCAAAATACCCTTCAGGAACTTGGGTGTCTGATGACAACTTTGCCCCTGCATATCTTCCTCCAAAGGATGTGCTGCGTTCCGTAACATTTGTTTAAATAATTTTCTGGCTAGTAAACAGCACTGGGGAGAGGTAGCTACTTGATTTTGTAACTCTGCATGCAGAGCAAAGTGGTTGAGTCAGGAGAAAGGTACAGAACTGCACACAAGTCAGTTCTGACTCATACGTTGCTATTTCCACACCTGTGTGAAAAGTAAGGTCTTCAGGACGAGGAGTTTTCCATGTTCGGTGCATTCATTATGAGAGCTGTATTGATAAGAATGTAGAAAAGTAAATTGATGAGCTCTTAAGTGTGGTGGCCTTGGCAGTTGATTTACGTATAGCTGAAAGATAACCTCCAGGGTTGAGGGCTGTTTCCCAGTACCTATATCCTTCAAGTTTCGAAGTTAGAGAGGATTTTATAGTCCCAGTCTTTCTTTGTCTTGGAAGTGCAGTACCATTGCAGGAGCACCTCTTTAAGTCTTACAGGAGGGCAAAAACTGGAGATGTTAAAACTGATCACAGCTTATTCAAAAAAGGCATTAAGGTAGTTTAAATAATCTAAAAAATCATGAGTAAAATAGAAGAAAGTGCTTATTTTCCTCTTTCTCCAGGACGCTGCTGCCAGCGTAAATGCAGGTGGCCATTTTAAAATGCTGGAAGCGTGTGGAGCTAAAGCATTAAAGCCTTCAGCTCAGCTCTTTGAAACACCAAGACTATGTATCTCCTGTGTGTTTGCATACATGACACACCTTTGTCCATGCAGGTCTTGAGACTAGAAGATGATGGGTGTAGACTTAGTCTCCTGTATATAAAAGGCCTCTTTTTCTTTCTTCTTTTTTTTTTTTAAAAAGAGTTTGGCACAAATGATTGCATGCTTCCCTCGGGAACTTTGTATAAATACTGACAGCAGTGTTCTCAGTGCTAAGCTCATGTTTGAGACAGTGACAAAAATTATCAGGAAGTAAGAGATGGAAAGACATCCAAGTAAAATATCTTTCAGAAAGGTTCTGGAAGAAATGTCTTCCCTAGATGAAAGGAGTTCTGAGAAATTCCACGTATCACACACACAAAAAAGCACATGGTTCGGCAGCAGGTGGCTGGACTGAAACATGCTTCACGGCATTCATGGAAGCCTTAGAAGTGAACACTACCAAGACTGGTAAAAGGATGGCTCAGGGGAGACTGGAAGCCGTATCCCTGCGTAAGTGCTTCACACTGAAATGCAAACACTAAAACTTGGAGTTCAACTGAAATACTTTTCAGACTTCACAAGTACATAGGCATTTATAAAATTATCTTTCTAGTTTAGATGCTAAATTGGATGAGTGTTCTGTAGTTCTTGCATAGTGAAACTAGATCTTTTCTGACTCCTGTAACTGAAGTCCCAGGCTTCATACCCCAACTGAGGAATCTGTGTGGGTAGAAATAGGAGAAAAATTACCTTTCTTTCTTCGGTGAATGTCTTTCCGTGCAAGGTATGGTTCATCTGCATCCCATCGTCATTCCCTTGGAGTTGAGGAGATAAGGAGGGCATGACATGAGCATATGTGTGTACCAACACAGTTCCCTCAACTCTAGCAGGTCTTCTGTCTTTTGCTGTATGTGCAGAGGTACTGGGATCTCTCCAGGCAAATTCTGAAGAGCCACAGTTAGTACAGAGATGCCCCAGTCCTGTTTGTTTCTTGAAGAATGACATAACATACTTCTGATGCATGTACCAAAGCCTGTAGTTCCATCCTAAAATTTTTGGACTTGTAATACTACTTGCCTTCAGAAATGTGTATCATGGGGGGGAGAATGTTACGTACTGCATTTCATTTGCTCTGTGATTTACAGAAATAAAAGATTTGTGGAATTGTTTTTAATTCAGAAGTAGTTGTTGAAGTAATTAGGATTTGGGGTATGCTTTGGTTTTGTTTGTTTGTTTTCCTAATTAGGTTGCGCTCCCAGCGGTTCTGGTAGGAACTTTTGGGTGAGTGGACTGGCTTCTACTACCAGAGCGACAGATTTGAAGAATCTGTTTAGCAAATATGGCAAGGTAAGGTGTTTGGTGGTGGGGGGGTTTTTTTAATTGTTTTTTTTTTCACTTGAAACTGTCTTAGTAAGACTTCTTAACCTCCTGTTGTTGAAAATACCAGTGACAGGAATCAAATTATCAAAAACATTGTGAGATATCAAGTTAAAAATTGAAGTAACATGCTGAACAAGTGCTTTTTTAATTGTTGCTTGCTTCCAAACAAATACAAAATTCCATTTTCGTTTCTTTATTTGAGACAGTCAGTGACTGTTTACATATACTTCTGTCCCCCGGCTGTAGTATGGTATCTTAACCCACTGGAATTCACAGTTAGGGGTGCATTTAGCATTGTTTATAAAAGATTTCCTTAGGACTAAATAAAACATGCACCAAATGTCGAAACGTAGTTATTGGGGAATATCTTAAGAATTGTCTTGGTACGTGAAGTTTTATTTTTGTCGAGAGTTGGCACTTGCTTTAAAAAGCACCTGTTTGAGTAGTTTGCTGGGGGTTTTGGTTTGGTTTTGTGGGGAGGGGTTTCCTGCAGTTGTTATTATTAATAGAAAAAATGGCAAGTTACTCTCCCTGTCGGTCGGGAAATTGAAAGAGCTAGTTTAATAGAAGACTGATGTCAGAGCCATCAGTAAGGATTTTTGTCAAAACTTTGAAGCCTATTTGAAGATGACTGACAGTGGATTGTAGTAAGAAAACTGTTACGTGCTAGCAATCTGCTATTGAACGTCTAATGAAAATACTCTAGAACTTAAATGTCACTTTTCAATAGGTGCAAAAATGGATTAAGTGTAGCACAGCTTTGAGTTTGCCTGGAAGTCATGAGACTAGTAAAACTTTTTTAATGTTCCTCGTAACAATAAAAATGAAATTCTTTCCTTCCATGTATGTTTTCAGAATTCCATCTGGTAATCTGGAATGTTGATCATAGAGATACACCACGAAATTTTAAGTGTAATTAGAAACGATGCGACAGCCAACGTAGTATTTGCCTCTACTTAGATGCCATAGTACCATTTAGTCATTTAAATAAAATCACTGTTATTTTCTTTGGAGTATTAGCAGAGGCAGAGCTTCCTAGAAGTAGATGTACATCTGCAATAAATCAAATGCTCACAAGTATGTTTGTTATTCAGCTGCACCTTAAAATATGACACCTCAGTGAAATATGATTGATTTTGTTAATACAAAGTGAGCTGTACTGAATACATGAGCATAAGTAAGCACTGTTTATGAAAATGGGTGTTTTATGTGGGCTTTATCAAGTTACACTTTTTGGGGAAACTTCCTGTTTCTCAAACAAGATTGTAGATAACGTTGTGGATCTGCCTCTTAGCAGTGACATGAAAACATGTTTTTGAGGACGCGGTGGGACTTTGCAGTTGATCTGGCTGTTAGCATGCAGGTGGAAATTGGCTTACTGATTTTTATTAGGTTTTTACTACATTATACATAAGCAAAATTACGTTGTTGGTGTAAACTTAGCCTTTTTTTGTTTCCATGTTTGTTTTTTAAATGATCTTTCTTTAGAATGGAATTCAGTCTTTGGCTCAGCTATTGATTCAGCTTTTGTAGTGTTGCGTTGGTAACAGAAGCATGATTGGCTCCAGGCAATGCTCCCTTTTGTATTTGTTAATCTCTTAAAAATAGAAGTTTCCTGAATGTTGATGGACAGGAATTAAAGAGGATAAAAATGCAGCTTGTACGTCTTGCTGTTAAATGGCGAGACGTCGTTACAGTGAGTGTAATACCCCTTTATTTTGGAAAGGTGGTAGGTGCAAAAGTGGTCACCAATGCTCGCAGTCCTGGTGCTCGCTGTTACGGCTTCGTTACGATGTCTACAGCCGAGGAAGCAACAAAGTGTATCACTCACCTCCACAAAACGGAGTTACACGGGAAAATAATTTCTGTAGAAAAAGTGAGTACTGATCCTCAAAGATACCCCATTACCATCAGACTGTACAAATGATCGAGACCACATTCTCAGCTGATGATGGGCAAAATACATTTCAGGCAAAAAATGAACCTGCTGGGAAGAAGCCAAGTGGAAAAAAAGAGAATGAAGCAAAGAAAGAAACAGTCAGTGAGAGGTACTGTTTAAAAATTCTTTGTCCAAAGGTGTTTTGCTGTTCTTCAGTCTACGTTGGTTTGTCAGGAAAAATGAAGTTACAGTAAGAATTTCTGTGGTAAACATACAAAAAGAGCAGTAGGTGCTTTTTTCCAACTTCTGCTAAGAGAGAAACTTCTGGTAGGCATTGGAAAGTTGCAGTTTCAAGAACACCTTTTAATTTAGCTATATTTGGGTTTTAGTAAAGATTGTGATGCTTTTGTGTCCTAAATCTATAGGAAAGGCCGTTTGAGAATTTTGATCACTATGTCACTGTTTCTTCGTTAAATTTTTCTCTCGTTGGAATAGGGTTTTTTCAGGTGGTTGCGGTCACAAACAGTTAAAGATGAGTTGTCCAAGATCCTGTTTCCAGAGCATGTTCCTCCAGCACTATGCTTTTTCTCTCTAGCATTATGGAAAGTAGTTGAAAAAGATACTTAAGAGAGTGATAAGACACTAAGTCCTTTGCTTTAGTTATCTTCTTGAGGCGTAACTCCTATTAAATGCTATTTGCTGAGGAGTTTTTGCCTTTATTTCACCTAGTTGCTTGACAGAAATGGCTCGCATTGGCACTTCGTAATTGTTGTGTTTTGGAAGAAACTTTGTGGGCATTAAGCGCATGGTGGTGTGAATTTTTTCTCTTGCCTCCAGTTGAGATACCTGAATCAATCACAGCCAAGTTTTTATGACAACTGCACAGCATAGTCTGATTGTCTTTATGGCGTAGGAAGTTGTAGAAGGACATCTTTGGAAACCTAATTATGACTGTCTTACCACATCAGAATTCTCCTTTGTTACTGTGTTGCTACCATTCTTTAATTTTCTTTCCTCTTACGCTGTATTAGTGTAATCTGTATTAATATCTATCTACAGACCTGGCAGTGTTAAAAGGGATGAGAAATCTGACCAAAAGGATGATCCTAAAAAGACAGAAGACAAAGATGAAAAGGAAAAAAAAGATAAAGATGAACTGAAGTCTGGTTCATCAGATCAACCTAAAACTATTAAGTCGGGTAATTTGGCTATTCTTTTTTTTTTAGAGTAAAAGATACAGTGAAGTATGAATAACTAATGGTTCTTGGTTGGAAATCCAGAAGGTATAAAGAGGCGGTGGTGGGGTGTGTGTTCAATATTGTGTCATCCTTAACAGATGCACTTGGAATAGGTGTAGTGAAAGAGCTGATTTTGAAGAGAGGGTTAAAATGCCTGGGTTTACATTTTAGAGAACGTAACTTCTGGCGTAGCAATGAGTGGTGTAGGTTATGTGGTTTGATTGTTCTTTCCATCTCTTTCCCCTCAACCTCTGATTTATTTAGGAAGTAAAGGAACAGAGAGAACAGTGGTAATGGATAAATCCAAAGGAGAACCCGTTATTAGTGTGAAAACATCAACTGCATCAAAAGACAGAGTAAGTAATGTTTCTGCATGGGAAACATCATGTCTCAGCTTTCCTTTGAAACAAATACCGAATCCTGCCAAGCTGCACGTAACCCACACTTGTCTTACTGATCTGTTCAACTTAGAGTTTCTGTAGTATGGATTTCAGTCTTAATTAGTAAAGTGCCGTTCATAGGCTGATACCATATTCAGCAATGAAATCCTGCCAACACACGTGGGAATGCAAGTGTCACCGTGATAATATACGGGGTCTGTAATGTTAAAAAAAGAACAGCTTTTTTGAAAAATGTGGGGAAACAAGCTTTGAGACATGTATATGTGTGAATGGAAACGGAGCTTAGAGTATTGTTTGTGATAGTTGTCCTTTTATAAATGTGCTCCATTAAGTTTCTCTGCTTAAATACAGAGCATTAAGAGCCAGGATCGCAAATCAGAGAGCAGAGAGAGACAAGGCATTGTGCCATTCGACAAAATTAAAGCACAGCGAAAAATGAGGGAGGCAGAGCAGCGCCGGTAAGAGCAACAGTGAAATTGTTTGAATTTTTTTTTTTTCTAGAATGAATATAATTTTCTTTTGATTCAAATGACTAAGAAATAAAGAGGGAGTTGATTTGGTTTTTACGTGTAATTTGTTACATGCTTGTGGGTCACATATCTGTTGGATTGAGAAAGCTCCGATTGCTGACTCTGTTAATACTAAGCTTGAAATTGTGTTTGGGGGGAAAAAATTGCAGTTTGCTTTTTGTTCTTCCATTTTTTTAGTTTAGATTGATTTAAGCATGCTGCTTTCCTTAGCTGACCGTGTGTTACAGAAGCAGTGAAATGATAATTCTGAATTCGCCACACTCACATATACAGGGAAAGATCAGAAGAGTTGTCTTTCTCAGAGTATGGCCTTGTCTTTCTTGGCGTAGCATTCAAAGTCTCCATAGTGTTAGAAATAAAGCAAAAATTCATATTTTTTTTAATTTAAATACATTGTGTCTGTAAAGAATTTGGAGGATTTTCATTGTATCTTTTTAGTTAAGAACCTAATTCAGGTATTCAGTGGGGTATTTCTGTTTTCATTTGGTTTAATACAGGATAAAGGTGGTAATGGCCATCCTTCAAATTCCTTGCTACAACTGTGACCTAAGTTCCATGTTAAAACATTTTCCACACGTTACAAAACTTCTATTACTTATCTAAAGGAAGTTGATTTGGACAGGGGAAAAATGCTTTCATCATTCTTACTGGAGAGGAACAAGTTTCTGTCTCATAGGCAGATTTCTGAGCCTCAGTGGAATCATATTATCCAACGTACTGTTCTGGCTTCTTCAGAGCTGGGTTTTTTATTTGAGTAGAAGGAGTGAGCTTGGGGCATTTGGACTGAAATTCTCCTGACCGTATAGGATTATTTGCCCCCACAGGTGGGTTTTGTGGGGGTAATATGACCAGTCTCTAAATACAAATAATTCACGCATACACTGTGTGTCTTCCCTCCCCCAGGTATGATTTCAAAGAGCTGAAACAAGTTTGCAGTCCCCGTGGGTTTAATTTTTAATACTGCTTTTCTTTTTTTCTTTTTGAACTTCCTTTATTTGTTGAAGTATTAGATCTGTAACTTTTGTTTCTGTTAAAATAGCACACGTGAGCGTCGAGAGAGACAGCAGCACCTGCAGACTATCCGGGAACGAGAAGAAAGGGAGAGGCTTGAGATCGCTCGGGAGAGACTGGAAATTGAAAGGCAGCGTCTTGAACGAGAACGGATGGAAAGAGAAAGACTGGAAAGAGAACGAATGCACATAGAGCATGAAAGGAGAAGAGAACAAGATCGCATTCAGCGAGAAAGAGAAGAGCTGCGACGCCAGCATGAGCAACTGCGCTATGAACAGGAACGTCGGTCTGCAATGAGAAGACCGTATGACATAGATGGCAGGTAAAGCCAGCAAATACAAGTTAGGCGAGTGGAAAACGTTGCTGCCAGGTGCTGTCTCATCAGCCTGTGCTATAAAAAGCTTTTCGTACGCTCTCAGTTTCCATTAATGAGCAGTTGTTGATCGCACTGGGACGATCGTGTGTAATGGCCCCAGTCAAACTATTCTCTGAGGTTTTTCAACTCCCATTTGAATTTCCTTATCCTCCTTCTGGTTTGCACAGTTTGGAAGGAGGAAACAGTATCAAAAGTCATTGTCTAGACTAAATATGTCCTTTCTTTCAGGAGAGATGATCCATACTGGCCAGAGGCAAAACGAATGGCGCTGAATGACAGGTACCATTCAGATTTCAGTCGCCAGGATCGCTTCCATGACTTCGATCACAGGGATCGTGGCCGTTATCAAGATCATTCAATAGACAGGTTGGTGTCTTACCTCCACCATGTTGCCTGAAATGGAAAGACAAAAATGTATTTAATGTCACATCTTTCTGCCTTTTCTGTGTGTTTGGTTTGCATTTTGTTTTTAAGTGTGGCTTAGTGGCTGTGGACTCTCTTACATACCCATGAAGAGATCGGTACTGCGCTGCCTTCTGGCAGGCTTGCTCAGAGTGTTCTGCCTGCAATGCTGTGTCACACGTGTGTAGGGTTCTGAAAAATTTCTAAATAATATTGTAGGCACGTAGTATCTTAATGGGAATATTCTGGTTTATACCTTAGGACTAACTGGGTTTTTGAGGAATCCAAAATGTGTCATGGTTTCCATACGTTCCAGCTCTTTGTGCCTTTTGTAGATAAAGTTGGTTCTGTGTGGATTGGTTGGTTCTAAGCAGGATTTTTCATCTCTGTTGTTAGACAGATGGGACTTTTATAGACTGATTGTGGTGGGGTGACCCTGGCTGAAGCCCAGGTGCCCACTAAAGCCGCTCTTATCACTCCCCTCCTTAACTAGAAAAGGTGTAACAAACGGCTCGCGGGTCAAGATAAGGACAGGGAGAATTTGTTCACCCGTTACCGTTCCAGGCAAAACAGACCAGACTTAGACAGGAATTCATCTGATTTATTACCAAGCGAAACACAGAGCAGTGAGAAATAAACCCAAATCTTAAAAACCCTCCTCCCACCCCTCCTTCACTTCATTCCCGATCTCTCCCTGTTCCCCCCAGCAGCACAGGGGGATGGGGATGGGGGTTGTGGTCAGTCCATCCCATGGTGTCTCTGCCGCCCCTTCCCCCTCAGGGCAGGACCCCTCACACTCTGCCCAGCTCCAGCCTGGGGTCCCCCCATGGCAGACAGTCCCCCCCCAACTGCTGCAACGTGAATCCTTCCCAGGGGCTGCAGCCCTTCCCCAGCTGCTCCCGTGGGTCCCTCCCTGGGGTGCAGCCCTTCAGGAGCAGCCTGCTCCAGCAGAGGTCCCCCACGGGGTCACTAGTCCTGCAGCAACCCTGCTCTGCCATGGACTCCTCTCCCCACAGGGCCACAGGTACTGCCAGGAGCCTGCTCCAGCACGGGCTGCCCACAGGTCACAGCCTCCTTCAGGGGTCTGCCCCTGCTCCAGCATGGGGTCCTCCACAGGCTGCAGGGGAACCTCTGCTCCCCATCACCCCTCCACAGGCCGCAGGGGAACCTCTGCTCCAGTGCCTGGAGCATCTCCTGCCCCTCCTTCTGTACTGCCCTGGGTGTCTGCGGAGTTTCTCACATCTTCTCACTCCTCTCTCTGGCTGCAAAAGCTCCCGTGGTTGTTTTGGGTTGGTTTTTTTTTTTGTTCCCTTCTTAACTCTGTTACCCCAGAGGTGCTGCCACCATCACTGATGGGCTCAGCCTTGGCCAGCGGCGGGTCGGTTTCGGAGCCGGCTGGGGTTGGCTCTGTCAGACCAAGGGGAAGCTTCCAGCAGCTTCTCACAGAAGCCACCCCTGTGGCCCCTCCACTACCAAAAGCTTGCCACGCAAACTCAAAACACTGCTGTATGTTTCACTACCACAGTTTGATTTTAATTGTCTGTTTGTAGGAGAGATGGATCAAGGACAATGATGGGAGATCGGGATGGACAAGTGAGTTGCTTTATAAAGCTACAGAAACATCTTACCTTCTTAGAAACTGGTTTTCTATAGGTGTATCAGATGAAATCTCAGTAGTTGAGAATGAAATTACATCTCCCAAAATACGTATCGATAACCAGATTGTCTCATTTTCTTCAATAAGATGAATTTGAGTTCAAAGACTTACTAGAAAAGTTAAATATAGTTATTCTGATACAAATAAAACACGTGGATTGTGTCAAAAAGGTGGAGTATTCCAAAAGATTGTGTGGAAAAGGCAGAGGTACAAAATACGCCTAAAAGTCACTTTATGAGATTGTGTGGAAATAACAGCAATGCTAGTAGAGATGTTTGCATGTTTGGGAGGGCGGGGGACAAAGATCTTGGGGGCACATTGAAGCAGTGAGAGATTAATTTTGTGGAGTCACAGAATCCTCAAGTGCCCTTTACCGATGGCAACGCCGTGAGACTCGGTGGGACCTGGGCAGGCTGGGGAATTGGACAGAGGGGAGTAGCGCTAAGTGGAACAACAGGCAATGTAAAGTCCTGCTCCTGGGGAGGAGTGAGCCTGTGCAGCAGTACCTGCTTGGGACCAACCAGATGAAAAGCAGTTTTGTGGAGAGATTCACCACCTTAGAATGGTGGTGAAGCTGACCGTGAGCCAGCACTGAACCCTCCTGGCCAAGGTGGTCAGTAGCATTGTGGGCTGCGTCAGGAAGAGTGTTGCCAGAAGGCCAAGAGAGGTGATCCTCTTTACTCGACACCCATCTGGCATACTGTGTCCAGTGCTGGGCTCCCCAGTACAAGAAATACAAGAGCTTACTGGAGTGAGTGCAGCCCAGGGCCACAAGGATGATTAAGGGCCTGGAGCATCTTTTGTATGAGGAGAGGCTGAGGGAGCTGGGGCTGTTCAGCCTGGAGACGAGAAGGCTCGGGGGTTATCTTACCGCTGTGCATTAATACCTCGTGGGAAGGAGGGTATGGAGAAGATGGAGCCAGCCTCCACTCAGTAGTGCCCACTGGCAGGACAAGAGTCAATGAGCACAAACTGAAACACATGAAATTCCATCTGAAGATGAAACAAATAACCTTTGGGGGGGGGTGTGGGTGGTTTGTTTTTTAAACTGTAATTGTGGTCAAATACTGGGATAGGTTGCGTGGGAAGTTGTGAAGTTTCCAGCTCAAAACCTAAGGGGGACTGTTCTGGACACCCTGCCCTGGTGGACCCTGCTCGAGCAGGGCGGTTGGACTAGATAATCTCAGGAGGTCCCTTCTGTCCTAAATGATTCTGAAATTGAGTCATTACAGCTGAGCAACTTTAAACAATTAAAAGAGCCTATTTTGGGCAGTCCTGTAAGCGTTCTTTGCCTTTTAGCATTATCCAGATGAGCGTCATGGAGGACCAGACCGTCATTCACGAGACTCTCGGGAAAGTTGGGGTAGCTATGGATCTGACAGAAGAATGAGCGAAAGTAGAGGGATACCCCCCCAGTCACGGTTAGTGCGTTTAACTGAGAATATTTTGTCTTGTGCATCTAAGGAGTATTTCCCTGTGTGAAAGTGGGATGCAGTTTTTGGAAGTAAAATTCTTTTTTTTTTTTTTCCCAGCTTTCACCCCTGAGTCTGCTCTCTGTTGGATGCACTACAAATGAGTAGCTTTTTCAGCTTGCCTTGTGCATCAAAACATGTCTTGGCTTCATGTTTTCAGTTAATTTTACCTAACACTACTATCAAAGCTTGGTATTTCCAGGGTAGTGGTTCTTCCTCGCTTTGGCGTAGCTGGAAGCACTGTCCTGTCAGCCCTTTGAAAGGGAAGCAAGTTAATAAAATGCTTACAGGTTGGGGGTGTGTTTTGAGGTTTTGTGTGTGGTTTTGTTTTTTAATAAGTCCTGTGAGTAAGCCAGCCTACAGAAAAAACCAAGAATAAATCGGTCAGAACAACAAGCTGAGATGTTTGGAATAAATTGGGACATCAACGTAGCATAAACCAGATTAAGAAAATCTTGTTGTCTTACGTGCCACGTTAGTTGGATTGAACAGAAGGCTTACTGCTGAGCTTTGATTTGACAGACAGCAATAGCAATCCAAGATTTGTGTGTACCTTGGCAAGGCATTTCAGTAAGTCTGCGACTTGGTTTACTTGAGCCTATTTTGTATGGTCTGGCTCATGTGAGGAGGTTTGAATTGCCTACGTTTGCAGGGATGGACGTGACTGGGGAGATCACGGCCGAAAGTTTGAAGGACATCAAGATCGTTCGTGGCAGAGCACTGTGGATGGCGGGATGATGGGACGGGATCACGAGAGATGGCAAGGTACGCTTCTTGCACAGCAGCTCGTTAGTTGTGCTACGCAGAGCAGAAAACACAGGCATTACTCGGAGATGAATTAAAACTATCACTGTGGATCTAAAGGAAGAATTTGAACTCTTTTAGGTGGAGGTAGAGGCAGACCTGGCCACGTGATGCATCGTGGAGGCATGTCAGGGTAAGAACTTTAAAAAGAGCTAAGTGTTTGTTGCCCTTTTATGGGGTATATCTCCTGTTTAAAAAGAACACCCGTCACCTCAGCCTGGCCACCAGAGTCACAAGAGAAAGTTAATGTCTGCATCCTTCCTAGGCGTGGAGGCTTCATGCAAGGCGGCAACCAAAGTCAGATGATGCACGGAGGAGGAATGCAAGGAGAAGGATTTGCTGGCCAGGAGAGAGCAAACAGACCTAATGATCCTCGTTTCAACCGTCGCTACTGAATGTCTTTTAATTTTTAATGCAAGGTGGCAACTGAAATGAATCTGTTACCCAGGGTTACCATTAATTGTAACTGATGGGCTACTGTACCTGTAATTTTTTTTAAGCTGCTGCCATATTACATCACTCAATCCAATGTGAACTCATTTGTTTTGTAATGTGTTGTTCATATCCCATTTAAACTGTTTGTTAATGAAGCATTCCATTTTCCATAAATAAAACCCAGTTTACAGGTAACGGCTTTGTTTCAGCAGCGCCTGGAAACGCTGTTAACATTCAGCTGTATGTTAAACCACAGAACTTTCCTTCCGTGGTGAAGGGTCAAAACGCCGTAGGGGTGTCCCTTTGCACCGTCAGTAGCACACAGCTCCCAGAAGTACCTGGAAATACAGCTGGCTGCGGTGCTGCCAAGAGGAGAAAGTCCCGTTACTGTCAGGAGTGGGCTCACGGGGGGTTTCTTCCATCTTCAGAGATGTTTTTTCTCAGTTGCCTGAAGTTCTGGTTTTTTTCAGTTGCTCCCTGCAGCCTGCATTGTTACAGGAAGTGAAACTCTTCAGGTCTGTCTTCATCAGGGTTGAGGCTTCCCACACGGGAGGAGGGTCCCTGTCGACAAATGATGTAAATTCTAAAAAACTGCTTTGGCTGCCGTGGGGAGTTGCGGAGGCTGGCTGGATCGCACTGAGGCACCAACCTCAGTGTAAAAGGTTTTGCTTTAATGGTGAAGCTGCGGCTCAGAAAGACTTGAGTCTTTGTTCAAGAACACAAACCAGGCGTGCAAACAGAAAGACTGGATTTCCAGACAGCTACACTTCATAGCAACTACCTAATAATTCCGTTGGTCTAGCCAGAACCCAGTGCCTCCTTGCTTTAATCCTTCAGACGTTCATCTCTGCTACAGAGAAAGAAGAGAGCAGTGATATCCCCAGACCTGCTCTGCCTTGTCTTTCCCAATTCTGCTGGTTGACCATTAAGCACGAGGCCAGGAGAATCCCTCCCGCTGGCTATAACAGAGCCCTGTCCCTGTTACTGTACCTGGACCTTCTCTGCAAGAATTGTGTGGAAAGGTGAAGCTCCAGCACAGAGCTTTAAAGAGGGCTTCCTTCCTTGTCCTCGGCAGATCCACGGCATCCAAAAGGGGTTAGGAGATTTCCCCTCCAGCTCGAGCAGGCTTTATTTACAGCACCACACGGTTATTTGTGAGCGTGAGGAACGCTGCCATATGCTGGTCTGCTGTGTAAGGAGTTCGGAGAGGTTGGAAAAGTCACTTCTAGGACCCAGACCACCCTACTGCATCAACAACCTACATAGAGATGCACAAGGACTAGTATTTTATCATCTAGAGAGACAATTACTCTAATATTATTCTAATAAGAGAACCTTTTTCACCACGGGGAGGGACATAACCAGTCACATTGGAGCCTCTTGCTGTCTCATGATGGTTACTGCACCGGCACCCCCTTTCCCTTAGGAGGGAGGGTGTTCCACTGAGCTGCAGTTCCCCCTAACGCCGCCAGAGGGCGAGACACTGCACGGCTCGGCAGGCAGCCAGCGGCCGCCATCCGCCCCGTCCTCAGAAATGGGGATGGCCGGACAGACTGGGCTTGGGGCGGCGGGCAGGGACACCCCCACCAGCCCAGGGGGCCCAAAGCCCCATCCAACCTGGCCTTGGGCACTGCCAGGGAGCCAGGGGCAGCCACAGCTTCTTGGGGCACCCTGTGCCAGGGCCTCAGCACCCTCCCAGGGAAGGATTGCTGCCTCCCAGCTCAGCTCCAGCTCCCCTCCTGCAGCTTCAGGCCCTTCCCCTTGGCCTGGCCCCCCCTGCCCTGCAACCAGCCCCTCTCCAGCTTTCCTGCAGCCCCTGCAGGCACTGGGAGGGGCTCCAAGGGCTCCCTGCAGCCTTCTCTGCTCCAGGCTGGACAAGCCCAGCTCCCTCAGCCTGGCTCCAGAGCAGAGGGGCTCCAGCCCTCGCAGCATCTCCGGGGCCTCCTCTGGCCTCGCTCCAGCAGCTCCGTGTCCTTCCTGTCCTGGGGCCCCCCGAGCTGGCCGCAGCACTGCAGGGGGGTGTCAGCAGAGCGGGGCAGAGGGGCAGAATCCCCTCCCTGGCCCTGCTGGTAATAAAAAAGTAATAAATCCACACAGCATAGGTGGAGACAAAGCTAAACAGCTGCCTGCTATGCCCCAATTCCAAATAAACTCAGGAGATGATGTGACCCAACTTAAGCAGAACCTCGGAATCTCTGCTACTGCTGTAAGCAGGCTGCATCTGTGTGGTTAATTACTGCTTTAATGAGTTGCTGTAACATCTAAAGCTCACAGTAAAACGTAAGCATACTGATTAACTCAGGATTGCATGGGCCAGAAATCGGGTTTGCCTAGCCTTTTTTTTTTTTTCAAAGTTCATTCATAAAATCCCATTGAGAAAGCACACTACAGTGAAGAAGCTTTAAACAGCAATTAAAGAGCAAAAAAGTGGTACAGAAGATCATGACAAGAACGGAGAACTGAAGTTCCACGCATACCAGAGGTGCAGCCTTGTACCTGTTGGTGCACGGCGTGTGCACATAAATCAGGACTGTGCTTCGTTCAAAGCGATTCCAGTTGGTAGCAAACGCTAGAGAGGTGAAGACTCGCTCAGTGACCGTGCCAGAACTTTCTGGCCCAGTGGGATGCGGGAGTTGACACAGCCCCATTCACTGAGTCCCGAATCTCACCCTCCCTTTATCTCCCCGGACATTGAAGCTGACTGCGGGTAAGTGTTTGCACAAAAGGCTTGATGATAAGCACAGAGGGAATCTGGGGTTGATACAGTGCCTTCAGCCCTTGCAAAGAACGGGCGTATTTTGGGACTGAGCCTCTTTCGCCTGGACCAGCACTACTACTTTTATAAAGGCTGAGCAGAGCCAGTGCTTCAGGACACAAGGTCCCAAATGCAGGCAGATGTGTGTCACCCCCCTCTCCTTCACTGACCTGGTGCACGTGATAAAACCAACTTAGAGCGTGTTCCAGTGCTCTGAATATCAAGGGCTGGTTAGGCTCACCGTTGGTGGTCCAAGGGTCTGGCAATGCCACCAGCCCTACAGCCACACGCTTCATTTTCTTTCCTTTGGTGTTTCAGGAACTGATCAGCCCGTCTGTGGGCGCTGAATCGCAGACCGAGGGGAGCAACGTGGGCCACAGCTCTGATCCCTGCTGCTGGGCTGCCAGCGGGCCAAACCGCAGCTGAACACCAGCGGCGCTGCGCAGGTACGTTCCCTCACTGGCCAGACAACGAGCTGCACTCCCCTCCCCCTGCGTTGTAAAGGCTTCAGCCAGCCAACGTTTTCCAGCAAAACACAACTGGGATTGCACGAGAGATTAAAAGGTACGTTCCGAGAGGGAAACTTTCCTGGTAGGAGTGGGGGAAATGGGCGTAATTTTTGAAAATGCAGACAATCATGTGGCACTTCAAAACATGTTAGTTACAAGCCCGTGCTGGGATCTGAGTCACGGGCCACACAGAACGCTTGTACCTGATGCTTAAGTCACAGAATCATCAAGGTTGGAAAAGACCTTCGAGATCATCCAGTCCAACCGTGCCCCCCCCCCACCTATTCCCCACCAAACCATGTCCCTGCGTACCACATCCAGCCTGTCCTTAAACACCCCCAGGGACGGGGACTCCAGCTCCCAAGGCCAATTATCCTTTCTGCAGCACGGGGAAACAAATTGGCTTAAACTGGGTTAGTAAAAGCTGGTTTTCTTGTCTCTTTTTTCTTTTTCTCCCCATGTGTAGCCAGAGATTTTAAGGGCTTGAAAAGATACCAGTAAGTCTGGAGGTGGGCTTGGAGCATCCCATAATGCAGCTTAGTGCCACAATGCTGGCAGAAGTAAACTTCTCCTCCTCCTCCTGACAGGTCCATTAGAGACAGCCAGAGCGCTCGGTAACCGGTGACAGGAAAGAGGCAGCCTGTGGAAGTCGTTATTACATCTCTGAGGCAGAAAGCTAAAAACTGGAAAGGACCCGATATATAGGTGAAAATAGAGAACTACAAAATGCACTGAATGGGTTTTAGACCTCCCCGCTAATGCCAGCTCTTTTTGTGAGGAAGTATTCCAGAACTGGCTGGTGTCACCATGGTCAGAAAGAGAAAAGATACTGGGTGAGCTGAACAAAACACACTTTCTTACTGTGAGCGTGGTCAAACACTGGTATAGCTCATCCAGGAGGTGGCGGAGTCTGAGTCCTTTGAGATGTCCAGACCCTGGCTGGACACAGTCCTGGGCAAGCTAGTCGTCCTGGCATGAGCATCAAGGCTGAACCAGATTATCTGAGAGATCCTTTCCAAACTCAACAATTCCGTGAGCAGCAGCACAGGCACCATTTTAACGAGTCCGTTTCTAAACTGCCACTTTGTCTGCTCAGCAAAGGAATCTGTTTAGCACCCTGTCTTACCTACAATCATTTTTAGGGATCACAAACTGGATTTGCCAAAACATTTGACTTAAATCCAACAACTGCATGAAAGGATCAGTCTCTTATGGAACGAACACGTTGTCATCGAGATGCAGGAAGAGGAGAACGGATGTGTTGGGTCAGATGAAAAAGTCCTTCCCACTCAGTATTCTTTTTTAGAGGCAGGTGCGTAAAGAAAAAGATGTTGGAACAGGGTGGATGTAGAGCAATCCTTCACCAGGTGACCAACTCCCCGTGTCTGGCATGGAGCTGCAGCTTCCATCTGGACCATTAGGTTAAGAGACACTGATGGATCCATCCTCCAGGGATTAACTTAAGCGCTTTTTAAAGTTATTTATACCTTAGCCAAATCCTCTGAAATCTCTTGGCACTAAGTTGCATCATATATATATACTTGTTTAAAAAAGGAAACAAAACTCCACAAATCCTTCTTCCTTCTTGTGCTGTGCATCTGCTTCCTAATCTGAGTAAGCACTCGCCCTACCCTGCCTAGCACCCCTATTTCCTGTCCTGGAGCTCTGTCTTGGCTCATTCCGTAACTAACACAGACTGGAACAACGTGACTGTCAGCAAACCAGCGTGGGAGAAATGCTGCCAGCAGCCAGGACAATCTCTGTCCCTAGTTCTGGAAGCTCACATAGCTTAGACCTGTCAGGTCTTGATGGTACATGTCTGCAAGAGAGGAGGCCACAAATCTGAGGGCGGGGGCCTCTCTCCTACGAGGACAGGCTGAGGGAGCTGGGCTTGTCCCGCCTGGAGCAGAGAAGGCTGCGGGGAGCCCTTGGAGCCCCTCCCAGGGCCTGCAGGGGCTGCAGGAAAGCTGGAGAGGGGCTGGTTGCAGGGCAGGGGGGGCCAGGCCAAGGGGAAGGGCCTGAAGCTGCAGGAGGGGAGCTGGAGCTGAGTTGGGAGGCAGCAATCCTTCCCTGGGAGGGTGCTGAGGCCCTGGCACAGGGTGCCCCGAGAAGCTGTGGCTGCCCCTGGCTCCCTGGCAGTGCCCAAGGCCAGGCTGGATGGGGCTTTGGGCAGCCTGGGCTGGTGGGGGGTGTCCCTGCCCATGGCAGGGGGTGGCACTGGGGGGGCTGGGAGGCCCCTTCCCACCCAAACCATTTTATGATCCTGTAAGTAGCTTTCACATCAATAACATGCTTTGTCTGACACAGGCACTCCTTCCTCAGCTAGCTTGAAGACAAGTGCTTTGTCTTCAAACAGCATCTTTTACTGTTACCTTGGATTTTTTTAGTGGGTTTTTTTTAACTTTTGTTGGCTTGTTTTGAATTAGATGGCATTCACCTCCAAGATAACTCAGCTTCAGTATAATCTGTTTAGTCAGCAAGCTTGGCAGCTTTAGAACAGGGGGTTTACCTCAGCACAGGGCCATCGCTTCACCACAACCGATCCAGGATCTCTGCTGAAGCCTCTGATCACTGGTAAGACAAAGCAATTACTGCAGTCTCTAGGCTAAAACCAACCCAAATACAAATGGAAGTTCCAAAGTCTTTTATTGCAGCCCTTGCACGGCCGAGCTGCCCTCTAGAGGGATGTATCATCCCAAAGACAGCACGGGATGGAGAGAACCATGAACCCTGGAGAACGTGTTCATTTGACAAGATCCTTCACATACTTCCAGCCTTCCACAGTGTATTCACAGGCCCTGGTGGGAGCTACAGACAAGGCAGACATGACTGTCTGCACTCCTGCAAGGAAAGCAGAGAAGAATTATCCCAAGAGCAGCACCATTCAAGCCAAATCTCCTAATGTTATTCTAGCACTATAGATATCTTTAAACACAGAGAGAAAAATCTATCTCAGAAGCTTTCAAACACACCGAGGTCCGAATGATCCTTGGTTCAAGTACAGCTTTATTGTCTCAGTGGCATTTGTGACACAGGGAAATTCCACCTTCAGGACTAGACAATTACAGTGGTGACACAAAGAACGGAGCTGAGTTCCATTTTATCTCTGGCCTTGCCAGAGACTCCATGGGTGATGTTGGACGTGTCACAACACTTGTGGACCGTGCTTCTCCACAGTCACACAAAGACTTTTTGCTGCATTGTAAAAAACTATAAATTAACCTACTAGGTATTTATAATATTTAGAACATGCTTGGCCTTCAAACAAGATGTCTAAAATTCTAGCAGTAATTGGGAGTACTCGTCCCTCCTGAAAAGTCAGAGGCTGAGTTCAGGCATACCAGCATCTGAAGAGTTTATAAACTCTTCCATCTTTAACCAAAGGGTCACCTTTCTTAAGAATAAGTCATCATGTACTTTTATGCTCTAGTTTCCCTCATCACTACCAGTGCTGATGGACTCACTGGTGCATAAACGCCACCTATTCACCGTGGGGCTCACAGGCCTCCCCAAACAGCTCACTGCAACAGTCAACCTTAGGTTCTAGGACGGCATAGCATGCCTGCCGTGGGCACGAGCGGGCAGCGAGCTGCGTAGGTAAAAGAAACACCAGCTCCCCTGGTTAGAAAAGGCACACAGGTTTATGGACACACCCCCTCCTTATTTCACAGGTGGAACAACAAGGAATTTAAGTCCAAAGTGACTGAGTGGGCTGGTGGTAAAACCCAGAGCAGAATCCACCTCCTTAGTCCCGGTCCCAACGCTCCTTCCACGAGTGTAACATCTATCGCCTCCCTCTCCAGCACTCAGTTTAGGAGGACAGTACTGAAACTAAAACTGGCATAAGCTACAACACTCTTGGCCCCGTGCCCCTTTCACAGCTGGCGAGATGTTATTTTACCTTTATTCCAGGAATCAGAGGGGGAAAAGTCAAATTTTGGAGTGGGTGGGAGCTAGAAAGAGAGAGACAAAGTGTCAGCACTTGCGGGGCTTCACTTACAACAGGATTCACACCACCCTGGAGAGGAGAAGCCTCTTGCCCTCAGATCTTAAAGACATTAGGTGCCTACCCTCCGTAAGTCTCAAAAGGGGTCAGACATGTCTGGACTTTGGTCTCTCCCCCCTGTACAAAGTTGGGGCAGCAGGCAGTACTTATCGTTTGGGTGCTCCTGAAGAATCACCTCCGCGGCTGTCTCCTTATGGTATCGATTAGGTTAGAACGGTCTCTAATTCCAAAAATGCTTTTCAAATTTTTAGCAAAGGCTTCCCCTAATCTGAGAATTTTAAAACCCAAGAATTACTCAACGAGAAGGGCCTCTTCGGACAATTTCAATCCAACTTAACAAAACTGGGTGCAGAATCTTTTCAGTGCTTTTTTAAAAGCACACAGGACCCTTCGAAGGAAGCTGAGGAATACCCCTACGTAGTGAAATATCTCCCAGAGCATGCCGGCAGTCCCCTCCGTGACCCTGCATAGGCTAGTTACCCCTTCTCCTTTGAAATAACATCTGTGAGCAACGCCTCTCCCCTAAATTTAAAATTTTATCCTCCTTCCATTTCAATCCCCTTCCAAGTATTCTCAACGTGAGATCCAGTTTCAACAACAAAACTCCTGCCAGCGTCACCGGAACCAGAGTATCGCCCCGCTGCTTTCTCCTCCTCACTCAGACAAGGCGCCTGTTCCGCTGTGGGACTGCACACTCCTTACCTCCCAGCCTACGTAACTGGTCCACTCGTGGATCGCCGGAGGCAACGCCGCCTGAGCTTTCCTGAAGGCTTCAGCACCTTGCGTGCCACTGCCCAGCAGCCCCTGAGCGTACGCCACGTACACAGCAGCTCCCGCCAGGCTGCCTTTGATGGCAAACCTGAAAGAACCAAAAGCAGGAACAGCTCAGCTCACGGTACGACCACCAGCGCATCCCTCGGCAGGCTGCGCCACAAAGGGAGGGTGTTGGTAAGGAAATCTGAGGGCCACAAACACTCTGCTGTGATGCTTTATTACAGACAAAAAGCATGTCAATGATGGGGTTCTTGCTGTCTTGTCAGCAGACAATCTGATTAATGTGACAGACACCGATACGGTTGGTATCCACCGATATTGGAACAGGCTGCCCAGGGAGGGGGGGAGTCCCCGTCCCTGGGGGTGTTTAAGGACAGGCTGGATGTGGTGCTTAGGGACATGGGTTAGTGGGGAATACGTGGGGGGACGGTTGGACTGGATGATCCTTGAGGTCTCTTCCAACCTTAACGATTCTATAATTGTATGATTCTATGATATCTTGTCAAGCTGGTATCAGCGAACCCCCGGCCACGTCCGCTCCCGCATCTCAGCTTCCCGCGCGGCACGGGGCGCGAACGCGTCGCCGCCGCAGTTACAGCCTGCGCAACGGCGGGCAGGGAGAGAACATTTCACCTTGATTCACTTCTTCATTATGGACAAGAGGCCTGGGGAGACCGACTTTTCCAAAATC
>VWZZ01002051.1:21783-100696 GCA_013399095.1 Psophia crepitans | reverse complement strand
CCCCCGTCCCCCTTCGTACCTAGGGGTATGAAATAATACCAAACAGCACAGCAGTAAGGTTATAATTTTTCTCACTGGATTTCAGCTGTTTGGCCTGCCTTAAGTTCAGCTCGGTAGCTGTATGTGTGATTAAGATACCGAAGAATATATGTCCTAAACTGCATGTTAGACTTAAGGCACATGGTAGTGTTACACTGCACAAGAAGTTGGGCAGGCTGCCTTCCCTGCAGCTCCCGTGTGCTCTGAGGTGTTCTACTGAAATCACCTGGTTGTACTCTGGGTATTAGAGAGAGAAGGAAGGTGTCTGCAGAAGGTGTCTCAGGTTTAGGCATTTAGGTTTTGACGTCCCCAGGAGACGACGACGACTACTACTACTACTAGTAATAATAATAATAATATTTTGATACTTCTGTCTTCTGTGGGGCAGAAAACTACAGTGTGGCCAGCTTCTGATGTTTTGATGTTCATAGGCTGGCAAGTAATTGCTCTGATGGCAGCGTGGTGCTTTATTGAGTGCATGAGGGAGGGAGAATTTTAACTCACAGGACAGGGAGTACTTAGTAAGTTTGATTGCCTCCTTTTAAAAATCCACTTAAAAGATTTAATAACTGAACATTGAGATACTGAGGCACAAATAGCTTGACTGTCACAGTTGTGTTTAGAAATAAAGCTCTTACAGTACAACTCAGTCACTTTTCAGTTATTACCCCTTTGTCTAAAATGAATGTAGTCGTGAATGTTACTGGTTTTCCACTTAAAATGAACTATTGTATTTTCATGTGTGTGACTTGCAACATGTTAAAAATACTGGGTTTTATAATCCATAGATTGCAAATGTGGAAAGAGATAGGAAGCAAGTTTTCAAGAATGTTGTAAGCATTTTAGTAGTACCTCATCCTTTTTCATTTCTCTGTGTGCCAACCTCAGAATGCTTGGAAGAAGAGAGAGATTTCCGATGTAAAGATGTGTTTAGAATATACGTTCAGTGATTTTTGCATGTTTGCTGCAAATCCCGTGGGATTTTGCTTCCCAAGACACCTTTCTCTAGAAAATATTGCTTCAACAACCTGTAACAGTAACTTAAGCTGCAGTGAATGCAGATGCTTAACTTGAATGTGGAGTATTTGTCATCAGTTAGAGGAAGTCATTAGAACGTGATAGCTAGAGGATGCCCATTTATTTCTGGTTTACCATCTGTAATACCAGTGTCTTGAAACCTTTAGGTACTTAGAAGCTGTCTTATTTCTATTTAATCACCCAAAAATTTGGCACTTCTTAGCAACTGCAAAATGTTATTCAAGGACCACGGGTCTATTGAATATAAGTTACTATATTAATCAGGAGCAAAGGGTAGTTAGTGAAATGAGAAATGTTTGGTGTGAAGCACTGAGTAAGCCTGGACTCTGTCAAAATTGGTTTTGCTTGAGATTAGCAAGCATAACGTGCAGTTAGTGAGTTTTCATGAAACTCACTTAAATGCAAAATGGCTAAAATGTGTTGCTGTTGTGTTAAAGCTGGCATTGGCAGAACAATAAAAAATAAACTTTAATGTGCTTTCCTTGCATGACTTCCTTGGTTGTAAAGATAAACGTGACACAGATATGCCAGATTCCAGCCAGATTTCTTACAGACACCATGTTTGGGCAGCCACGCTCTTGTGTTTTAATGTGTGTAGCCAATATGTTTTGCGCTCCACGGCCAATTTCAACAAATTTTGTAGTGAATTATGGCTAGTGTGAAAACAGGTGTCTGAAGTGTGAAATAAAACTATATGAATATCCCAGCTAAAAGAAAGGCTGCTACCCTTTTTGAAGCCAGGAAGTCCACATGGAAAAAACTGCTATAATTATATCGACCATGGAAGAAGACTCAAAGGGAACTTAAATATCTTTGTATGTCAGTCAATCTACACTGAGAGACAGTCGTAGGAAATTGGAATTCACTCGTTCTTATGTTCACAGACCAGTATTTGTCTTCAAATTGTAATCAGCATATTTTTGGGAAAAGTATCGGTGATCTTGTTCCTTGTTGTGTTGTGAAGTGCAACGTGTAACAGAATCAATATGCCGGTTTGAACCACGGGCCAAAGGTTAGGCTACTGGTGGAACTGCAGGTGGCATCGCTGGTGTTGCATCTGGAAGGATGCATTTGAGGAATTATGCAAATGAAATAGGGATAAAAAAGCGCTTCATGCACTGTCGCTCTCAGTCAGTACCCTTTCTGAGGACTGATCTTACCTAAAATAGAGAAAATGGCTTAAACCAGTTGGGTTTCTTTTGTAAAGGGTGGCGGGTTTTTTTGTTATGGATTTGGTTTTGGGTTTTTTTTTCTCTATATTTTTTGAGCACATTAAAAGTCCTGTGATCTATTCTGTGTGCTGTCCTCTAATCTTGGGATCCCTGTGTTGTAGTGACCGTCTCTTTGATGGTCTTGTAGAAAATTAATGAGAGATGACAAAGCTGCCTCTGAAATATTCTGTAACCTTGAAAGATACTGCAAGGAGTTGACATATTCTGGATAATTCAGCACTTCTCATTGACTTATCAAGTCACTTAGAGCAAGTAAAAGAGATCAGACTTGACAAGTAATTTAATATTTTCTGCATGATGTAATTTCTAGACTTTTGAATGGATTTTCTGTGGGTTTTGTTTTGTCTTAACTAAGCTTGCTTCTAATACCCGTTGTAGTTGAAAGACATCCTTCTGTTCTTAAATTGTAAACCTCTGCATCTCTGGTGGTCCCATATTAGTTCCAGGACAGCAGTAGGCTCGTCTGAGGTGTCACATGTTATGTCCAAAGTCTAATGAATTGCAGTTTCTTGGTCTTCTGCAGTGTGTGTGCTAGATTTGAGCTAAAGTAAAACTGGATAAGGGGGTCCCATCCCAGATACTATTACAAATCTGGTCTATGCCAGCTTTCACACATGGTGCAATTTCTGTTCAGGCTGGCGCTGGGGTTTCTCCTGTTTCTTTTCTTTTCCTATTTCTGTACTTTGAAATAGCTCTAATGAATAATACAGAGTAGTACAATGGGCTCCAAGTACTAGCTGCAAAATACTTCCCTACTTCCTTTGCAAAGCTGTTTGCATGTGTAAGACATTGGGTCGTCTTCATTGCTGGGCAAATCACTAAGACCTGTGGTGGTGTTCCTGAACATCAGTTCAGCAAAGCTGGCAGGAGGTGTGTGACTTCTGTGATGGCTGCAGAGGGATCCGAAGCACAGTTGTCTCTTGCTGTCTAGGTCTTGCTGTCTAGGCTGGTTTCAGTATTATTTCTGCATTAAATATGAACTACATTCTGTTCCATAAACATCACCATATGTACATCAACAGTTGCTATGCAACAATGCTATTTGTGCTTCCAGTCATTTAATCTTATCTTTGTCATCAGCTATCATAGCTGTAATTTTTGGGGCGGGAGGAAAGGAGAGCATTTTGCATATATCTCAATGTGTTGCATTGAAAAAATAGAATTTTTCTTGTGTGTGTGTAGCTAAGAGCTATCTAGGGGCAATGAATTCATGGGCCTGATACAGGGTATGTTTGGTTAAAATTGTTTTTTTCTGAGCTTCCTACTGGCAGACACCCTGGCATAAGGAAGTGCTATAATTTGACAGTTTCTTTCTTGGTTGAAGGAATGAGAACATGCTTTTGTAAAACATTTAACAGCAAACTTTTCTGATTGTGACTATAAATTAATTTCTTTACTGCTTTAATTGCTTGTTGTTTAATTTTTCTGCCAGTGGGTAGTTCAGGGTTGCTGGCTCTAAATATAAGTAAAAATGCAGCTATGTTACAGATAATGGTAAAAGTTTCTTACTGAGCTAGTTCTTAGAAAAATGTGCAACTAAGATGACTTGGGAAAACACAGACCTTGGCAGGCAATTGCATCCCTAACTGTAAAGGACTGATGGGTGGAGAGGAAGGTTTTACACTGTAGACACAAATAAAGTATAAGACATTTCTGTAAAGTTGGGTGAGATGACTCATTTTATTGAATTTTCAAATATATCTTCACAACTCCCCCTTCGTAAGTGGGATTGCCTCAATGCCTGTTTTAGTGGCTTTGAATTCCTTCATGCTCGTTCCATCTTACTGAAAGTAAAAAAGTGTTTAGAGAATTCCATTGACAGGCTGACTACCAGACCTTTATTTCTGAGCAGCATTCAGGCATGAACTGTTTCGCTGTTTCATGCTTCACAGAAGACTGCTGGTTCTTAACATTGCGTTCTTCTCCAATTTTCTGAGTCTTCTCTTCTTTCAGAATCTCAGTTCATGAAATTCAATTTTATTTTTTTATTCCTGTTCAATAATATACATAACTCTGCCTATATACCTTAGAACAGCTCCTTTATTCCCCCAGCCTTTGTATATTCTTCCCTTGTTTGGGGTTCTTTGTTGTTTTTTTTTCCTTTATACAGCTTCTCATATATGAAAGGACCTTTTCTGAGTTTGTACACGGGTCACGCCTGCTGTATAACTTACAACGTGCGATTGTATTCCAGTGAAAACGAATATTCAGTGAAAATGAATGTTCAGGGTTTGTATTCTGTATTTTGTATATTTGTATTTTGAAATATCAGCTATATCTGGCCATTTAAAGAAATGGGAAGAAACACCAATAAAAATCCTGGAAAGATGTTTCTTTCATTAAAGCAGTTACTCCTTTAATTACATTTAATTATATCCAGTAAAATACGTAGTGCTTAGTGCTCAGAATCTTGATGCCTTGCAAATGTTTGACTCCTCAAATTTCTCATCAAACTGTTATTTCGGAAATAAACGCCCTCCCTCAGCGTTCTGCCATCTTAGCTCTGCATGCTGGCGAGTTTTGATATATACTTGTCTACTTTAACTGTACTTTCCAATTGTCTCTATTTTTTCAGGCTGTCACTTAACCACACATTGCAGTCTCCAAAATGCTTTGGGGTCTTACTTAATGCTTCTTTGTTCCTTTACGGACTACTGTTACCAGAAGAGGAAAACCTATCAGAAGCCTCACAATCAAAAGAAATAGAAGCAACAGCAGCCCTTCATATCTCTGGCATTTATGCAAATTTCCAAATATCTGTGAGGATCATAAAGAGGATGCAACCCGTGATCAGAAAAGCAGAATATTTGACTCAAGCTAGTCTAATTACAGACAGCATTTTGATGGGGCAAGATTTTGTATGTATTGTTGTGACATATGGTCCATTTAGAAAATAACTGTGACTGCTTACATCATCTCCTCCATCTCTCAGAAATGGAAATTATATTTACTTATTTCATATGAGTTTTGTGAGGATTAACAAATTGCTGTAAAGTGGGTTCACCTGGCTGACAGGGGTACGCTCCTAATGTTCTTTTTAATTTTGTTATCATAACTGTAGACTGTTAATTCCTGTACAGATTTAAGCAGTTGAGGATATAGTGTGCAAAATATTTGTTATGTTAGAATGGTCTCAGTGTGATGGTAATAGAATTGGCTTTCTGCTTACTTCAGTGACTCGACATTTCTTGGGTTTTTTCAGTCTCATTGATGTATGTGTAAACCTTCTTCCCTCCCGTCACCAAAATAAACTCAACAACAACAAAAAAAACCCAACTCAACCAACCAGCCCCAACCTGTTGACATTTATCTGTGAATCTTGCATGTTGTGGAGGAGGCTGAGCAGCTTAGTCTATATTGATAAAATATTTTGAGTAAACATAGTACAACTTCCTTTACCTTCTTCATGATATTAGTACTGAGAGAAGTTTTGAAGCAGACACTTGTGACCTAATCACAACAAAAACAGGTTGTCTAATGATGAGAAAAAAACCCCCACCACTTTTTTGCAAGACTTGAATTTTGTCTGGATTTTTTGTCTCTGCTGTTGAGGGCAGATTCCGTTGATACATACAAGCAAACACCCACAGGCTCCCACCCTAGACATAATACCATTTATTGTTATTTGAATTGGAGATGCTATTAACAATTTTTGAGTGTGATGTCTTAGGCAGGAGTTTTGGCTAGGTAGCTAGTCTTTCATTGAAACAGAGCTAAAAAGGAACATCTGTAAATCCAGCTGCTTCGTAAATCTCAGTCCAGGCAGGGGTTGATACCTTGGTATGTTCGCACATTCTTCATTACGCCCTCATTGCTTCTTGTGTGTGTACTGAATGTTTCCTCAATTAGTTTACAACTGAATTAGGGTATTTGTTGGGTAATAATAGCATTTATCTGTAAATGTGCTAAATACGTACAAAAAATAATGTCAATGAGAAAATACACATTTTTTTTCTGGGAACAGGCTATCCTGCATGTATATCTGAAAGTTGGCAGGGATCTTAACTCACTTTTGAATGCTCATGGGTGGTGAGAGGCCATATAATGATGTTTTCTCAGTGAGTAAGCACATGCCTTCAGCTGCTAAGACTAATGACAGCCACTGGTAAAGAAAGAAGGATCTGTGAGATATTGCTTTTTCCATTTGCATTAGTCCTCAGGCTGTCAGCCATCTCAGTGAGAAAACAGAACCACCAGCCATGAAAGCCAGCAAGAATCAGTGGCAGAAAAAAGGTTTTGTAAAATATTTCACGTTTTCAGCTCAGTTAATACCCAGCCTGTAAATGGCAGAAATGATCAAACTGACTGAACTCAAAAATTACTCTGAGTTAGAGCAGTAATTCACTCTTGCCTGGAAGTAAATAGCCTGTAATGATAGCTGTGACATGGTGGAGTTGAAAGCTAAGGACAAGTGTATTTTATCATTTTTAGCTGTATTTTAGGTAAGTGAAAATGTTCGTTCTGTTCTCTACTTCAGAAGATGTATGAAAAGGAGAAATATAGGAGGAGCAATCAAATTTCAGGTTGACAAACTTATATAGGGGGTTAATTTCATAGGACTTGGTAAGTGTTAGAATTCAGTTTACCAAAATACATCCTCCGGCTGCCATCTCTTGAAACGCTGGACTGGAATTTCATGCAGAAAGCTGTTTCTGAGTCTGACTTTGCTGTTCACCTGAGTGATAATTTTTTGGCATGTCACTTTGCAACACTTGTGTCTGGGTTTTTCCTTCATAATTGCTTTGATTCTGTGCTCTGTGGAAGAGGAAATGTTTCTGATTATGTGTATTTTTTGTACCTAACAAGCTGGGCTATAGCACCATTTGAGGGCAAATTGTCAGAAAGGGAAAAGATTGAAGAAATAAATCCTTATGTGATCGGCAGCAAGGGTAGAGAAGAGGTTGATCAAGTTCAAAAATTTACCTCGTGCTAATTAAGAGTGTTCTTTTCAGAACCATTATTTTTTTTTTTTAAAATACAACAATAATATTAATTTGTCTGGAGTGACTAGTGACATAAATGGATACTGTTCATTGCTTAAGTATAATCCTACTACCGATGCTGAAAATGTGTAAATCCATGCCTGCAAAACTCTGTCAGAGGTGTAATGAAGTTCTCTCGTTTAAGCTGTGAGTTTGGGCACTAAAGGAAGTATTTTTTTTGTTCCCCATCCATGGCAAATTATTCTTGAGAAAGTAAATTTATAAACATTACACAAACCCAGTGATTGTGATTTTTTTCATAATTTATCATTCTTTGCTTTGCAACCCACTTTCTGGATGTAATTTCAAATAATCAACACAGAAATATTATGTTTCCTTTTTTGTTCATTTGTTCTTTTTTTTCCAGAAAGTCAACCAGAAGAAAAATCTGACAGCAGCAGCACGGGTGAGTGTGGACGCTTCCTTTGAAGCACTTAAGAAATTACTTACGACCGCAGCTTTTTAGTTTTACCTTTCAAGAAGTTGGTACATTAAAAAAATGTCTTTTTTGTTACTCTTCTGGAGTAGAATATAATAAAATTGAAGAATTACTTCATAAACTGATTGTCTGCTGTGACCAAAAACTTAAATTATTAATATTCTTTATTTAAAGGGAATAAAATGATGAGGGAGATCTTTAGAAATGTAATGTTCTTTAGAACTTTTTTAGGGTTTTTTTTTTAAGGTTTGCTGTCTATATCTTTTAGTTTGAATTCTTTCCTCTTTATTGGAAAGTTTGTGGCAAATTTCCAACTCTTTACTTATTTGATTTTTCATTCCATAGACTGAGTAGTCAAAAAATAGCATTCTAGTATTGTACTTTATTCAGTTTTTCTAATGAAAAAATCTTTCTTGTGACAGATTTATAAATTCTTTGGAAAGAGTCAAAAATGGTTAGTTCAATGAAGTTACCTACCAGTTACATATTAGTCAGTCCAACAATGTCTTTAGGTACAGTTAAAAATTCTAAAGGTTCTTCTTAAACTGCAATTGCTGTAGTAAAAGTGGGGATTTTTTACACAGTTCAGATCAGTAAATAGAAGTATTGCCCTTCGATGGCTGTTTTTTGTGGAATGAGAAATACAGAATCATAGTATCACAGAATCATTTAGGTTGGAAAAGACCTTTAAGATCACCCAGTCCAACTGTTACTCTAGCACTGCCAAATTCACCACTAACCCATGTCCCTCAGGCCACATCTACATGTCTTTTGAATACCTCCAGGGGTGGTGACTCCACCACTTCGCTGGGCAGCCTGTTCCAGTGATTGAAGATGATTGAAGGGTGATCTTCACCCTTTTGGTGAAGGTTTTTTTGTGGGTTTTTTTTTTTCATCAAGCTCTAGACTATCAAGCCACTCCCGAACATACAGGGCTACCCCACCGCCCCTCCTTGCTCACCTATCCCTCCTGAAGAGTTTACAGCCATCCATAGCAGCTCTCCAGTTGTGCAAGCCATCTCACCATATTTCTGTGATGGCAACTAAATCATGGTTGTCTCACTGCACAATGGCTTCCAGCTCCTCCTGTTTGTTGCCCATGCTGGGTGCATTGGTGCACATACACTTCAGTTCGGCTACTGATCCCACCACCTTTACTGGTTCCTACGTGACCTAAGCTCTCAGGAGCTTCAATGGTTTCTAACACACCAATAACCCTTACATCTTTCCTGCCACATGGTTTGCCATCAGACAGCAGACTGAAGGACCTCGCTAGCATACTGCCCCTCAACTGATGGCCCACAGGCTTATCCCTGGGTTTATCCCTTTCACCCTTCATATCTAGTTTAAAACTCTCAGTGAGCCCTGCTAACTCCTGTGCAAAGATCCTTTTCCGTCTTTGAGACAGGTGTATCGCATCTGTCACCATCTGGGGTCATGTGGAATTCCTGGAAAGGTACATGACAGCATGAGAATCTTAGCGTCAAGTACTGTTTAATAAAAATCCCCTTCTCTGCTTTTATTAAAGAGATGTTTCAAAAATACCATTAACGAACTACCGCAAATAAGTGCCAATGTTAGCAAGAGCTCGTGAACCTGGGAAACTAGACACAGCTAATACAAAATATATAGACAGATCTCAGTCTTGTTAGTAGAAGGATTACCTCTGGTGCACACAGATTAAATGGTGCCGGGACTGGGCTGGCACTCGAGAGTGGTAATGGCAGAGATAGTAGGTGGACAGCAAAGAGTCTCATGTCCTTGTCTGTCTTAAAAAGCAATTCCTAAGCATAAGACTAATGCTAGTGGGTTTTCAAAATGTCTTCTTGGAATGAATTTTTTTGACACTTTAACATGGAGATGTCTGGTTTTTCTAATATTTGACTTTTATTTGAATTGCATTTTATCATCAAATATTGTCAAAAGTGCATACTTTGTGTCTGGCTAGGTTTGGATTTTGTTTCTTTGTAGAAGGGAAGTCTTTGTAATATTGAGATGCTTTTTATTACGCTGGCTTAAGCATGTCAGAAGACTAGCGTTAGGAATGGTATAGTCTGTAGACTTACACTGAATCCAAGGTGTGTTTTACAGCTCGCAATTTTTCTCACTTATTAGTTAAAACCTGTTCGCTCTGATTGTATGTGAATCGTGGTGCGACTTTAAGGCTGTGAAGGTCTACTTTCTAGACACTAGTATTTTATACCACTTGGAAACTGAGACTGACTGCTGTGGGATGTTGCATTTAAAGCAGATCCTGAGAGTTTAACTGCTAAAAGTAATCAGAATTTTGATACTTGCATTGCATTTGTCTATTGTTCTTTAGTTGTGGGGATGCACCCTTGGTTTTGCCTGGCTTTTGGGTTTTTTAATTCTGTTTCGGTTTGCGTTTGAATGATTGAATTGTCTGCTTTTCACTCTTGGTGTCTCCTCCTTGTTCTGCGAATGTTGTGTAAGACAGCCACGTGTTTAGTTGTTTGTATTTTTGCTTTGGCCAGAAGAATGAATTACTGTTTGCTGAGGCTGTTTAAATGTGCTGACAAGATGAAGTACTGAACCCATTTGCTGGAACCATGCTGGTTGTGGATTCAGTTTCTGAGTGATGGTAGTTGGTTGCACTGCGGCATTTAGAGGAGGAGACTCAGCCATCACTTGTGCTTTATTTGCTTTTTTTCTCAAAATCATTGTGGAACTCAGATGACCTTTTGCAAACTACCTCTCAAGTAATTCAGGTTATTGAGTGCTCCATTTTGCTGTTGATCTGCTTTATTTTGGCCTACAGTGAGTACTTTTGAGGGAAAGATAATGTCTTTTATGTATTTATGTAGCATTTTAACATAAGGCCCTAGTGACTGCTTTGAGGTGTTACTGTAATAAAAATAATTAAGGTTTATTTGTAGTTAAGAAATAGATAAATGAGGTAAACGAGATAAATAACATTCAGAAATCATTTGACGTGCATCCTTAAAAAGTTCCCCGCCTGTTTTACATTGGGAGGGTACTGTCAACCTTTGGAATTTCTAATGTTGTAAATCATTAGTATTACATATGACATTTTTAATCACATTTATTGTTGGACTGGTTGTAAACCACTTACCAAAGGCGAGATGTTACCAGCGTTGCCACTCTGCTTGATACCATTTGGAGACAGACAACATGATATTGGGTCAGACCAAAGATCATGTAGCTGGTGTCCTGTCCCCAGTGGTAGTCAATATTAGGTGGAGAATGCCTTGACAAGAGAGAAAATGAACGCAGAAGCATAGTGATACCTCCCCAGAATACTTCTTCCAGCCTTCAACGATTCACAGCTCAGAGAGATCCGAACCCAGGGGTGATGGTGTTTTATTTAACAGGCCCTCGTGGATTTTCCTTCTATGAAACAAGTTTACCTGAACTAAATTTGAGCTCCTTTTGCGTATGCAGTTTGGTAAGTCTAGATCACTTTTTCCATACAGAAATCCTACTTGATTAGTGCATGTAATAAACAGTGCTTGGTGATTCAACCAATGATGTTTACTGCCTGAAGACTGGTTTATGTTAAATGTGAAAGGAGTGTAGCAAATTACATGCTTAGCTAAAGGAAAGGAGAAAGGAGAATTGGCTCTGCTTGTTCCTATATGATGTTGAACAAGTGATTTAACCCAATTATGCGTATGTATCTGTTTGCTTATGGTTTTGCTTGCACCTGTGTGTAAGTGTTGTCAGTGGTTGTAGAAGCTGTGAAAACCAAACATTTCTGCCAGTTGAAGTGTGACCTGACCCCTCTCCCACAAATAAAAACACCCAGAAGCTGCTGCCCTGAGCCAGTGCTGTCTGTCAAGAATGATATGGTAAAGAAATACATTCTCGTCTAAGAGCAAATGTACTTACGTACTGTTCTTGTGGAAGTGTGTTAAATGAAGTTTGCATGGGCAGCAGTTGATTATAATGTTAGATAAGCTTTGAGAATGTAGTTTGGAAAGCACAATATTATTGTGGGGGCAGGGGAGTGTTACCAGCTCTGTATGCAAACTACAGATGCACCTTTTTCAAGAACGTGTACATCGAGGAGTGTTATGTGCAACCTAGTAGTTGAAATTCCTGAGCCTGTTTCAAGCTAGTTGAACTCCTATTATGTCCAAATTTCATCTCCTAAAGTCTTTGATGTAAGTTTATAGCAAATAGCAGCCTTCAGTACTTAACATGCTTTTGGACAAGGTGTTAGTCATCTCTTTCCCTGCCAGTGAGTAATACAAATGCCTTCTAGTGAAGGGAAGAGGAACCATTGGGACCATTTCTGATTTGATGTTAGGTAAAAGGAATAAATTAACTGGGCTGCTGCAGACAATATACTGTGAACGTAGTATTAAAGTTTTGCCAATTGTGAATCACAGAATCATTTAGGTTGGAAAAGACTTTTAAGATCATTGAGTCCAGCACTGCCAAGTCTGTCACTAAACCACGTCCCTAAGCACCACACCTACAAGTCTCCAGGGACAGTGACTCAACCACTTCCCTGGGCAGCCTGGTCCATGCTTGACAACCCTTTCGATAAAGGTTTTCCTACTATCCAACCTAAACCTGCCCTGGCACAACTTGAGGCGATTTCCTCTTCACCTGTCACTAGTTACTTGGGAGAAGAGATCAACACCCACCTGGCTGCAACCTCCTTTTAGTAGAGAGTGATCAGGTCTCTCCTGAGCCTCCTCTTCTCCAGACTAAACAAGCCCAGTTCCTTCAGTCGCTCCTCATAAGACCTGTGCTCCAGCCCCTGCACCAGTTTCGTTGCCCTTCTCTGGACACGCTCCAGGGCCTCGATGTCTTTCTTGTGGTGAGGGGCCCAAAACTGGACACAGCACTCGAGGTGCGGCCTCACCAGGGCTGAGTACAGGGGGACGATCACCTCCCTGCTCCTGCTGGCCACACTATTCCTGATACAGGCCAGGATGCTGTTGGCCTTCTTGGCCACCTGGGCACACTGCCGGCTCATGTCCAGGCGAGCATCAATCAACACCCCCAGGTCCTTTTCCTCCACACAACTTTCCAGCCACCCTGCCCCCGGCCTGTAGCGCTGCCTGGGGTTGTTGTGGCCAAAGTGCAGTACCTGGCACTTGGCCTTGTTAAATCTCATACCATTGACCTCAGCCCATCGATCCATCCTGTCCAGCTCCTTCTGCAGAGCCTTCCTACCCTCAAGCAGATCAACACTCCTGCAAAACTTGGTGTGGTCTGCAAATGCACTGAGAGTGCACTCGATTTCCTCGTCCAGATCATTGATAGAGAAATTAAAGAGCACTGACCCCAGTACTGAGCCCTGGGGAACACCACTTGTGACCAGCCACCAACTGGATGTAACTCCATTCACAACTCTTTGGGCCTGGCCATCCAGCCAGTTTTTTACCCAGCAAAGAGTACGCCTATCCAGATCGTGAGCAACCGGTTTCTCCAGGAGAATGTTGTGGGAAATGGTGTCGAAGGCTTTACTAAAGTCCAGGCAGACATCCCCAGCCTTTCCCTCATCCACTAAGTGGGTCACCTTGTCAGAGAAGGAGATCAGGTTCATCAAGCAGGACCTGCCTTTCAGAAACTCAGGGTGACTGGACCTGATTGCCTGGTTGTCGTATACGTGCTGTGTGATGGCACCCAAGATGCCTCCATAACCTTCCTTGGGCCAAGGTCAGACCCAAACTACAGGTCTGGGCCTGTAGTTGCCCGGATCCTCCTTCCAGCCCTTCTTGTAGATGGGTGTCACACTGGGAAGCCTCCAGTCAACTGGGACCTCCCCCATTAGCCGGGACTACTGATAAGTGGTGGGAAGTGGCTTGGTGAGAACTTCTGCCAGCCCCCTCAGTACCCTTGGGTGGATCCCATCTGGCCCTATAGACTCGTGTGTCTAAGTGGTGTAGCAGGTCGCTAACCATTTCCCCTTAGATTATGGGGACTTCATTCTGCTCACCCTGTCATCCAGCTTAGGGGGCTGCGTATCCTGAGAATAACTAGTCTTACTATTAAAGACTGAGGCAAAGATGATGTTNGTGAGCACAACTGGTCTTACTGCTAAAAACCGAGGCAAAGGTGACATTGAGTACCTCAGCCTTTTCCTTGTCCTTTGTCATTATGTTCCCACCCGCATCCAATAAAGGATTGAGATTCTCCTTAGCTCTCCTTTTGTTGGTAATGTATTTATGGAAACAATCTTAACTGCCTTTTATGGCAGTAGCCCTAAGGTACCCATTTGACTGGAGTCACAGGTATACAACACTTCAATTGTCTGTAGGTCACACTTGCTTCATTTTTGATATTGCAGTAAAAAAAAACAAAGTCAAGTGTTAATTATAGTTGTGTTGGAATATTTGAAATTCAGTGCAAGCACTTTGATTCACTGAACTGCATGCAGTAAAATCATTAATTTTTGTTAAAGGCACAGAGTTTTTCCGTTATGACACAGAACTGCATAAAGCTGCTAAATGCATCTTGATTTCGCCCGCTTTAAAGCAGTTAATGTACACTAATTATACTTAAAAAGTGGAACTCTGACTGAAAAATGATCATCATGAGGAATAAAACAATAATTCTTAATTTAAATACTTGCTCGAAACTCAGTACTGAAGATAACTTAGTTACAGAATTTGCCATTTTCAAGCCACAGAAACAGTTTTTGTCTTGGAAATATAATTGGTTTTGTTGGCAGAGAAATACAACAAAACTTAAAATATGAGCTTCCCGGTAGTTTTCCGGGAGCCATAATCATTAATGAGACTCCATTTGTAGCTGTTAAAACATGCAAAGAAGCAGCTACTGCTGCTTTAAGGTATTTGTAGTGAAAGTCTGTTATACTGATTATAATAAATATTGTGGAGAATGAGGGAAGGTGCACTGGTAGAACAGCAGAAAGCACGTGGGTTTGATGTAGGTCAACACTAAATGGAGTTAAATTTTTTAAGCATTTACATAAATGGCTTTAGCCAGCCTTACGGTCTGGCTATTTATTTTAGTATACTGTGTGAATATTTTAATATTTATGTTCACCTGGGCAATACCAATGTCTTTGTTGTCATGCAGTCTGTGTTCTGAGAACCTGGTGCAAAGCAGTGGGAGTTAATCCTATGAGCCTGTTCTGTCCTTCAGCAATGTCGCATCCAGCTTGTCGAAGTATTGTGCTAAGCAGAAACATGCTCTTGGCTCGTATCCGAGTTCTTGGTCTTCCCTTCTGACTCTCAAGAAATCCCGGGAATTTCAGCCATGCCTGGCACTGCAGATCATGACTCCACAAATTGTGTTTGTCTTCGCTGAGGGATGTTGCTGATTATTGCAGTTCACCCACCTACCAGCGTGATCATGTTTGATGAGTTCAGACCTTTGCAGTATTGCAAATTAGAGCCTCGAATGGCAGATCAAAGGGGCAGAGAGAGATCAAATACTTGCTGCCTTGGTCAGTACAGGGCTGGCATGTAGCAGATGTAAAGCTAGCAGGAGGCAGTTTCAAAGTAAATAAAAAGAGGTGGTTCTACACTCAGAATGTAATTGAGCTACTGAATTCCTTACCAGGAGATGTGGATGTTAAGGTGGTGTTTGCTAAAGGCTTACGCGGCTTTAGAGGAAACCAAAGAGGTGTGTGAGAGAACATCCTCAGAAGGATACTAAGATTGAGAGGACATCTGATTTAAGAGACCCCAAGCTACTAAAGCCTGGTGGACACTGGGATACATACCTAGTAGGGGAATCATGCATGACTGCTCTGTCCTTAGGCTTCTTCATGGATACCAGCTTTTGGTCACTGTGATGGAGTTACCATGCTGAGCAAAGCAGACCTTTAGCCTCACCCAGTACTGTTAATCTCAGGCTGTGTTGCTTGTTTTGGGGTTTTCTTTTCCCTGTTTTTCCCCCCCCAGTTCTGTACTGTTATTATATAGCTTGTATCAGGGAGAGGTGAAGTTTTTTCTTAACCATGGAAGTAACTTTTGAGGGGGATGGCAATGAAGGCAAAGGCAAGAGCAGCCCTTCCAAGGTTATGTGTAGCCATTTACCTCTGCCTTTGCTAACTGCAGCTGTGAGAGCACTGGAGGCTGCAGCACAGTAGGACCCGAGCTTTTTGTGTGCTTGATTCTGGAAACAGTCTAGCAGAGCTCATTTGGTGCCCTTCCTGAGCTGTAAGGCTTTTCCAGCCCCAGCATCTTGCCAACAGCTGTGGTGATACAGGAGCCGGAACAGCATGTAGCTGTGCTACAGCATATTGTCTTACTCATGCAGGTTGTCTTAGGGATTTCTGCGCTGTACTCTGTGGCAAGTGATAAAATCATTGAATGGTTAGGATTTGAAGGGACCGCAAGGATCATCTAGTTCCAACCCCCCATCATCATCTGTGCACGACAGAAAAGTCTTAGAGAGGTAGACTTTTATCATCATATGAGAAGGCATAAAATAGCCTAGATGTTAGATTTCTGCCCTGTTGGGAAAGAACACGATTTGCTATTCATTTTAGAAAAAATGTTGGAAATACCACAAGACCTGGCAATGCTGCAGGCCTGAGATGAAGTTAGTATTGAGAAGACTCCTAAGCTGAAGGTACCTTTTTCTTTGTTTAGCTGATTCTTGCAGGACCTTTAATTTGTCTCCTCTGTGTTTACCAGTTTCAACATCGAGAAAATGTACCGCTTTATCCCTAATACTTGCCAAAGGCTTTATTTAAGTAGTAGAGAGGCAATAAATGATTGGGTTTGGTGTTACAGTTGCTTGTTCTGTTTACGTTTTTTGATGCTTAGCCTGTTCATTGCTAGTTTGTTTGCTTAATTTTTTCTTCCTAATTGAGAGAGTCTGTACCCACCTCTGACCTGTTCTTTTTTTTCTTCATCTGTTCGCTATGGTACAAAATCAAGAACCTTCTCTGATATAACAAACAGCTTTCTGTGGAGCTACAGCAGTATATCTGTAGCTTGAGGTTTTCTATCAACAAATTTTTTAAAAAGTGAATTCTTCTGACTTTTGCTGCAAAAAAAGAAAATTACCTTTCTGAAACCTGACACATGAAAAGCCAAGATAATTTTAAAAAAAAATACAAATTTAGTCATTTCAGGATAATTAGGCATTACTTCTGTTGTACAATCTCAGTGTTGCACTGTGTGGGCATCTGCCTCCTCCATAAACCCAAGGACCCCAGGTAATGGTCACTGACATAGATTCTGTCTGCCTTTCTCTTCATCTCCTAGTACTCAGGTGTTGTAGGCTCTCTCACCACACTGCTCTCCCCATCCCCACTGCTCAGGGAGTCCAGTAAAACAAGCTTCCTTAAGCATCAGGCCAACGGCTCTAGCACGCCCCTTGGATCATCATCATCCTGGGGCATTTCCTTAACAAGCAGCCTTGGGCTTCTAAATCTGAATTCTCATCTCCTTGGTGTGCTGCTGTGGCTGGTGAAGTGCCACCTCCTTACACAGGACACCGAATCTCCCTTCAGGAGATGTGAACAAGACAACCTACCCCTTCCTTTTGGCCAGGCTTTTCATACCTGGAACAAAGGTGCTGTTGAAAACTTGGGGTGGGATGATGGCAAAGGCTGGAAAAGCGTAGACATCTAGTTTTTCCGGTAACTAAAATAATGCTTGGAATGGAACCAGTGAAATCCCTCTTGAATGTCCAGAAACATGGGAGGGTTTATGAACTCCCGATATACAAAGTTCTGTCTCCCAAAGTCACACCACCAGTGAACAAGGCAATACTGTAGTCATTCTTGGCATTATCAGAAATTTACAGACCTTCAGAATGGCTCCATTTGCAACAGTCATCTTCTGACTGCTCGGTTTGGAAAACTTAACGTGTTGAACTTGCATGTCATCACGTCCTAATAGTGTTTTAAATGAGTCGCTGCTGTTTACAGCTATAATTATTGTACCGGCTTTGTGAACGGTTTTGTTTCTGAAGTGGCAGAGCAGTATTCTTTTCTGAAGCTTAAAATGAACAAACATGGTGTTAAATGATAATGGCAATGATGTTAAACTGCTACCGGTGGAGACAGAAACAGCTTTTTGGGAGATGTGCTTTAGCTGTGTGTGGTACTCCTACTACACGTATTTTTAGGAAAAGAAATCAACTGTCTAGTTCTACAGGATATTATGCAATTTCTTTCAGAAAGAAAAGCAACGACGCTTTCTTTTTCTGAGTGCCTGCTCATCCGCATTCCTCAGGTGTCATACATCGCCCTCCTGCCTTCCCCAGCTCTTGCCACGCTTCTCGTTTTCTGGCATTTTATTGTGAATGATGGTGATTTATAGAGGCAGTGTTTTGAGACAATGTTCTGTGTGATATACTGGTACACAGGACTTACAGAATGGCTGTTTTAAAAGTAATTAAAAACTGTAAAGTTAATTTTCTGATCTTAAATTTCTCATGCCTTATCGACTGCTTTTGTGTCAACCTAGTAAATTATGCAAGCCTGTCTCTTCAGATGAAAATACCTTCAGGTTTTTAACTAGTAGTCACTTTCCTGTCAATCTTAAGAATTTCTGCCCTGTTCTGCAGGGCAGGAGACAAAATTAGGGTTAGGCGGTAGTTACTTAGCAAAGATGAAATAATTCTAGCTTAAGAAAATAATATTTTGTCATAGATCCAAGGTAACTCGTCCCCTTCATCCCCAATCCTGATTCATTAGTAACAGAATTAGGGCAACGTGACCTTTCTACACAAATAAATTCATGGATGTGGCACTGCTGTTATTAATTGTAGGATTTGTTGCCTACCCTTATTCTGCTTGTGTACTAATAGGAAGAGAAAGAGGAAGATAATTTTCTTAAGATGTTTTCATCTTATTAAATGGAAACCTTGTAATGCTTTTAAGTAAGAGGTGAAAACCACAATGCCATTGATTCCTGCAAATCATGATGTAATTTTTCCCCTTTAGGACCTAGAAAAATATTGATTACTGTAGAAAAGAAATGACCAGTTGTCTCTTAGACAGTTGTAATAGCTAGAAATACAAAACCGCAATTAAAAATAAGACGTGAGTGTTTGAAAATGTCAGCAGTGCAATTATGATGATGTGAAACACTGGTTACTGGGTGAGCAAGTACTGGAGGTGCGGAGCTGGAGCTGTAATTTGGGCTTGTTGCGCAGCCTGGGTACTTCACAAAATCGAGGCTACCTCCAAGAAACCACATTTGGCTCTAGAAGTCCTTGGACAGTAAGTGGCTGGAGCCTGAGGGAATACTTCAGTGGGCCATCATAGCATACTTGAGGCCCTGGAGCGTGTCCAGAGAAGGGCAATGAAACTGGTGAAGGGGCTGGAGCACAGGTCTTATGAGGAGCGGCTGAGGGAACTGGGACTGTTTAGTCTGGAGAAGAGAAGGCTCAGGGGAGACCTTATTGCCCTCTACAACTACCTGAAAGGGAGCTGTGGTGAGCTGGGGGTTGGCCTCTTCTCGCAGATAACTAGTGACAGGACAAGGGGGAACGGCTGCAAGTTGCGCCAGGGGAGGTTCAGGTTGGAGATGAGGAGAAATTTCTTCTCGGAAAGGGTGGTCGGGCATTGGAAGGGGTTGCCCAGGGAGGTGGTGGAGTCACCGTCCCTGCGGGTGTTTAAGGAAAGGTTGGATGTGGTACTGAAGGACATGGTTTAGTGGGTAGTAGGTGGTGGGGGGACGGTTGGACTGGATGATCCTTGAGGTCTCTTCCAACCTTAATGATTCTATTCTATTCTATTCTATTCTATGCTATGCTATGCTATGCTATGCTATGCTATGCTATTTTCTTTCCTAAGCACCTGCTTTTGGCTTCTGTCTTTACTGATTTCTGCTTTTGAGTCAGGCTGCTGCCCAACCCTAACAAAGCCCTGCAGCCCTCCTGGTGAAAGGGAGGGGTACAGTGAAAGGGAAATGAAAAGTAATTGTATGGTGTGGGGGAGGAGATAAGATAAGGAGAAGGATCAAAAATCAAGATAAAGGTCAAAGGATCAAAAATGGGGATTCTGCCCAGAGATGTGAAGGATCAAAGGATGGAAACAGTTCACAGTCACCAGAGGACACTGGGTTAGACAGACCTTAGTCTGATGTAGTGCAGCCACTCTTGGGTTTTGTCCGTATGTAGAAATAGACCAAATACTCGGTACCTATGCCAGTGTACTGCCAAGTGTATTAAAAGAGCCCTTGGTTTCTCCTCCATTGATGGAAAAGATAGGTATCCAAGTGTGGGAGGAAGGAATACAATGGGTTTTTATGTCAATTTGGCAGCTATATATATTTTTTTTTTCACAAGCAATCATTCAAGAAATTCATATGGGCAAGGATATTCTTTTTGTAGTGTATGGGGGTCAGTCCTGCCTTGAACTCCCTCTGTCCTTTCTGCTTGGTGGCCCCTTTTCTCACGCAATAAAATGGGCAGGGAGGCAAGAGGAGCTGACTGAGTCTGGGAGCAGGTTAAGTGCCTCCTTGGGGAAGGGAAGTTCCTTTTTACTCCTACCTAAGCGATTGAAGATGATCAGAGAAATTAGGGAAATTGCCATTGCTTCCTGATACTTGTAAGACTGTTCCGAGAAGTTCATTGTGATCCAACTCTTGATGAGAGGAAGGTGACTGGAAACAATTTGCATGCATGTCATAGTCAAAGTAAGGTTGTTAGAACAGCTGTTAGTATTTTGGACTTGATTTTGCAGCTTTCTTATTGTCATAGTAGTATTAAATACGCAATTTCCAACCTTAAAGAAAAGACCGGAAACATAACTGATGCATAACTGTGTACCTTTTCTGACACGCTCTACAGGGGTGGAACACAAGCATTCACCTGAGTGACTGAATGTAAGAAATATATGTTATATTTAGCATATTTATGGAGTAAAAAGAGAACATTACTCACAATATGGAGGTTTTATGTGGTCAATTTGTTCCTATACCAAAACAAGACAACCTCCACCCTGGTTTGAAAAATTATTCAAGTTTATAACTAGTTTGAAGTGTCTGATGATAGCTGATACGGTGTGATTCAACCTAGTTGTGGATTTGTTCAATGTGAGCAGGGAAGAGAATGAATTTTTTACCCTATCTTCCTTCTTTTTGTTTCTGGTGTGTGAATCAAACAGCTGAGTGAGGTGCCTTTGATTAGAGATGATGGCATGTAAAAATTTAAAACCCTGACATCTGTAAAAATGCATGAGCACTCATGAAAATGGGAAAAGAAGACAAGATTGAAGTTGGTGTTACAGCCGATGACTTTACCTGTATGCCATAGATGTCACTGTTATTTACACAGAAATAAACAAAAAAAAAAAGCAGTGAAAAGTGTTTAACGTAATGAATCATTGAATTTTAAGTTGAAACCACACAGGAATTTATTTTTACTAATGATTAGAGATGTACATTTTTCACTTGAAAAGAAAAAAGGAGTTTCAAGTGCTCTTTCTTTTCCCAAAGGTTAAGAGGGATGTAGGTGCTCTGAACCAAAGGCCTGGCAAATAGAATAGAATAGAATAGAATAGAATCATTAAGGTTGGAAGTAATAAAAGCTTTACAGTAAATCTTTTAAGAATAGCTGTAGAATATTCTTAGAAGATACTTTAGATGGTCTGAATTTTACCTGTGATTACCAGCTTGTGAACAGCTTATATTCCAAAAGTATTTTCTACAATAAATGCTGACCCATCAAATTCTCTACTGCTTTTTCATAAGAGACGTCATGCTACGATGAAAAACTGGTACTGCTTTCTGATGCAAAAGTGCTAACGATTCCTTGATGTTTGGCATCCTAAGAGCCCAACTGAAACGCAAGCATCCACAGTATGTTTTAATTACCAGAGAAGTGTATTAATCGCTTGAAATCAAAACGAATTTTTGCTATTTTTCTTTTTTCTTTTCAACTGCAATGGCATTTTATATCTCAGTTCCATTACAAGTGAAGGTTATAACCAAAAGCGTTTAAGCGAAAATGGATGATTTGACATCCTAGGAGCAACAGCCTCCTCCAGAGTTTGTGCTTACGCAGGCTGTGGATTTGACAGCACCGAGAGCTTCTTTAAAATTTGTAGATCAGTTATGGAGCTTTTTTAAATTGTCTTGTCACTTTTTCTTGCTCATATTGAGAATTGTGTCCACAAAGGGCTTTTCATGCAATTGTTCTGTGTGATGGTGTTTCTAGTTCTTGTCCTAGAAGATCAGCAGGATTTTGGTTTTTTTTCTAGGGGAGCTTTCACATGTACTTTTCACAAGAAGATTCTTGTATGTACCAGATCAGTTGTTAATGAGGATTTTTTTGAGGATATCAGTTTGAAGATAAGTTGGGGGGCAGGGAGAGAAGATGACACCCAGTGATAGAGTTCTAGCTGGGATGGCCTAGGAGTGTAAAAGAAGCGAAGAACTGTATTTTACTATATATCTGTTGTTTATAGATATTTAACGCATTTGGACAAATTCAGATAATTTTTGGGATACATACATACTTGTATGCCTGACATGGAGAGTGATCTGATTTTAAACAGTTCAGTTCGGAAAAGTTCCGCTTGCAACTACATCTTTTATGATCTGTAAGTCTGTAACTTGACTGGATAGAGAATTTCATCGTTTCTAGACAGAGGGTTCATTCTGGTGGAGTAGTCTGGAAAGGCTGGATTTCCCATTGGATAAAATCATATTGGAGTGTGTATCAGTCACTGTTGCCTGATCTGGAGATGTGGAGTCCCTCTCTTAATTCATCTCTGGCAAGGGACCCAGTTAACACCACCTATTCTGTGTTACAAGTGAAATAGAGTTTCACGCTGAAGGATAAGTAGCCCCTGCATTTGATTTGCATTCCCAGTACTACTAAGGATGGATTTGTTCCCTCTAAAATCTGAAAGAAAACTGTTCTCAGCCTGTCTTGTGTTAGCTGTTTTTCTCGGTTGTCACTTGTAGTATGGATTGTACTGCATTTTATTGAGGTTTTTTTTTTCTATGCAAAATTGATGTGTTGGGAAAGCTGAGAAACTAGTTGGTTATTTTTTCTTTCTTTAATAGCATTTTACTTGAATTTTGGGTTTACTTCAGCTGTGAATGATGGTCGGGTTCAGTGACGGACAAAGCTTAAAATTAGAGTTAGTGCGGCTTTGCGGAGTGACTGGTTTGTAATGCTTATGCTTAAATTAGTTACAGTTGTTCCACAGAAGCTATTAAAACTTTATTTAAAATATGACCGAAAAGATTTGATAAATAGTGGAGATGAGGAGAAAGAAGGTATTTACTTAGAGTGAGGCATCTTAAATGCCAGCAGGTGGTCTGTTCAAAACTAATAGTACTGCTTACTTTTAGTAAACCGTTGTGCAAAGCAAGAGCTCTGTTAATTGCCTGTCCTCATAAGCACAAATGATTAGCAGGAAGTAGTGACTGTAGTGTTGTAGGATGTCATTACTGGAAACCTGTTACATGAAACTTATGTCAGGTATTTTTATTAGCCATTTGATATGTATATGTAATCAGAACATTTAACATTCTGTGCAGATTCAGCTCATGTGCCATAGCAGAACTAATTCCCCCAGCATTATTTTGTGGGTTTACATGTTTTTGGCAATTGTCATTAACGTAGTAACACAGCTATAAATTTGGATATAAGTGAGTTGAGAAATCATTTAACTCTAAAATCAAGTTGATTAATTTTAAACCCTCTTCCAATCTCTTTTTTTTTTCAAATTCAGTACAATAGATTAGCATAAACACTAATGAACATTCAAAATCATTTATTCCAGTTAAAATCCATTCTGAATTTGTTATAAGCAAAACATATTTTAAGCCTGCTTAGTATATGAAAATACTCTCACTGCTCTTCAGCAGAGCAGTTCGGTGTATGCACGTTAGTCATACAAGTACACGAAAATTCAGCTAGACTCTCTGGTTGAAAGACAGCATCGAGAAAACAGATTACAAATAGCATAAAGCATTCAATCTGTGTTTACAATGTTTAGCAGATAATTTTTATTAAATTCAGGCATCAGATTTTTCATTCAGTTTAAGTAAGCCGGAGATGGATGTCATTATGAGATTTACATACCATTAGCTCACATCAATTGATTAGCAGCCGAGCTCTGTGGTACAAGGCTAGTTAGATACGTTAGTTGTGATGCCAGGAGGCTGCAGGTCAGGGAGGTTTACTGGCTGCGTGCTCGTTTCCTTTGCCTTTGTGATTACTTGATAAAATGAAGTGCATCGCTGTGAACAATTGACCCTTTCGAACAATCCAGACTGGTCAGCAGTCTAAATCCACATTTTAAAGCCATCATTATAGCCTCAAACTTAAGAGTTTCCAGGGTGCAGACAAAGGTGTTGTCCTCCTTCAGTACCAGTCGTGTACCGTTTTCAGACTTTATGAAGTACTTGAATTGAATAATATTTGAAGATACCGAAAACTCCTCCGGAAATCCATCCAGCCTGCTTTTGGACACCAGTACAATTCTGGATTTTATTTTTGCAATGAAATCAGGAGCATTACAAAAGATTCTAAGTCCTTGTGAACGGTCGTGGCTGTCAGTTATTTCCAGGAAAGTAGTCTCTCGAGATGCTAGCTGTTCCTTCTCCCACCTCGATTTCACTGCATCCGAGAGTACCTTAAGCTGGAAAAATTCTGCTTCTTGTGCCAAAAGTTGATTTTCTCGAAACCCTTCTGGTAGAAGAAGTTCTCCATTTCGTAGGAAGTTGAGAATGTGTCTGAAAAGCAGTCCATCTCTGTCTATGAAGTAATGACCATCTGCATCGAATGGGCACATTATTTTTCCATTTATGATCCCTTCCAGAAAAGAATCTGGATACTTGGTGAGTGTCTGTTTTTGTGTGATATACAGATAGCCACCAACATTCAGAGTAATCAGAGACGTTTTATAGTCCTTGTCTTGCTCAGAGCCTTCAGAGTTGCTGTGTTTTTCTTCACATTCCTTTTCTCTTCTGTTTATTTTTCTCTCCATTATGGGAGCTAGGACAAAAAGCCAGCTATCTTGCTTTGTTCTTGTCAGCTTGCAAAGAGATTTTTTTTTTATTATTTTTTTTTTGTTGAAAAGCACCTTTATTCAGCTCCGGCACGATGTTGGAATGGAAATGCTGCTAGCATTGCTCCGACTGTCAGCTCGGGTTTGCAGTAGGTGGCGTATCAGCTGTGTATGCAGGGAGATATCAGGAATATGACTGTAAAGGAGAATTTGCATTTAACTGTATAAGGGAAGAAGGGTATAACAACTGTTTGTCTCTTTCTTTCCTTTAAGGGGGAGAAGTTTACGTAGTTTTGGGGGTCATTGACAGAAATGCATGCTCCTATTCTAAATGACACCTTAATTTTAATACTTTCAGATGTATTTGTAGCATCAGCTGGCCAAATCATGCTTAGTGCTTATGGTGTTAAACAGATAGCGTCATTTATGCTTCAAGGATTTTAATTTTCACACAGCCTCTTTTCACGTGTTTTTTGGTAGCGATTACAGCACCTGATGTAGGACAGCACTGGAAGACAAGGTGTCCCTGTCTGCAAGGGGGGGGCGGGTTGTCTGTGGAGTGCGTGCAGATACATATTCTTCATTTATCAGACACGTGCACAGTGGTAAGTTGTTTTCACAGAAGATACGTGGAAGCGATGCTCAGGACTTGTTGGTCTGACTGGTTTAGGTTTGTGGTGAAAGCTTCCATTTGCAGTCGGTGGGAGTATCTGCACCAACACAAGAACTGCAGCCCGATTAGGTTTTGCTGTTTGCCTTTCTCTGTGCCATAGATAAAAACTGGTTTAGAGGGGCGGATTTACTGTTTATATCGGTGATGTTTTTTAATTCACCAAGGCTATCTAGCATGAGTTTGCTCTTTCTCGATAGGAACAGCTCAGCTGCCCTGCGGAACAAAGGGTTAGTGTGCCCACAGACAGCTTTGAACATCACATAACACTATAGCTTAGCAACACTTGGGCGCGGGGAGGTGGGAAACGTCGGCAGAGCACACTGGAATCAAATGGCTGTCTTCTCTCCATCAGTCTGTGCTTTGAAGCTCGCTCTCGGTTGCCTCTTAGCAAAAGGTTTCCCCTTTAAACGTTTGCAGCTTGGAGCAGGAAAGGGAAAGCTCTCCACATGTCTGTGTGCATTTCCTTGGGGAGCGGGCGGGAGCCAAAGCCTGCGTTCCCCGGCACAGCGGGACCGGGCGCTCACCTTGGGCTGGACCTAGAGAGGAGGTCCCATCTTTTTCAAGATGTATTTTTCGCTTTACAGGTAGATGTCTCCTGCTTTGCCTGATTAGCAGTGAAAAGTCAGATTATTCTTCTGTAAATTCGTTTGTTCTGTTTCTAAGTATTTTATTCCTACTGCTCCCTCTGTCTCTAAGGCTGTTTATTGATACTGTAGAGTCGTCCCTGTAATATCTTACTAATTAATAACTGAATCTAGTAGAAATAAATGCACTTTTTGTTACTCACTGTTCCTTGCCAAGGTATCCCTAGCACCGTTACGCTAAATTTTTCTGCTGCTGCATGTGATATATTGAGCAGATATTATTTATGAGATTTGATTTATCAGGAATTAGTCATGGTTTTAATTTTAACTCTTTGATGCCATTGATGTGTTTAGCATAACTTAAGTCAAAGAGTTTTCAACCAGTTTATAACTTTTAAACATTTGGACTTTTTCAAAATTAACTCCTTTCACAATTATTGAATGAATAATTGAGAAAATTGAAGATCCAATTAGTTTCAAGTATGATTTTTTTTTTTGCTGTTACAGGAGACATCCATTCAAATTTAGGTTATTGTCAAATGATGGAAAATTCAGTTAATGTGCTTAGATCGTGCATAGCTACAGTGTTGAACCATCTCAGTGGCTGTTAGACCCTAAGAGAATGACTTCTGTGGTGCTTTCATCTGACACAGTGATCTTGAAATACTCTGAAGCTGAACTAGGAATATCCTGGCACAAGTAAGTAGGGATTTCCAAGGAGAACTGGGATTTGTAAGAGATAGGAAATTTTTCATGGCCAGTAAACTGTCTACATTTTAAGAGCCAGCAGTTACAGAACAGGATCTGCTCACTTAGTTTTTCATGTTCATCATCTTCTCAATGTTCTAACACTTGCAGTTGAAATTTTCCACTTTTGTGAACGAGTGAGTATTCTTTGAAAGATCATGCAAAATCATTTTAGTGGCTTGTATGATAAAATATTCAAAATCAATTTGATGTGGAAAATATACTCTGTGGAGATCATGAATATTTACATTTAAACCTTTGAGATTTTAAAAATGTAGAGCTGATGTAAAATTCTCAGCATCTCAAACCCATGTAACTTTACTTCACTACAGCTGACAGTCATCTGTAACACAAAATCAAAGCCTGGCATACCTTTGTGAAAATTTCCCACGTTCTGTGCCCTACTACAAGACAACTTTTCCAAAGAGCCCTTGTTCTTCCTGTGCACTTGGTGATACATATGGTATCGCAGTGCATGTGGTTTTAGTGGGGTGCTTTCACATAGCTCACTGTTTTCTGAAGGTGTGGCTGTGCCTAGAGAAACTGGATTATTTTCTTTTTCCTTTTGTCCATTCACTGGAAGATCATCCAAAAGTTTGTTTTGGTAAAGATATGCAAGTATTTCTTGCAATCAAGTTAGAGACTTTGACCATTCCTGTGCTCTGAGAGTTTTTGTGGTGTGTGACCCAAAGCTGAGCTGTGCCCAGTGCATCCCAGATCTTCTTGCTTCCCACTTGGATTGAGACAGAGCAACTTGCTGCTGTGCTCTCTCCCGTGCCGTGAGTGACCTGTTTCTGCCCTGTCCAGCTGAAGTATCCTGCTTGCCGATGTTGGTCACCAACAATCCTGAAGCGACTGCTGCTTCACAAACCGTTAGTGTGACCCGTATGCTGGGATGGGCCATTCAAGTTAGGAATAGTGCTGGAATCAAACAACTGAAAGGATGTTGTTTTGGTTCCAGATTAAGTCAGTAGATACACCGAGCAGTCCTGCACACACTGAAGAGAGTGGCTGTAGTAGTAGTGCTCCATTTCCAAGTTACTCCCCCTTTGGGCTGCACCAGGAGGGCAGTTGACAGAGCTTTTTAGTTTAGTCAGACAAGCTGTCGTGGAGACAGTGAAAATGCAGTGCTGGCATCTATCAGCTACATAGGAAAACAAATCCAAGGAGGAGTGGGCTAGGCATCTGCCCCTCATTCTGTCCTACATGTTTCCTTTTGGAAAATAGCCTCACTCCTCAACTTCCATCCTCCTCCTGAACCTCCCGGTCTGGAAGCTTGAGCACGCCATGGAGCTGAGGATTCAGGACGGAGCACACCAAAGGAGAGCTGGTGCTTTAGCAGTGGTTCAGCTCACGTGTCTGAACAGCATCAGCTTCGCTGGGAGTCTGCTGACAGTGAAAATGACCTGGGTTACAGAAAACAGCTACTTTTCTTTATTACAGTACAAAAGGATATGAGGAGAAATCTCAGCTATAAGAGGTAGAGAATTTTTGAAGTGTATTATGAAGCCGTGCTAATGAAATCTGTTTGGGTTATCGAGGCAATTTGCTAGTCATTTAATATCATAATACAGAAAATTGGCCAGGTTGTTGAACAATTAGACCATTCAACAGCTACTATCTCACAGTGTTGATAGCATAGGCATTCTCATTCCAATAATAACTCCAGGATGTTGATTAACAGCTATTGAAGACAAGCTCTACCCGCTAATTAAAATTGAAGGTTTTCAAATCAGCAAGTCTGAACAATTTGCATTCAAGAATTTTAAAAGAGCTGTCTAAGAAACTCTATCAACAGTTGCTGTTGATATTTTTAATAATTTTTGAGCACTGCAGTTCTACAAGCCTGAAAAAGAAAATGCTGTGCCAGTATTTGAAAGGTGAATAGGATGGCCCAGGTATTTAAAAACAAAAAGGGACTGTACAAAAACCAATAAAACTAGTTACTTGGAAGTCAACCAGTTAAAAATTAAGAAAGAGTAATATAATACTAATCAACAATCACTCTAGGTGATCCTGCTTTAGCAGGAGAGTTGGACTAGATGATCTCCAGAGGTCCCTTCCAACCCCTACCAATCTGTGGTTCTGTGAACGTGGGTGGAGGGAAAATGGATTGTGCCAAAATTTTTCCCCCTTTTTTTTGATTACAGTTTGTTCAGCAAAGAAGGTGACGCTTTTTTTCTGTTAAATCTTTGAGCATGTCTCATTTGTCATTTTGAATTAGAATATATACTGCATTACTTTCCCTTTCGTTTAACTGTGCAAAAATCATCCACAGGCTTCAAACTGGCAAATGTTAAGCAGAGAATTGTCACTAAAATGTTGCTGTGGTTTGGCTTTTGGTCCTATTTACTTTTAGTCAGTGATCAAGAAGGAGATAGTTACTGATGAAGTTTGTAGATGATACAGACTGAGACTGTAATCAACAAGGGGATACATTGCTGAGGCAGAAGCATTTGGATAGTTGCTTAGGATAACATTTCAGTATGACCAAATATGAAGTTTATATGCCCAGGAATAGACTGTAGATTAGGCTTGCAGTACATATGTTGGTGGCAGGGCTAGGGCAGAGGCTCTGTCCTATATATTGACATCATCATTGACAACTGAACATGAGGTCATTGTTCCATGTGGTGGTCAGTAAAATGAATGTAGTATGTATCTCTGGATGCCTAAATAAGGGGGTGCCAAGAGAAGCCTGCGTGATCCTGTTCTCTAGCTGTGTAGCTACCAGGGAAGGGTGATCTGAGAAGGGCACCAGCTTCAAGGCTGCCCTTTGAATGGAAGAGAGCTGCCACAAAATGTCTCTGCTTGTGGAAGAGCAGAGATGAGGTCTAGTGTAGGAGGGGGTTGCTGCTTGTCCAGCCATCACGTGCGATAACCTGGGAAGCTGCACAGTGGTGTAAGTGAGCAGCAGGAACTACTGGGGCTTCTGACTTGGACGCTGAACACCCAACTTCTACCTGCTGAGGAGCTGGAGGGACAGATGCCCATAGCCTGTCCTTATTGCACTTTCTTCCACTTTTTGCTGCTGCCTGGGATTCATAGAATCATAGAATCATTAAGGCTGGAAAAGACCTCTGAGACCATCAAGTCCAACCATCAGCCCAACACCAGACTCATGCATTCATGAAGCCAGGTCTTCATATCCTCCTTCCCTGGCACCACTCACAGAGCAGGAGCTGGTAAACTCCAGATCCTGGCCCACATGCTGTCAAGTCTGGCTGTGAGAGACAATGTTTCAGGAGAGACATTCATGAACTGAACTTTCTCAGGCCAATAAGAATGATTAAGAGGCTGAAAAATAGGTCTAATGGATGATTCAAGAAAACATGTCTTATTTTTATGAGGCTTGATAAAGGTGTAGACTACATAAGTGCTTGGATGGGCCAAAATGCTTTCATAGCAGGCGCATCAACTTAGCAGTCAATGGTCTAGCAAGACCCAATGCCTGGAAACTGGAGCTGGGTGCAGTCAGACTAGAAAACTAACACATTAAAATCTCCAGGCCAGTCCATCTGTCTCTCAAAAAAAAAAACCAAAACAAAAACCCAACCCCAAAACCAACCGGTATCAGACCATCTTGTGCGCAGGTCCACTTAATTTCCCCAATGCCTGTTTAGAAAGATTGCCTTAAGCGTTTTAACCACCTGTTCATTTCATGGTGATTGTCAGCAGGATTTGAAGCTGGATTCTGCATCTCCTCAGTGTATTCCCTATCATCTCACTGAAAGAGTCAACAGTTAAGATTCCTTTATGAATTGGCACCGGGACATTCAGGCACGGAGGTCGGGATGAGCATGCATTTGACAGCTAATGATGAAGCTATGGGTTATGTAGACCAGCCTGTCCAGAGCTGCACTCACAGTGTACTTTTACCTACCACTCCACATAGGGCAACTGAGAGCATAAGACCCTTGGGAAAATGTCTATTTTCCCTTCTAATCACCTTTTCATCTATCTTGCACTATTGGCTTTATTTTGAGTAGGGATTTTTAACAGGGAATTGCCACTTTCATGTCTTATTCATCCTTTGGCTTGTAGAGTGATGTGACTGTGGAAATATCAAGGCAGACCTGTAGCACTTTGGATGTCTTTTTGTGACTCTGATCCTGCAACAAGTGAAGAGACACCCAAGTCTCTTCACTTGAATTTGGTGAATGAGGGCTAATTAGGCTGCAAAAGGAGTAAAAAACTGTGTTCCCCCACTACAGTCTTGCATTTGGAGGTTTGCACGTGTCTTTGCAGCTTCATTCTGCTGGAGTCTCGGGATGTGTTAAAATATCCAAGAGGGTCCAGGGAAAGTGGGACATAAACCTTGGCGTTTGGACAGTGGATGAGCAAACTAGCTTAGCTGCAAGGTGACGTTCTTAGAGACTGCGGACAACCTTGTACTGTGAAGCAGCTGGAATGTTAAAAGCCAAATCTGGATCAGTGGTAATTAAAAGAGGGTATGAGCCAAGACATCAAAGATAAGATATTACTAAGAATAAGCAGGTTTAATTGGAAGGTTAATTTCTTTAATAGTTGCTGTGGGGGAGTTAGCTGGTTCACTGATCCTGATTCTTAAAACTTAAGAGTAATTTGAAAAGGGTGAGATTGAGAGTGGCATGTTGGCGCTCACATAGCTAGGCGAGTATTGGCTAGTTAGCCTTGAACCTGTACCACAGAATCACAGAATTGTAGAGGTTGGAAGGGACCTCGAAAGATCATCTAGTCCAACCCCCCTGCCAAGGCAGGGCCACCTAGAGCACATCACTCAGGAACGTGTCCAGTCAGGGTTTGAATGTCTCCAGAGAAGGAGACTCCACAACCTCTCTGGGCAGCCTGGCAGAAACCAATAGAAAAATTGGCATGGAGTTCAAGAGGTAGGAAAGATCAGAAATATAATGAGTGCTAGCAAACATGGCTAACGTAAAGGTTTTCTGTCAAATAAACCTAATTTTGTGTATTTTAGAGATCGTAAGTTTAAAGTAACAGCATGTTTGCAGCCTGCTTAGCGCTTCGTATTGCACATTATTTAGAATCTTTCGACATTCTGATTAATGTCTAAAAAAGAAATAAATAAATAGCAAGCCCAGAACAAGACTGAAAACTGGCTGACAGTTACCAGAAAGTAATTATCAGTGGGGAGCCACTCGGGCTGTAGTTCGAAGGGCTTCCTCCAGGATTAGCAAGAGGGACAGTAGTAAGTGAGGATCGCTGCTTATAAGATGTGTCGTGATTGACGCAAAGGCTGGTCAGACAGTGAATAACTGTGACAGGACTGTCACAGTGTGACCGGGATCACTTAATTCACAGAATCTGTTTAAAGGCAATGCATTTTAACCAAGCCAAAGGCAATTATACACCTAAGAACATGGCACAATGGTATAATGTGAGGCTTGGAAAAGTCTCAAAATAGATGTATTAGTGACATAATAGCCAGTCAGCTCCATCAGTTCCCAGAGTTTGATTTTTAGAGACAAATTGATCTTAACCCAGTTTTAGCCATTTAAACATGAGGCACAGTCATGGGACACAGAGAGACACAGCCCCACAAAAAAAACCAACCCAAAAATCCAACCAAGCAAAACCACAAAAACCCCACCAGCACAGGGCAGATAACTGAATCCTAAAAGAGATGGTGTCCTGGCTTTAGCCAGGATAGGGTTAATTTTCAGGAGCCAGGGCAGGTGAGCTGAGCTGGCCGGGGCTATTCCATACCCTGTGGCATCACAGGGTCTGGTCTGTGCTGCTCTGGGACTGGGTGTGGGCTGAGGTCTGGTCCTTCGGGTCCATCGTTGATGGGTAAATTGCTCTCCTTGTTATCGCCTTTGTTTACATCCCATTATAACTCCTGCTGCTTGTTGTCATTTCCCTCGCCCTTTGCTGGCCCATTAAACGGTCGTTATCTCAACTCCAGGAGGCTTCCCCTTTGTTGTTCTCATTCTCCTCCCCACCCTGCCAAGGCTGGGGCTAAACCACGGCAGCCGGGACCAATTTTCTTCTGAAAGTCTCCCTTCCTCCTTCTCTCAGCCGAATTCAGAGATTCCGCTGAATAACCTTGAGATGGCTGAAATGAGGTGAGAGAAATTCCAGCTCCTGTATCTGTTGTTTTACCTCCACATACGGTTTTGGTAAGGCCTAGTACAATAGTATTAAATCTCGTTTCTTAAAACATCATTGCAAGATTGAACAAGGTGCAGATAAGAGACCCAAAACTGATATAATCGTGGCATGAATGCCTTGTGGTGAGATAATGCATGAGCTTGAATAACTTAATTTATTAAAATTGAAGTGGTTGAGAAGCGACTTGATTACAATGTATAAGTACTTTCAAAGGGAGAAAACACCAGGCAGTAAAAGGCACTTTAGCACAGTATAGAAAGTCATAAGAAGAACTAACTGCTAGAAGCTGAAGGGAAATTCATATTAGAAATTAAGCAGCAATATTAGTACCACTTTAGCCACAAATAAGTTACTAGGTTCTGTACAGAAGAAAGAGGATAAAATCTGTCTGTCTGTGATACACAGGAGGTCAGGCAAATTTGCCAAGTTGTCTCTCCTGACCGTAAACCTTAGTAATCTGTAAAACCAGGAGCGTTTTAATACAATTTTTTTTTGTTTGTTCAAAACCAACTGGAAAGTGCAGTATTCTTATTCCTTTCAAGGATTTCGTTTAAATCAAACCACAAAATTTTAGATTAAATCACTTTAAAATACATAGTGTCAAAGTAATCACTTTCTGTGTTATTCAGGGAGAGCAGACTTAGATTTCCAGGTGTGATATTCCAGTCTATAAGGCAATGGAAAAATTAGAGGTGTCTCAGAGCGCCTTCTGTTATTTGGCAATCCACACTTGTGCGTTTCTGTTATCTTCTGTGTCATTGCCAGCCTAAGGTGACGGTGACAATGTAGTACCCTACACCAAGAGCAAGCCAAGACTCTCTGTTGGAAGGACATTTTAAATAGCAAGTGCTAATCAAGCCATTAAAACTCATCCTTTCTTGTTATGCAAGGCTGTTCCAGGGGCGTTTGTTTTACACATTGCACTGGCTATGCCCAAGAGAAATGGATAAATTGCCACACACACACGCTATGCACTAGCACATCGTAGTGGAGAGGCGGGTGTTTGCCCACCATCACTTCTCTCTTCCTTCCTCCATCATATTGCTTTTAATTTTTAGGCTTTTCCACCTTTATGGAGTACGGTACTATTGCACTGCTCTGTGAGTTGTTGCTTTAGGCAAAGAGATGTTTGCCTTGGATTGCAAAGTGACTGTGTTACAGAGGTGACTGCACAGAGAGTGGTATTAACTAAAACGTGGTAGGTGATCTGCTAGATTACTAGCTGCAAGTTTTTATTTCTTTTCCCTGAGTGTTCGCATATGTAGTATTAAAATTTTATTGAATTATGTTCCTTTAGTGAACAGGGTTTTTTTAAATTGTAATAGGATGAAAGTAGGTTATTCTTTTTCTGAGGATAGGAATAAAATCAGCTTTTGTTTTATCTTCCACTGATTTTGTATACTTTGATGATCGGGTTCTCTTTGTAGATTATTTTTTCGTGGTCACTGGCTGTATTCAGTGCACATTTCCAGAAGACAGTTCCTAGATAAGCTGAGTACAACCATGTTGAGAAAAGAGGACCATACAGTTACCATCTCTAATTTAAAATTTGATCTTTGTGATTTATTCTTAATATGTAAGACATCTGACGGCAAAATAAGGAAATCTAAAGGATACCAGCTGTGCAAGCATGTTTTTTTCTGCTTATTTCTTCAATGTCTAAATAGCAGAGATTTTAGAACTCAATTTGAGAACTTATAGTTACATTATATTGACTAAATGCTTAATTGGTGAAAAATAATTCAAATGTTGACCATGTATTTTAATGTCCAGTTTCACTTTGTGTTTTTCATTGCAGATAAACTTGCCTTGGAAGGAATAGTGGTGCAGCGTGCTGAATGCAGACCTGCAGCTAGCGAAAATTATATGAAACTGAAAAGGTAGGAGTGCTCTGTTGCAAATGGTGACGTGATATCTGCCTTTGGTGCTTTTATTATTGCCTTACTCGGGATGGATGACTGCAGTGTTATCATGGTATTACATAGGATTTGTACAGGATTGGAACTGTTCTTGCTTTTGGGCTGGATTTACTGTAGGGAAGGAATGAAGGCTGGTGTGGGTCTTTTATCTCCCTCTGATATTGTCTGGTGGGATGATGTAACTTCTTCGTTCCATCATCTGCAAAACTCTTACTAGAGCACACGTCGTGCCTCTTCATACCTGAACGTATGAATGTATGGCTATATTCAAATGTGATTAAAGCTGAATTTCCTGAGGAGTTGAAGGCTTACTTGAAGGTCAGGAGAAGCTTCTTGAGTATGGGTTTCTTTGTGGATCCTCCAAATTTAATTCCACTTAACACTGTGCCATGCTAGATGAAGAGCACCTCTGAAAAGATGTTTAAAATGCCCAAAATAGGAAAGAGTTCAGTGAGAATTTCCCTGAACTGGCATGCTTGCTAGAAAAGGTAAGGGCTGAAATTGTCAGAAGTGGCCTGGAAACCATGAGGCATAAATTTATAACAGAATCATTTAGTGATTTTTGAAAATTTAATCTGACACATCTAGAATTTACCATGTGATTCATATATCATCTGGATAACTAACTTGATGACATTCTCTAGTAATAAATCAGGTTTTGAATTGAATTGTGCATTATATGAAATGCATACTCATATATTTTAAGCATGTGGGTTTTAATTAAATCACTGCTTTATATTGTGAGTTTGTTGTAGAGAAATGCAAAGCAGGAAATTTCAGGAAGAGAATCGTCTATGGCTAGTTTTAGAATCGTCTAAAGAAATACAGAAAAGGCAAAGTGATGTTTTTGCCCAATTCCTGATCTGGTTTTTGAGTATCCTATACTACATTTACAGTATCTTATGTTTTATTAACCTCCTCTGCCATGTAAACTGCTCCAGTATTTCCTTATTGTGTTCGTTCAATTCTGAGACTTTATGTTCTAGCTGTTGGCAAAGCATAAGTTTGCTCATGTACAGTGAACTACTTAATTTGAGACTCTGTTCTGTGATTGCTATCATGGTTTTTGTCATCAGTATGAAATGGAGTATGAAGCAAATATGATGTTACTGGAAAAGGACTCATTTCAATCTGGCAATTTTATATATATACAAATACAGTCTGTGGGATGTATTTGCTTCATAATTGTTTTAATTACAGGTTGCCTGATCTAAGTGCTTTTTTGCATTTTGTACGCAATCTTCTATTAGATGATCAGATAAGCTTCTTCTGGTAAGACCACAGCAGGAGACCAAAATAGAACTGATAGCTTTAATGACATATTACCCAAACTTTGAATTTTTCAGCATTCCACTTTCTGTCACATGCGCATGCATGCAGCATCCCCTGCTCTTTGATTTTGTCATGTTCAACTCCTTCAGAAGCAATGAAGATCCAAACATGAAGGCAGATTTTGCGTGTGGAAGCACTGGCAGCTGAAAAGTGACAGCACCCTTCTTTTTTCTTCCCTGTAGAAAAATTGTCAGGCTGTGTATGCCCAGTTTCTAACTTGCCGTGTTGTTAAAGATTTTTGCCTTTTACCAAAAAGTAAAAAAAAAAAATTAAAAAAAATCTTATCTGGTGGGAGTCAGCATGAGATTTAGCAGATCTAGCAGTCAGAAGAAATTGGTTTATGTCCAAATACTGTCTCTGATATTTGAGTAGTAGGATCTAACTTTTCACTCCCTTTACCGTCTCCCACCCTCAACATGGTGCAGTCTGTATTTGTGCTTTAAAAAAGTGATAGCATCAAAGATAAACCACGTAAGTTATAGAACTGTGTTATATTACGCCATTTTTGTTCACTTTTCTATTTACTATTGTGCTTTATATGAGAGAGACTCTCCAAAGGTGGAATTGATAATATTGATAAAACAGCAAGTCTGTTGTGTAGGCTTTAAGTGCTACAATAGTAAATTGAGTCAGGAAGGAAATAAAATTAAAAGATAAATGCAATTGCTTCAAACTTTGAAGGTCTAGAAAATGAAGTTAAGCTGCACACTCCAATAACTGTAATCATCTGTTTTCTGAGAGCTAGCAGTGACCCAAAGGGATTATCTGCCTCCCCGGTACTAAATGCAGAAATGGATCCCCTCTGTTTTACTCTCGGTATCTGGCTCAAGGAAATGGGCTGCTGGGGGCGTGGCGTGGCGTGACATCTGATTTCCGTGCTCTGTGGAGTTTCAGCGAGAGGACAGAGTGAGGGTCTTGGGATGGGCCTGCCAGCAGTGTAGGGAGGAGATACGTGTGACATGTGGGTTTAAGGATGGGTAAGGAAAGCGCAGAATGGGTGAAAGTGTTGCCAGGTCTAGCGGAGGGAAGGAAGGCTTTTTTTCCAAGGAACAACCTTTGATTTGATTATGGGAAGACTGTAGACGGTTGATGTTCAGAACACTTAGAATACAAGGTGCAGATGTGTGTCTAAGGATAACTATCCAGAAAGGTAAAACAAAGGTGCGTGACCTTCACTTGGTATTCTCCATTTTAGAAGTTTTGTTGTTGGCAGATTTGTTTTTTTTTTCATTTTCCTGAACGGAAACGGAACAAATACCGTGAAACACCTTCTATCCTGCACTAGTAAAGCTTCATAGTATTGGATTTCCTAGAAATTTTTTATTAACAATGTATTTGTTTTTTGTAATGCCTTAATAATTAGTTACACATCTGCAGTAACTGCTAGCGATGCTGTTGCGGCTAGCTGGAAAATAGCACGTGGTTTCCAAGCACCTGTCCTAGTTTCTGTCTTGTGGGAGTGGATCTCAGGGTCTCACTTAAAAATATTTGGACTGTGTGGTGAAAAAATGTGGGCTGACTCTGTTTTACTGTGTGGTAATCACAGAAGATATTGTCCCTACGCTACTCTTTACTCTTTCAGGTTGATACTTCCCTTCTTGCCCCATCAAGGCTGTAGGACATCAGAAGACAGTGGTATGTGAGCTGTTGTAGCAGTGGCTGTGTATCACAGATGGAGTTGCACGCAAGGTGCATTGTACACCACACAGTATGTTTGCACCAGTCTTGTGGCCCCAGCATGCATGTCAGCTTAGGTAGGTGGCCTTTTCCTTCTGCTCGGCTGCCCTAGAGGGGCTCCACATCCACCCCAGCCAGTCCCACTCAAACTAGATTATTTTCTTTTCTCAGTGTAGTCAGCTTTCAACCGTAAGGAGGCATTATCTGCCCCTTAATTTTGTCTTTCTGAGGCATAAGAGATTTTTATGTCTGGTACCTTCATTCCATGGTCTCAGTGCTTAATCACCTTGGGGTTAATGGCTCCCCAAAGAGAGAGGTCCTCCAAGAGGTGAGTTTGCACTGGGAAGAACAGGAGTCAGAGAGGGATCTCCCAAACATTCAGGGTCCCCTCAGGCTCCACATGACTTGAAAGGAGATGAGAATAAGATTTTGATACTTGTAAGAGGCTTTTGCTATGCACAAAAAAAGAGAAAATGGGGAGCTGGGCACGCTCCCCATGTTCTGTCTGCCAAATTACCTATTTCCATCCTTGCACTGGTGTTCACATCTGTTCTGTTCTTCCCTCTGACCACAGCGAACCTTTTTCTTCCTCAGTTCTTTCTCAGTCCACCTTTCGTTTACTTCTTTTTCTCCATTTCCTCACAGAAAACACTTTTTATTATTATTTGTTTTTTCAAAAATAATTTTGAACACATCTCAAACATTTTTTTTTTGCGGAAGAGTTGAGAAGAAAGAACATAAGCTCCGAGACATTAATCTCTCTTCTGCAAAGCTCCGATTCAAACTCGCATTGTCAAGCTGAGTAGCTACAAGAAGATCCTCAGGACTGTTCGGGTCTTTTGCAACAGGGCAGCTGGGCACCGGGCTCACAGTTTTCAGGCGAGCTTTTAGAGGGACACGCGAAGACCTCTCCAATAGTAGTGCATGGCAGGTGAAAACCGAGATAAAAGCAGAGCCCTCATTTCATTCTCACATGTGCTGGTGAAATGCTGGTCATCTTGCAAAATTTATTTTGGGAGACACTGATTCAACTATACGTAATCTGAATTACTGAACTCTCCCAAACTGTATGCCAGATAAAAAAAAAAGTCCTAGGATTACAGAAAGCCTCGAAGAGCTGACATTTAAAACTGCGGTGAGGCTGGTAATCCCTATAATTCTCATAAATAACTTAAAAATACATCTTGGAAGTATCATTACTGAAAATGGTAGTTGCCAACGTGGCAGCTTGTAAAAAGGCTGCAAGTATTTTGTGTATCTTCTTGCTTTTTCTTTTAAGAGTTTTCTACAGAGAGTGTGATGAAAGTACTTAGAAAAAGCTGCTGGAAGAAACATACATGATGGGTTTTTAGGAGAAAAGGATTGCAAAACCTTCTAGAATAATTAATGAACTTCCACGTTTGAAAAGTCACATTTCTTTTACAGCCATATTATGGGGGCCACTAGAAGTCCCAACACTTGGTGGTCTAGGCTGATCAAGTGAAATTTGATTAGTGGAGATGAGTTGATCATCTTCTCTAAAATACTGTGAGAGTATTGACTGACTGACAGTTCAGTTTATTGCTGAAAATGAGCATTATACCAGGTTTTTTTCCCAAATTCCCCCTACTAGCAAAAGAAAATGAATAATTTGACCAGCATGCCACTTTATGTATATTCTTGTAGATACGCTCAGTTGACTGTGAATTTCCTTTCAAAATAAATATGCATGAATGCATTCATGCATTTTCCACAAAAGCTGACACGCTGCACAAATGCTGTTCAGTTTGTTTGAAGTGGGAGGCCGTTCTTACACAAAGCTGAGATTGCATCTGCCTGTCAGTCAATACAACCTTGATTTTTCAAGTACTGAAGATCGATTTCTTTGTCTTGAAGTAAAATGCAGCATAACACAAAAAGATGTTCCCTAGGATGTTTTGGGTAACTCATCATTAAGTACAAACAATACATTATTTTTTTCCATGTGCCAAAATATCTCAAATCCTATTTTTTTTCTGGAGAATATTGTGCAATTTGTAGAAAATTATCTAATAGTCATGTTCATAAGGGTTAAGCTATACTGTTCAGAGATTTATTTTATATTTCCCTTATGTTCCTGGACACCCACCGGTTTTTACAGATCAAGCAAATAACATTCTACTTGTGAAGAATTGGACTGCAAAATAGCAGACACACTAGTACTTAAGTTTCTTTGTCCATTTTTGGTCCATTTTTCACATTTTTTTAATAGAGTAATGTAGAGGAGCAAGTAAGACAAATAAGGTTAAAGTTAGATGACTTCAGCAGCACGAAGGAGTGTTTATTCCCCATTTCAGAGTTTGGGATAGTTGCTTTGCTACTTGGTTTGCTACATATTTCTTTGTGGTCTTAGACTCTTTTCTCTGTCTCTTGTCCTTTCCATTTTGTCTGTCGTCTTTTCTCCCAAGTGCTGTTCTGAGGCTGGATTTTAATAGGTCTTTTATATTGCCATGCTTTTTTGTTCAGTGGTGTGAAAAGGACCTAATTTTGGTCACTGCTTCCAGCCATCATAATAATGCTAGTAAATAAGGAAGAACGGACTATTTGTAATGCAGCAGACATTTTATCATGTTTCTCTTAAACCTTCAGCTGGATGCAGAAGGTTACCTTATCCTTTTTGCCCCACTGTTGTCTTCAGCTTCTAGCAGCCAAGTGTATCGGGCTAATTTAGGGGGGATCGGAAAACAAAGAAGAAAAAAAAAAGACATGTGAAACATTCTTCTTTTTTTTTCAGCATACTTTCTAGTGTATCAATCATATTAGTTATGAGAAACCGATACTATCTTAAATGTTGGGAGAGATCGATGACCTGATCGTTGGATGTCAGTATCCTTCCTTTTGCAGACACCTGGAAACAAAAGATGAAAAAAGTAGGCTTCCTTGCTGGCTGACTTACCGTTCTGCTTTTGTTTTCTTACAGTGTGACATGAAATTTGCCTTCTTTTCGACTTCTAAATATCATCATTTCCAGGCGAACAGGCACAGAATCACAGAATGGTTGAGGTGGGGAGGGACCTCTGGAGGTCATCTGGTCCAGCCCCCTCCTCAAGCAGGGCCACCTAGAGCCAGTTGGCCAAGACTGTGACCAGACACACGTTCGCTTCTCTGGAACTGAAATTGCGTGATAAGATGCTGCTTGGATGCTCTTGTCCTTCTTAATCACGGCACACTGTATGTGTTCTATGCCTTTTGGAAAGGCACATTGTTGAGAGGAGCCTACCATGAAGGTCATTTTCAGAAAGAAGAGAGATGCTTAGGGATGCATATTTAAGAAGAGTTTATGGCAAATATTGCATGGATTTTTCCTTATACCCTGGGGAAGGAAATCAATAGTTGTAATTGGAGAGTTCTCTTTGTCTTGTTTCTTTAACATGGTGTTCATGAAACAGTATTCCTCTCCTGCTGGTTACACTCCTCCTTTTTCCCTGCTATCAGAGGCGTAGCATTTAAGAACATATCTAGTTTGCCTTTGTGGTAATTAGCCAAAAAGCGTCCATTTCCTTTTTATCTCCTGAAAGAGGCGAGGCTAAAAATAATCACCATGGAATATGTTCAGGCTTTAGTTGTAGCCAGCTTCTTCAGGCTGAAAAAAGCCTTGTTCAGTACCAGTGCTCAGCACCAGAAGTTCTGGGTGCTTGTATTTCCAGTAAACGTAAATGTTATTGGCACAGATTCCTCCTCTTGAAACCAAAGTCTTTGGTGTCACACAGTGCTAGAGGTCTTTTTATACCTTACTGCTGCAATAATTACAAAGATGTCTCTTCTGCTAAGGCGCTTTCCAGATTTCACTGAGGGACTTCAGTACTGGCTGTGGTTACTAGTTAGGGACATCCTTCCTGTTCCCAGGGCAGCACCAATTCCTTCTTTTCATAATTTTCAATCTGGAGTATGAAAGTCACCCTCTAATGGGTGAAAATCTCTGAAAGAGAATGCAGTTTTAATGATCATGACTTATCCTGTGTTACTAGACATACTAACCTTCTATTCCTTTTGTTTACCACCATGTTTGACCCTGTCAGGGAAGGTGGGATAGCTAGCTGGGATAATAAAGGCCATTTCTACTTCAGTGTCAGAGTTCAGATATAAATATTCATCTTCTCTGTTGCAGAGCAGAGCTCACTGAAGCTCATCGATCTCTTCCTAGCCGCCATGCCAGATGCTGTAGTCATGCTGAGTACCGCTGGTGTTCTGGGTTCTGCAAAACTGCTTTGGCAACTACCAGGCTGACGAGCTCAAATTTGCACAATATGTAGAATGTCAGCACCACAGCACATCTTCTATTTTTAAGCAACTTTGTTCACATACTACTGATGATATTTGCAGTTTGTGAGAGATCAGTAGACTAGTATCATCCAACAGTTACCCTGCTGCCAAGGAGCTCCAAAAATTACATGATATCACTGCGTACTAGAAGTTATTGTTGTACGAAATCAAAAATTAGAATCATCAGGTGGCAAGCTCTCTTGGTGACTTATTGATTCCCTGGCTTATTAAAATATTTCTGAAATTCTTGACACTGGAAGAAGACACTAAAACAGCGGCCTGAGGGGTGACAGGGTACATATGTGACTATCCAAATAGCGCTTGTTACTTGGGATATCGCCAAATTCAAACAAGTTGAGAAATCATCCATCCTCTATTTCTGGTTCTTTTTTGTGGGAGTGTCTGTCGGTAGGCCTCCAGTGATTCTCAAACTGGGGTTCCCTGTGATCAATGCGTGATTTAATTCCTCAAGACACAGCAAAATTCCAGTGGGAACTTAACTCCTAGAGTGTCACAGGACAAGCTACACCATGGAGGGAGCAAACAGACATATCTGCTGTGCTCCTCAGAGGCTCTTTGGGTGGCAAAGATCCCAACTTTACAAATTAATCAGAGTATTACATTTTATGGGAGAGTCTTTCATTCTGTAAATACCTCTGACTTTCACACAAGGTACCAAAGCACTGCAACCATTGTTCCTACTCAGACACAATCCTGAAATGTTTTCCAAAAGAGAGGGTATTGTGCAGTCACCTGCCAATACTCAAGTCTGGGACATTTTTAAAATGGCTTCAGAGTTGAATTCAAATGAACACTATAAAATGAAAAAGAAAAGTAAGTTACTTTTTTTTTTTTTAGAGATGCACAATGTACAATCTCTTGAATTTCAGTCATCTAGAATTCTTAAACTTACTTTTTTTGCCCTTGAATTATCTGGATAGAGAAAATGAGACTGCCAGTATCAGAGGCCAACAAATTATGATTAAGTTGCAGATACAGTGAAGGAACTTTAAAATCTAGGGGTTTTATTTACATTTCAATCAAGCGAAGATTTTCAGTAATACTTTTCACAAAAGCTCTTCCACAGAAAGTTCCTTTCCACAGCTTGAAAGTAGTGGAAATGAATGACCATTGCCTAAAATATTTCTTACGTACATTCATATGCATGTACAAATTTACAGTACTATAAAAATGATGGTTTTCAAATTCTTTATATTTGCCATGCCTCCATTTAAATACAGAAACATCTGCTTATGGCCTTAAGAGAAATGAGGAATGGTGTGGCCAGCAGGACTGGTGGAGCGATTGTCCCCCTGTACTCAGCCCTGGTGAGGCCGCACCTTGAGTACTGTGTTCAGTTTTGGGCCCTTCACCACAAGAAAGACATCGAGGCCCTGGAGTGTGTCCAGAAAAGGGCAACAAATCTGGTAAAGGGTCTGGAGCACAGGTCTTATGAGGTGCGGCTGAGGGAGCTGGGACTGTTTAGTCTGGAGGAGGCTGAGGGGAGACCTGATCACTCTACAACTACCTGAAAGGAGGTTGTGGGGAGGTGGGTGTTGGTCTCTTCTCACAAGAAACAAGGAATGGGACGAGAGGAAACAGCCTCAAGTTGAGCCAGGGGAGGTTTATATTGGATATTAGGAAAATACTCTTCGCCGAAAGGGTTGTTAATCACTGGAACAGGCTGCCCAGGGAAGTGGTGGAGTCAACATCCCTGGAGGTATTTAAAAGATGTGTAAATGTGGCGCTGAGGGACATGGGTTAGTGGTGGAGTTGGCAGCGCTAGGGTAACGGTTGGACTTGGTGATCTCAAAGGTCTTTTCCACCTAAGTGACTCTATGATTCTGTGAAATAGATGTTGCTATTTTAGTTCTGCTACTGTTGCAAGACCAAAACGGCTGTGAGAGAATGACATGGTTTCTCTTTGAAATGTGATTTTATCAACAGAATATGACTTAAATGTCAGTGCTAGTCATGTGCAAGTCATAAAAGTATTCCTTTCTTTAGAGTCTACATTAAGTTTGAAATTTGCAAGTTGCTTTGTGCTCTTTGATGGAATACACGTCTTAAGTGAACCTCGTAGGCAGCAGTGATAAAATTCCTGGCGTTTCTGGTTATGATCTGTTATGATGTTTCTGCCAAGCTCTTGCCTCCTTTGTTTGCAGTTAGTGGTTTCGACTGGGATTTCATCATTGTCATTTCAGTATCTGTGATGCTTTGTTGAAAATTTTGCACAATACACTAAACCAGTAACATCAGCAGGACCTCAGCATCTGCACTGGTAGAAAGAGTATTACAGATCTGGCTTTAAGTGTGCCTGTTGAATACTACAGCGTCTACGTGAAACCGTTGTAGGGCTGATGTTGTTTACCCATGCCTGAGGCTGGAATGAGAAGGTTTTTCTGAGCTACCCTTGGACCCTGAATGCTGTGATGTACCCTGACAGGAAAGCATGAGTGTCCTGCAACTTCCCACAGCTCAGTTCCTTCCTTTCCTGCTGCACATGGCAGAAAGCTGGAACTGAGCACTTTTCTGACAGCTACCTGTAATCATTTAGGTTTAGGATCAGTCATACTTAACATTAAAATTTTTTATTTTTTTTAGTTTGTTCTTGTATCATATGGTTGTCTTCTGTAGCACACACATATATATAATAATGTGCAACATCCTGCACCTGGGTCAGCGCAATCTCCAGTATCAGTACAGACTGGGTGCTGAATGGATTGAGAGCAGCCCTGCAGAGAAGGACTCGGGGATACTGGTAGATGAAAAATTGGACATCAGCTGCAATGTGTGCTTGCAGCCCAGAAAGCCAACCATGTCCTGGGCTGTATCAAAAACAGTGTGGTCAGCAGGTCGATGGAGGTGATTCTGCCCCTCTACTCTGCTCTTGTGAGACCCCACCTGCAGTACTGCGTCCAGCTCTGGGGTCCCCAGTACAGGAAAGACATGGAGCTGCTGGAGCGAGTCCAGAGGAGGGCCACAAAGTTGATCAGAGGGCTGGAGCACCTCTCCTATGAGGACAGGCTGAGGGAGTTGGGCTTGTTCAGCCTGGAGAAGAGAAGGCTCCAGGGAGACCTAACTGTGGCCTTTCAAAATATAAAGACTTATAAGAAAGATGAAGAGAGACTTTTTCCCAAGACAAGGGCCAATGGGTTTAAGCTAAAAGAGGGGAGATTTAGATTAGATGTTAGGAAGAAATTCTTCCCTGTGAGGGTGGTGAGGCACTGGCACAGACTACCCAGAGAAGCTGTGGAGGCCCCATCCTTGGAAGTGTTCAAGGCCAGGTTGGATGGGGCTTTGGGTGTCCCTGTCCATGGTAGGGGGGTTGGAACTAGATGGTCTTTGAAGTTCCTTTCCAACCTAAACTTTTCTGTAATTCTATGAAATTAATACATGTTTACAAGACTGGACAATCGGTTTCATGCCTAAGGTAAGGAACTGACTCCTGCTCGTGCCGTGTTGGCACGTGAATCTCTGTTTTGCATTGGAGGTAGCTGTTCTGTTCTTTCCCAACACCTCACAAAAAGCTTGAAATGTCCAAATATAAAGTTAAAATGGATGGTGCAGCACCTGAGAGCTGTCAGCTCCTCATGTTTCAGGTGCTTGCAAGCTGCGAGTTTAAAAGTAAGATACAGTATAAAGAGAAGCTGAACGAGATGATATGCTGGTATTTGAAATTAAAGTTTGCAATAGAGTGTAGTTAATGTAGCAAAGCCACTGAATGGAAATAACAATTTCAAAGAGAAAAGTGTGCCCATCTTCACCCAAGTTTCTGACACACCTAAACACTGATAATATTCTGCACTAAAAGTGTTTCTACACAACTGAATTAATATCCTGTTGATATCCATGTATATCGTATCAGTATATATTGATATCTGTCACCTGTCCTAGCAAAATTCTTTCACCTTTCTTCTCTTTGGAATCCATTGTCTTTACTAAGGTGTTGTAACACAGCTACCTAAAGCGATTTGTATTTGAGCCGTCTCGGAACAATTGAGAAACCACCATGTGCACAGACCAGAACTTATACGCACAAGGTGGAGGAAGGCAGTAGTGAAACCTGCCATGGGAGGCTGACTGCAGTTGGGGTGTTTTGGAGGACAGACTGATTTTTTTTTTCTCTTGCTTACACTCTGTTTGTCTCTCTTCCATTGCCCACTTTTCCTTTCCTTCTCTCGACCACCGCACTTATTTCATTCAAACTTTAAGTATGCCAGATGCTCTTACTGTTGCCAAGAACAGTCAAGTGTTTGCTGATAGGAACTTAGGGAGCATCCCTTTCTGACTCGGATGAAATTGCGAGTTTATCCAGGGGTCGTCTTCAACGGCAGTTTTAAAATAGAAAGCCATTTAATGCTGTGCTCAGTACAATGTATTCTATTGACAATTTACATTTGATTTAACAAATAACTAATGCCAGAGACAGCAAACTTCCAACTGTCTCGCAAGTCCTGGACACCCTGAAACAGTAACTGAAAAGTGTGAATAGTCTGGGTCCTAACTGAAATTAATGCCAGTGAAGTATCTATGTTAGGTCTTTGAATGCTTCAGTATTTTTGCAGGGATATCTGTCTGACCCCTTTTTTAACGCTAGTGGCAGAATCAGGAGGAACTGTACCCTGCGACTTGTAATACAAATTTGAATTACTGTCCTGCTGTTCCCTCAGATTGTGTGTATGTGCTTGAGTGCTGACTGAGACCTTGCCAAGGAGGAAGATAACGACGAAATAGTAATGAATTAGGAAAAGAAACAGCTCACCAAAGAGCTTTCCTCTGCTCCTTCTGCTCTTGGACTGTATTCAATTCTGCGGCTCTGCGCAGCACTCCCATTAACAGGCATAGGGAAATTTGGGGATTTACAGGGTTCATTTCTGTGAATAACATAAGGCTCTGGCTTCATGATTCCAGTCTGCAGACGGTGGAGACGCATGGGCTTCTGTCCTTCTACAGAATTGGTTGAACCATGTTAACTCAGGTTAGAATAAGGTAGGAAGGTCACAACAACTTTAAGGTGAAGAAGCTAAATGTTAAAAATTAGGCTAACACAAGGACTTAACAACTCACGAACCCAGGCGCTTGTTAATCATGACCATGACAATGCAACCACTTCAGATTCAAAAGCTGAGGGAGGTGAAAAAATCACTTGCAAAATCATTTTCTTAAGAAAACCCAAACGGTTGTTCGGGGCTAGAAACAGTGAGACACATTCTGGCCGCTAAGCTCATTTTCAAAAGTTTCTGTGTCATTCTGAAAGAAGGAAAAGACACAATCCTAATTCTCCGGCAGTGTTAACTATAGCTGTTCCTGAGGTTAAAAAAGCTCTGTGTTCAAAGTCTCTTACAAGGCTGAGCATTCTCTGTATTGTACTTCACCCCATTTTTTCTAAGGGGAACACAAAAATATCCACGGCCAGATTTCTTTGTGTAAAAAAAGGGAAGAAAATCCCAGCTTTCTGGAATATATTTTGAATTGAGAAGTCATCCTGAAAGAGAAATTTCAGTGTACGTGTGTGTAGGTGGGAGTACAAAAACGTGTGATAAAAATAGCAGACTACATGGAAATCAACACTGATATGTGGATGCATACCTGAAAAGTGTACTTGATAAATGCCTGAGACAGAACTATGCGTTAGGTCTGTACTTATGTAATTCAAAATAGAAAAAAAACCCCACCAAACTCTTACATAATTTTCAAATTAAATTTCAAGTAATTGCTTTATTTTGAATTCTAATTTCAACTCAAACATTGGCTCCTGTTCTCACCTTTAAGAACTACTTAGACAAACCAAGATCATTTGGCTACTTCGCATTCGGTGGCACATGTTGAAAAGGGACTTTTTCAACAAAGAGCACCTGCTTTTCAGGGGCTTTCTCAGAAATAGAATGCAGGGCTTAAGTGCTACATCCTGAAAGTCTGAAACTATGATCAAAATGCTTGGGGTGCTAAGAAATGGCTATATTGCAGAAATCACCTTTTAGTTGACAAGAGGTGAACTGATCTAAATCATGATTTTCAAAAGAAGTGGGTGTTTTTATAGGCTCTTCTAGAGCACAACTATGGGCACAGCAAACTGAGAATTTTCATACACAGTCTTTTTAGTATCAGAAGCAAAAAATACGTTTTGTAGATTGACAAAATGTATAACTTCATGAGGTTAATTTCTTTATACTGTATAAAATAAATTGCCTGTCAAGTGGGTGTTGGTAAACCAGCTGGGAAAACCATTGGTACTTTTATTTATCACTGCTTAGTGATTCTCTTACTGTACCTAATGTCTTCCGAAAAACACATTTTAGATGTGCTCTTAAGTGTCAGTTGGTTTTTGTTATTATCAGCGTGATGCAGTTGCAGCATCTGTCTATGGGAATGCAATTTATGATAAAATACAGCTAATTAAATCCCTGGAGGATTAATATTCATGCATGCTGTGAAACTGAATCATACAAATATTTCCTATTAAATTGTAGCAGAATTAAAGTGTCTGTTTTAATTTCTAACTGTGTGTACCTAAACCTTTTTTTTTTCCCCTGTCTTTCTACCACAAATGTAAAGTAATGTGAAATACACTTTATTACTTCAATATCAACCAGGAGAGATACTCAGGGTAACTTGGAGAGAAACACCTACAGCATAGTTATGCTGCCACATAATGGAGTAGGAGTAATGGTGTCACCTGATCTGAGTAGATTATTAAAACTGGTTTTATTGTTATTTCATTCTTTTTAACTCTTTTTAGCTCTTTTTTTTATATCAGTAGACAAATATCCAATGTAGTATCCACTCTGGAGAGGGAAGATGCTTCCCACAAGCTGTACCAGTTTGTGGAACGTTAGCAAGGGCAAAGCTAAAAAATAACCCTTCAAGATTTGAGCCATTTTATTACAATCATATACAGATTTTTTTTTCACCCTTCTCTCTCCTGAACTCTTAGAGTTGCTTGGTGTGGCACAGAGAGAATTATCAAATATTACAGCCTTTTGCTGTTTTTTTTTTTCTTTTTTTAAAAGTAACTTTGAATGTCATTTGGATATTAGTTTGTATTCTGCAGAGGGTGTTTAGATTTTTTAATTTTGTTAAGCTGTATGTAAGTAAAATGCTAGGCTAGTAAATTGTATATTTGAGAGATGGGCCCATGCAAACTGCATGAATTTCAACAAGGCCAAGTGCAAGGTCTTACACGTGGGTCAGCACAGTCCCAAGCACAGCTACAGGCTGGCAGGAGAATGGATTGAGAGCAGCCCTGAGGAGAAGGGCTTGGGGGTGCTGGCTGATGAAAAGCTCAACATGAGCCGGCCGTGTGCGCTGGCAGCCAGAAAACCTTCTTTACTGTGAGGGTGGTGAGGCACTGGCACAGGTTGCCCAGAGAAGCTGTGGCTGCCCCATCCCTGGCAGTGTTCAAGGCCAGGCTGGATGGGGCTTTGGGCACCAGGTTGGTCTGGTGGAGGGTATCCCTGCCCATGGCAGGGGGGTTGGGACTAGATGGTCTTTGAGGTCCCTCCCAACCCAAACCATTCTGTGATACGATATGTTAGCTGTAGCGCTAACCAGTGCTTGTGGAAAATGAGCTGTGGCTTTGTGTATTCAGTGAAGTGTATTAGTTGCTGCATAGCCTGTGCCTGTGTAATCAGATTTGTCAGAACATGGATTGGAATATGGGAATTATTTGGTTTAATTACTTCGTAGGCTTTTATAACCAAATAAGTTGTTTTCTATTACACTTAAGGTTTATAAATGTTCATAGTACAACCAAAAGAGAGGTTTCACGTGCTTTAATTACCTATCATTCGTAGAAGTCTAGAAACTGGCAAAATGGAGATTAGGATAAATTTTAGGGACAATAATTAGGATTGGTATTTTTATCTTCTGTGTATATACTGGGACTTCAGCTTATCAGAGAAGGTAAGATTTGTGAAGGCTGCTTGAAAAGCAGCTGCTTGGCCTAACCAGGGCCCAGTCATTCAGCTAAATTAATGAGAAAAAAAGCAAACAAATCATAAACTGATCTATTGATACTATTTTTCGACAATGATTTCAAGCATCAAGCAGATAAAATATGCATTTCTTTTAATACAATTAAAAAAAAATATTGTGTAACAGTATGTAAGGAATCACAGGTGAAATATTACCAGCTTTAGTGAATCCAAGCTGGTATGGTTTAGCTGTAGCTAGATTAGGAGCTAAAATGGCAGACATATTTTACTTCTGGTTTTATTTCTCTGAAAGGGTCAGTAAATTCAAAGGAGTTTATACACCTCAGGGACTTCTTGGTCCCTGAACATCTGGGTGATGAGGCTGGAACAAGGCCCTTGAAAACAATATCCTCTGTTGTAGGGGAATACAACCAAATTAAACGTATGTAATTAGTGATGTGTTCCAATCTGTACATGGGCAGCTGTATGATTGGTGCTGTGTAAATATTACAGAGATAAACATGAGTAATGAAAATCAGGAAGTGCCTAATTATGCATGAAGTAATTTGGAGTTACACAGATTATGGGCAGATCAATTTCAGAAGCTAATGAGTGAACCACAAGTGTCCTATGTATCATCCAGAGATGAAGAAGAGGATTTATAAGCATATTTGCCCAAACGTCCCATATGCCATTATTTTAATAAAAGAATAATCATAGAGTTCAAGTCACGGATTTAGGAAACCTGCTGGATGCAAAGTAAAAGTAATACTTGGTAGAGATGTCCAGAACTTGCTAGAAAGCAAGCACATGAGCTCTTACTACGTTCAGGGAGACCTATGTCCTTTTTGGAAGCAAGGGAAACATCTTGTTACACGTTCAGCTTTGACATTTTTATAGGCCTTTTGATGTATTTGTGTGTCTGTATAAAAAGTGTCTGATGAACAAGACATTTATTTGGCAAAATTTAAAAGGCAAAAATTAAACACTGTTTTGAATTCACAACTTGCTACAGAAACCAAGTGGTTTAAGAGCCTTTAGGGCTTGATCCCTAAATCCTGTCATATCAAGGAGGAACACTTCCACTGGATGCAGCAGCATTAAATGCAGCCCTTCAGTGGTGGTGCAGAATCCTGTCTTAGCTATATTTTATGGTCATATAATACTTGGTTTGCTTTTTAAATGATTTTTTGTTTGATTTTCTCGCTGGTCTGTCTCTACTGTGTAAGCAAAGAAAATACTGTTATAATGGTGGAGGTTTTTTCCTGAAACAAAATGCAAGGTGGAGGCCTCTCATTCTGTAAGACTGCCTTCAGAATGATTAGCCGTTGCTTTGTCGCCCAAGTGCTCTTGGGATAACCTGACTTCTCACACTGGCTTGACAATTGCATCTCTTCATTAATCAGTATGAACACAAGCAGCTTCCCTGGACTCAGTTACTGTCTGAATAAAATAAATTGGACCTGGCTTTGTCTTTGGTTTTGAGTGTGAAATGTGAAGTCCCCTGTGAAAGGAATCAAGGCTAAAAAGGGTCATCTGCTCTGAGCTGTCAGGGACCAGGCAATTAGCACACATTTCCTTTTTACCGTCTGTTAAGATAAATCAGTAGTTTTCATTCAAAGTATAGACATCTTCCTTACTTTAAAAAAAATAATGTTTTGCTTTGGTTTTGTTCAGAATGTTTCTTAAGTTAAAGAAAAAAAAATGTTGAAGGTTTAGCAAGATGCAGAATTACTTCCTGTTCGTGGCAATATTAATAAAGAAGGGAAGGAAAAGTCAGGTTTAGAGGATTTAAGCTATATAAAAGCCAGCTGACAAGAGAATCATCTTGTTCAGACATAGCTGCTGGCTGCAGTACATAGGAGTGTTTTGGAAACAACTCTGTCAAAGTAAATGACTCAAAACAAGCAGCTAGTAGCCCATCTCCTACGAAAATGAAGTTAGAGACATTTTTTAAAATAAAGGAGATTAGAAGAAAGGAATACTTGACTCTATCAATAGTTTCTGTTCCTCATTGAAGCAGCCTCAAGGATACCCTTCTTTGACTTCTGCATACAGATTAAAGCTTCACTATTTCCACCTACAAATCAATGTGTTTTGCCTAAGATCCCCTAGTATATGAGGAGAATTCTGTCTGATGTCGCTAATCTCCTATGTGAAGTACCGAAAGCTAGTATCTTACGATGGCTGGCTGTTGGCCTCTCTCTTCTGTTTGTTGGTTCTTTTTTTTTTTCCTCACTTTCGTGCCTTTACTCCTTTTAGAAGAAATTCTCTTTTATTTATGTGTTTGTGGCTTCTTGGTTATTTAAAAAAAAACCCTCCAATTTTTCTGTAGCGTGTTTCTGCCTACCTTTTCATTCTTTGTTTTCTCTAGCTTTAGGAAATGGGCGTTCTGAGGCTACATGGATGTCTCTACAGATGCATAGGGTTCCCTGCTTGAGACTGTCCTCATCAGGTCATGTGTATGTTACTTTATCCTACCCAAACGTAAGAACCCCAAAACTTTTATTTCCTTTTAGTTCTAGGGTATCAGAGTGTAAACACCCATCTTTGTTGTGGATGTCCATCTTGAGGGAATAATTTAATTTCGCTGCTGTTTCATTGGCCAGCAGAAATAAATATTTCACTTTTTTTCCTATTCTGCCTCTTTTTGGCTTAACTATTTAGCCTTCATGCTATTCCAAAGTGGTACCTCTGTCTGTACACATGTTCAGGGCGCATAGAGTTGTTAATACCCTGTGGGAGTTGTTAATACCCTGTGTAATATGTCTGTATCCCAGGGTTATGAAAGGCATTGCATTTTAGATGGTCAATTTTATGCCATGTTTTCAAGTGGGGAAATAGATGTATGAATCATAGAATCATAGAATCATTAAGGTTGGAAGACACCTCAAGGATCATCCAGGCCAACCGTCCCAAGAACTGTTCCATGAAGAAGCTGACCAGTCCAGATTTGGGGAGTGAACCGATGCTGTTCCTCTGCATGTCCTGCCAGAAATTCCCAGTCACTTCCCAGCTTCAGGCAAAATCCAGGTTCATCTTTTCCTTTGTCTATATGGGTCATACGAGATTCTTTTTCCCTCCAAGGCTCTGAAGTCAAAAACATTGTTTTTGAAGTAATATTTACTTGACTCAGAAAGTATTCCTTTCAATTTTTCTTCTATCTCTTGGACTTATTTCCAACAATAGGATTGTAACAATATATGCCTTTGTGTCCTTGTATTGGATCCCATCCTTCTGTTAAGAGGTACCTTTGAGCAGAAGCTAATTAAATCACCACACATTTGGAATGACATTAAAATTCTTTCTTTTTTCTTTTTCTTTTTCATCTACTGTAGCTGTTTATGACATATGATTAGTGGCCCAGTAATTAACATTTCTCAGGACTGTCATTTCAAGTGAGTGAGAAGAAATCACAACAATGTCTGATATGTTTTCTCTTTCTGGATTGTCAGTTTTATTGAGCTGGAGTGAGCACTTAGAACGTCCAAATCTTCATCTGTTTCTTACAGACCTGCATGTTGCTATGCTGTAGTTACAAAGGAGGGACTCTGCTGTGCCGGCTCCCTTTTGATATGCCCTGGAGGACATACCTTATGTCCTCACACTGCTCAGGGAAAGGGGGGAGTACAGAGTTTTCCTGCTAAATCCAGCACGTTGTGCTCGTCCTGTGAGACACGTAATGCTATATCAGATGCATGTAACATGTTTTGTGCCTGAATTTAAGACTGTCTCAGCTGGGTCAGAGCAAAAGCCGTATCACCAAATAACACAGGTAGCAGGAATGGGTGGCTTAGAGAAGACTATCAGAAGAGGGCAAGCACCTGCTGGTACTTCCTCAGCACAATCTTTGAGTCTCTTGCAGCTTATACCTCAAGGACTGTTGGATTGCCCTGGTGTTTAACAGCCATCAATACCATTATCTTTCAGGAATTTATCCTTTTGAACCTATATGCACTTTCAACATCTGTAATATCCTGCAGCATGAAGTTCCATCGTTTATTTACAAGTTGTGTGAAAAACTGCTTTCCTTGAATTTCTCTGTCCTATAGATGTAATGCCTGCTAGTTTTGGTATTCAAACCATACAGTTATTCCCTGTTTACACTCTTGCTGGACCAAATAATTTTGTAGACCTCTCTCCATCTCTCATTTTTCCCTTTTCCAGCACTGAAGAGACCTACTGTACTTTGTTTTCTCTTACAACATAACTTGTTCCATACCTCTGAATTTATATTGGAGCACAATAGTGTTTTGTTCTTGTTTCCTTTACTGTCCTTACAAAGAAGAGAAGACTGCCATTTGTAATGAAATACTGTTTTATTATCTGCAGGATCTTAGTGCCTGGGAAATAATTATCCTCACTGCTGAGGGTGCATAGAATAATAATGCTGAAATCTCACCCTGGCTTCTCAAGCATTTAGCTCAGGTTCATTTTTGTGATGACGGCATATCAGATGAGCATCTAACCAATGTGTCAGCCTGGCTTTTCAGCTGCTTATAAGAAGGTGTCTTATGTATGAGGTGTCAGCGTTTTTGAAGTCATCTGGCCTGCTGCCCTGACGGTGGGTGGGTGACGCAGGGAGACGGCCAGCCGGGGAGCGCCCGTGCTCTGGCATTCCTGAGCAGCTCATACGGCTGGGCTGCCAGAGACAAGGCACTGCGGATGCCCTGGCAGCCCCTGGGCTCGGGTCTAAGGTAGTTTTTGTGAGTTTTGTCACCACGGCAAGCCATGGTAGTTGTGAAATGACAGGGATTGCATTAATTTCAGTCAGCAGCTGCTGAGGATACTGGGAAAGCATATTTTGTTGTGGGAACATCATGTTTGGGTTTCCAAAACAAAATTTTGAAGGATTTCTGTTCCATGAAAACTTTAAATGTTGGCTTACCTCCTGATTCAATTTTCTTTTTTTCTTGAAAGCACAAAAAATGTGTAATAAAAATTCAGATTTCCAGCCAGCTCTACTTAGGCTTCAGTCAGAAGATTATTTCTGTTTTCTTATACATGTTATTAGTAAGAAACTTTATTACATCTACGTTTTTTGCATTTGTATTTCTCTCATCACTGCAACGACTGTTAGTGTCCCAGTGTGCTGCTTAAATTTTCCTTTGCCTAATTTCGTTTCATTACTTCATTGCGCAGCCTTCAAATAACCACTTTCTTGTTTACACCCTTGACATCCACAAATGACGATGCTTTTCAGTCGTTCTGTAGCTGAGCTATACCTATTTGTCTCGTAGTCTTCCGACCACAGAGTAAATATGCAGCTATGGAAAATACACATTCTCTAATGTATATTAGTAGAAGCAGATGGTGCATTCTGTTCATCGATGGAATTCAGTTTCTAAAACTGATTTAATCTGGTTTGCAGCAAATACCACTCTAGTGCCGTCTGTCATGGAACATGTGCAAAGGGAGAAGTCCCATTTCAGGTTGTTTGTATTTCGTTGCAGTGAGGGTTTATTTCATGTGTTAGCCTGGGTGTCATATACTAGAGCACCTATTTGAAAGGCATGGTGTATAAATCCACTAGAATACATTCTTTGTAATTTGGTATTGTTTTATATTATTATTTTTCGTCACTCTTTTTTTGGTTTAAAGCTGTGTACTACTGGTCCTTTTTGCAAACCTAGTTTTCATGCAGCCATTAATAGAGTTTGCACTCAAGAAGAAATGATGGCAAATTATTTTCTTAATTTGTGGAGAGAAATTTCAAATTAATTATAGCAGCGTTTCGCTTAAATTGGCATTTTTCCCATTGTGAAAAAGAAGTTTCCTCTTTTTCTTCAGAATGGAGGATTTTCCAGAATTATCAAGGCCAGAAAAGCTGTTTGTGTTGTTTCTGCTAAGCCAAATGCAGGAAAAAATGCGGTGCCTAGTATCTGTGTCCTTCAGCTCAGACAGATCCTGTAACCTCTAAAGCAGGAACTGCTTAGGCAGAAAAGATGAATTGCTATAGAGGTCTTGAGTCTCTATATAGCTAAAGAAACCTGCTAGCCGAGACAGCTTTCTTCCTCCCACTTACCACAAACACAAAAGGTTTGCAGCTCTAGATACAGGTGCTGCAAGCAATAAAGATGGGAAAATGATAGGTAATTTATGTTCCATTTCCTTCAGCACAGAAGGATGTGGGAATCCTCCAAAATCTTGGGCAGTTAATAAAATTAAAGTATGTGGTGGAGTAGAGCAAGTAATCTGGAAAATATTGCAGAAATAACATGATACAAAACTATCCATTTGGAAGAAACCTGTTAGACTTCTTAAATTTCTGAGTAATTGCTCAACTATTCTCTGCATTTTGAGAATTAAATATTTACTACAGCTGTTTCTTTCTTTTAGGTGATTCTGTTTCCCAGTTCTTCTCTCTAGAGTGTCCTCAGCTCCTCTGGACTTAGAGCTAGAATTTAAAAATCAATCTCCCACACAATTTACGCACTGTCCACCAGCTCCAAAGCTGGTCACGATTTCACAAAAGATGGTTTGTTATCTGCTTCCCCTAGAGCTGATCTTTATTTTTGTACAAAGCCCTAATTAATGTGCGAGGAAAATTAATACTCAGACTTTAAGGTGATAGTATTGTGTAAAAAGAAAGGAGCCTAATAGGAGACATATGAGCGGTGAAAATAAAACCTGCCTTTGTGTAAAGCAGTAAGTGTATGTGATATACCTTGATTGTTCCTAAAAATATACCCTGTATGCCACTGGAGAGAGCAGATACCCGGCAGTACACATCGTTCTGGGCTGACCTATATTTACCGCTGTATGTGTCCTGCAGACAGTGGCATGTGCATTGTTTGGTACAGAACACTTCTCACATCAACATTAAACATTTTTTAAAAATTTACAGCTTTCAAAATCTCTAATCCCAACATAACTTTTCATAAAGTTACAAATTTAGTAGCGGTTGTGAGTGTTGTGGGTTGACCTTGACTGGCCCCCAGGCACCCAACCAGCCTTCTCACCCCACCTCCTCAGCAAGACAGGGGAGAAAATAAGATCAAAAATTTGTAGGTCAAGATAAAGGCAGCTAATGAAACAAAGCAAAGGCTGCTCATGGAAACAAAGCAAAAATGAAGGAGATTTATTCTTTATTTGCCATCAGCCAGCAATGTTCAGCAGCTTCCTGGGAAGCAGGACTCTGGTACACAAAACGGCTGCTTTGGAAGACAAATGCCTTAATGACAAATGCCCCACTCCTTCTCCTTTCCCTTAGCTTTTATTGCTGACCACAATGTCATATGGTATGAAACATCTCTTTGATCAGTTGGGGTCCATGCTGTGTCCCCTCCCAACATCTTGCCCACCCCCAGGCTCTCAGCCCTTGGGGGTCTTGGAGGAACAGTCTTGGTGCTGTGTGGGTGCTGCTCCACAGCAGCCAACACATGGGTGCCTTACCAGCACCGCCCTAGCCACTGTATGGGCTGCTGTAGGGAAAATTAACCCCGTCCCAGCCGGACCCAGTACACCAAGATATGCTGTTTTACATCACCAGTTGGTACATGTATGCACACTGAATTAAAAATTGTAGAAGTTTTGGGAAAACCATACTCTTTTCTCAGTAATAAGTTTCACAGTATATTGCATTTCATGTTTGGCTTACTGACTAGTAAATTCAGTTCTATGTAGGTTTATGACAAATCAATGAAATGTGCGGAGCCTTTCTTTTTGCCTACATTTACTTTTTTTAATTGTAGCCTTAGGCAGAATGGTAGAATCACAGAATGGTTTGGGTTGGAAAGGACCTCAGAGATCATCTAATTCCAACCCCTCTGCCATGGGCAGGGACACCTTCTACTAGACCAGGTTTCACTAGGTGTAATTAAGAAAAATTATGCAGGACACTTTAAAATATAATGGTCCTGAAGCTTCTTTCACGACTTTTTTTTTTTTGTTTTTCCCTGTGGAGGATGTACTCAACCAAATTACAGATGCATGGAGTCTGCTTTCACACAGATCTTACACACAAACCCAATTATCCAGTTTCCATCAGGAAAGCTAGGCAATGTTTGTGCTTCAGCCATTAACTGGTTTTGGAATTTGTCATGCCAGACAAATCTATAATCAAATCTTTGAGGTTTTTTTATTTAATAACAGAATAGGTACGGCTTCACAAAGTCTGGGTTAGTTTCTTCGTGTTCACAAATAACATACTCTTCTGAAAATCTCTAATTAAAAAGGAGAATACTAACTGAGCAGAGCTCAGAAGTGCATGGAGCTAAGTTTATTTCTTAACAAATAAGCTCTCCAGGGAGTGTTCAGAAGACAATGTTCTGAGACACCAAGCTTACATTGGTGGTTTTTTCCCCAAAACAAAGGCAAAGTTAATTTTAATTTATTTTTTTTTAAACGCAAAATGAAATTCTGTGCTTTCTGGGTCGTGTCCTTGTTGTGCCTTATGGTCATCAATAGTGTTTTTAAAACAAAGTGTTGGAAAGATTTTTTTGAAATAACTTTGAGAATCGGTGGTTTGAAGTTGTAGCAGAGCTTGAAGCTGAGTCTTGAGCCACAGCCCCCTTATCCTCAATGTTTTCTCAAAATACTGAGTGAGAGCCTTTATACAGGGGCTAACGGCGATAAACCTGTGGCTGTGATGAGCACCGTATGCCCCCGTGATGATTAACAGGAGCCAAGTAAGGCTTTTTAAGAAAACAACGCTCACGTTTGCCTTCTGCAGCACGATTTCAAAGAGCAGACTGCCGGGAGGGTGACTCCAGCCAGGCTGACTGGTGCAGGGCTGGTGTAAAGCCATCCTTCACACCGCGCAGCCCTGCGGTGGCTCTGCTCACCCCGTCGCTGTGACCTTCCAGCCGCAGAGCAGCCCGGCAGCTCCCACCCCTATTCCTGCTCGCCAGGCTCCCTCTGCGCGGCTGGGTTCTACCTCTGGCTTTGCCGCAGCCACCTACCCCCTTGCCCTGCCTGTGGGAGCACGACCAGCAGCGGAGGGATGTCATAGCAGCGATTTTCAAGCAGAGGTGGGCAGGTATGTAATGTGTCAGGAGAGGGAGCTGAGGAAGCATTTGTTTCACAGAATAGCGGGGAGGTAAAATGTAGTTACAGTATTTGAACAGATACAGCAGAGCAACAGTGTTGTACAATTGGCAAAGGAAATACCGTTTGCTGAAAGAGTGATGATCAAACTTCAAAAAAATCTGGTTTCTGCTTTAACTGATACATGTTTGAGTCGGCTCTTCAGTGTTACATTTCTTTTTTTTTCTGTGGCTTGCAGGAGAAACTGGTAAGTTTTCCAGTTGGAGGATAAGACTGCTTTTTCACGTGGACTAAGGAGAAGCACAGGTTTCCTTCCCTTCCTGGGTTTGCTCCGTTGCTTATAGCATGGAGTTCCTAGGGTTGCTGAGCCTACTCAGCTTTGCTTTTTAAGTTAACACAGGGGGTTTTTTGGATTAAAAATGTTTTCAGAGTTCAGTTAACAACAATTTGGTTCTCCCTGCTTGCAGGAAAGTGATGGGTGGGTTAATTCAGGAGTTTGGTGTGAGGTAATTCAGCAGTGTAGTGCAAGCGTATGGTTAAGCTGTGTAAGAGTAGCAGAACTGTGCCAGGTTCCCTTTTCAGCTGTCGATGGCGGTTTGCAGTCATTGACACAGTAACACAGAGGCGTGCGCAGTGCTTTCTCCCAGCAGTTTCGTTTCAGTGCCCTTTGCAGCAGCCCCTTGCTGGTTCTTCCCAAGTTTATTTTAACAGAAGGGAGGTGGATGTCTTCAAAAAGGCATTATTCCACAATCTGGTATTCTAGGTCTGCAAGCTAAGGAAGAGGCAGAGAAAAACCTCGAGGATTTGAGCCAGCTAGGTTTTCTAGGGAAGCAATCCAAATGTTTCCCAGATTGCCACAAACTGTTAAATTGTTTACAGTAAATTTTAACTGGAACATCCCCAAGGGAGCCAGATGCCGTGGCTGTTTGCAGAGCTATCGGGGGAGTGGTGAGGTATCTGGGAAGTGGAGTTTTAGGGATGGGAGCGCGTCGTCGGAGGCAGAGTGCTGGCAGCTGTAACTCCCTGAAGACGTATTGCAGGAGAGGGGAGGAGAGGTTCAGACTGAGGAGAGTTAGCTGAGATGCTGTAGCATTGGTTGGTTTGTGGGGTTTTTTTTCATTTGAGGTCTTGTAGCCAGCAGTCTGCCGCTTTCTTTCCAGCTTCTCTTTAGCTGTGATTTCATTGCAGAGTGAATTGGCTGAGCTTGTAAATCATCCGCCTTTTTACCAGTAGTTCCAGACCTAGGCCTTTCAGCGTATGGTAAAGATGTAGCTTTTCTGTCTAACAGACTTCTTCCTAAAATTCTCCTTTCTTGCTCCCGTTAGCAAAACGTTACGTGGTTTCTGGATCTGCAGACACTGACAGAAGCGTTTGGCTTTGTGTTGTCTGGACTTATAAGTCCCCATTATTTATACCATTGGTTTCAAAGCAGCAACAAGCACTGCAGATTAGTTTTGGCAGGAAAATGAAGATTATGTTGTTTTGAGACAAGTCTATTGATTTTACTTTTAGAAATAATAGTTGAGAATTTAAAATTCCTCTTCTAAAATCTAAATTGAAATAGCGTCTAACAAATAAATCCATTTGTAATGGAGAAATTTGAGGACTGAGGAAAATGGGAGCAGGAAAGGAGAGTGCATCTTTGAAAATGGAAAGGAGATTTTATCTTAAAAACCATGGTAAAAAGGCTTAGACATATGGTGATTCTTCTTCATTTCTGTTTTTTTTGAATCATGACAGAATGTTTTTCTATAAATGTTGTGGCATAGTGAAATTGCAATTGTAAGCCTGAGGTATCACTGGATACTCTCAGTAGTGCACAGGAGAAAAACTTGGGTTATCATTTCATGATTATGAGGGTCATTTCTGTCTTTAAAATATATAAATACCTGAAGATAACTTCATTTTTAGAGATCTGTTTTGTCTTGGGTTTTGCATTAGGATCTCAGATTTTTTTCTTCCTTCTTATCTCCTCAGGCATCCAAGCATAATATTGGCAGTAATTGGTTTATGATATCAAAGAAAATCTTCGAGTTGAAGTTTTCCTTAAACAGGGAACAAATTTATGGCTGCAAGGTCCCAAGTACAGGCACACACACATTCAAACAAGTTGGTTGGTTGTATTAATGGAAGAGTGGACAGTCCAGGGTAGTCAGGATGAACCTATAAAATAGAACCAATATAGGTCCCCAAAGTTTGGATAAGAATAGGACTCCAAACTGCATAATTTTCAGAAAGGTGTACATGGTGGAACAAGGTGCAGAGCTAGGAACAGGGCTTGACTTTAAATGTGTTATCCCAGGTTCCTGTTCAAAAATCTCAGGGGCACAGAGATATTTCTTACCTAGATCAAAACTCAAAGTGCTCGGCGCTTGCAGATTTTAACCCTTTCACCCATGCTGTTGGTTTTAGCAGTCTGCATTTTGTCAGTGGTATTTCAAATACTTTATTTCTCAGTCGGTCGGTTGGTTTTGTTTGTTGACAATTTAGAATAAACTTCCCTGTTAGTAAGAGGCAAGAGATTTCCAAACATTTGGCTGCGAAGAAAGAAAAAGTGTTGAGCCAGCAACAGGGGAGATAAAACTATTCCTTATGCGTTTTCCTTGAAAATATTAAGTAGACTTCTTAATATCTTTTTACATGTATTTAAGCTCATTTGTACATTTTCAAGAAGTCTGACCCCTCGCCAAAACCATACAGTCTTTATTTTCTTTTCTAACTTCTAAATCATCTGGTAGCATAAAAGAGGAAGAAGGGATTTGTATAGTTGTTTCCTAAAGGATCTTTTTTGATAGGGACAACTAAAATATCTGTGCACGCATAGTGAAAATTATACGTGATCCTTTTGAAAGGAATACATCAGGCTTTAATTCAGGAGGATAATCCTCATGTTAAAATTAGAGCTGGACTTTTTCTATCCTGCTTAGATTGCTAATGAGTCACTTTTTCTACATCTCCTGTCTAGAATGCAGTAGTAGTCTGTAGTATGTAGTATTGGGCTTGTGAGATTCCAGGTGCTTCCCTCAAAGCAAGGAATGGCTTTCGCTGGTTATTCATTCCTACCGATATTCAAGACACAGACATCTGTGTTGTACAGACTGCTCTGCAGACGATGTTAGATGCTTAGCTCAGAGGTAGAGGTCTGTAGATCCTCCTGTGCATGTCCCAAAGGGAAACTAAGACTTTTTAACCTATTCCCCTTCCTTGCTGTTTTTCTGGAGTATTTCAGCAGACTCCTCTTCCTATCCAGATGTTCTCATTGTGTTGTGCTTCTCTTCCAGCCTCTGTGTTGCCTCCCTCTCTTTTTCCACACCGAACAGGTGTGTGTCATGTACATCTGCATGGCTCTTCAGAGCTCTCTATGAAATTTCACCAGCATTTGTGTTTCTTCTGGCGTGGTGCCTAATTTCTTCTGCCCGGTGTACCGTGTTACTCTGCTGGTCCTATGCCCCATCTGGTGGGGGCATGTGCTCGAGGTACCTCACATGCTCTGGGCAGCACAAAAGGACATCCAGATTTCACTTCACCCTAGTTTTAGACCTGTCTGTCACTGGAATAAGCCACCAGTATAAGCACCTTGGTATAAAAATGTACTGTCCCCTGCAGTTTTATCCACTTAGAAACTGGGATGATGTGCCCCATATAGAGATAGAGCACGTAACAGAGCATGCATGGATGTACTTGCACCCTGGCTTAGTCTTTGGAGAAGACTGTCCCCTTTCACTCTGCTTTTGTTTGTTGTTGAACTTGATCTTCTTGCTTGTGTTGGAATTTGTGTTGGACTGAAAACTGGGCAGAACAGAGTCATTTGTGGTGTGTGTATTAATAAGAAAATGTTGAAAGTATGGTAGGAACCAGTAATGGAGGGTTTGTCTCCCTTCTGGGCACTAACTGGTTGAATATGGTGACCATATGATAGAAAGGGCTGCAAAATCCTGACATTTGCAACAACTGCAGAGCTGCAGACTTCTCTGCTCTTCCAGAGTATACGAATTGTAATAAGGGAATGTTAATTTCTTTGCAATAAGTGATAGGATGACAGGAAACAGCCTCAAGTTGCGCTAGAGGAGGTTTAGATTGGATATTAGGAAAAATTTCTTCACTGAAAGGGCTGTCAATCACTGGAACAGGCTGCCCAGGGAAGTGGTGGAGTCACCATCCCTGGAAGTATTTAAAAGACATGTAGATGTGGCGCTGAGGGGCATGGGTTAGTGGTGGATTTGGCAGTGCGAGGCTAGCAGTTGGACTTGATGATCTTAAAGGTCTTTGCCAACCTAAACGATTCTATGATTGACTGTGCAAGGCCTTTCCTTCAATCCACAGCATGACAGTGGTGGAAGGCTTTTTTCATCTGGCAAGGCGATGCTGGGTTGACCCAAGTCCTCCTGGAAGGGCAAGGAAGATGCAGAGGCTGCCCTGCTTCACAAGGGTGAATGAGCATCTGTGCCCTTCAGGGCATCTGGTCAAGGACCCCTTTCGGTGCAGAAAGTGGTGTTGGCTAAAGGGGGGAAGCTAAAGGAAGAAAACAGTCACAAACCTGGACAGACAAGCTTAATGAAGAAGACGACAAGAAACAAACTTTGTCAGCCACACTAATGGATGGGCTACTTATAACCTCATTTAAGAGTCACATTGCGTAGAAGGTATCTCTGAGTTGTGATTCCTTTTTAAGTTTAGCCTCAAATAACACACTTCCACCGTGTCCCCAGTATGGATTAGTCACTACCAGAGCCTGACTTCATCAGCATCAGGACATTTCTGGAGAAAGTATCCATATACACATCTGAACTTGATTAAAAATATCTGTGATGTCAAGCAGATCTTATCGTTTTCTTCATGGTAGTTGCATTAGGGCATCACTTAAAATATTTGAACTTGGACATCAAATAATAGAGACAGTTACTCAGTTATATCACTCCTAGAATGCTGAAGTCTGTTGTATTTTATCTTTATATTATCTATCCTCACAACCTCGGCCCAGAAGGTTTTTTAATCATTTGAAATAATAAACTCAGAGATGAAAAATTGGAGCTCAGTGGTTTTAATAAATTATTCCCATTTCATCAAATTAGAAAATAAAATGCATAAGAAATTGTTATTTATTGTTGAATTGCCATTCATATCATCTTGTGTTCCGTACTGGAGAGAGATATGTAGAATCAGAGTCTTCAGTTACGACTGTGGTGCCTGTCTCAATATTAAACATGAAATTACCTTATATTCATATGATTCATTGCTCAGCCTTCAACATATATAGTTGAAGATGTCAACTTCAGAAAAACCTAATAGGTTTCCTGAACATAAAATAATTGCAGCACTTTTCTTGAAATGCCAGGATTTCAGGACTTAGAACTAGTTATAAATAATATTCTGTATTAATAATCTGAAACATTTCATTATTTAATGCTGACAAATGCATTTCCTAATGCCATTTCCAATTCATCTTATCCTCTTCTCTGCCTGCCTGTCTAGTCTTCACTGATGGGGATGGACTCACTTTGCTTTGACAGGGTGTGCGTGCTGGAGCAACGCTCAGTGTCTGAAGGGGAGTAGTGGATTGATCCACGCAGCAGGCTGCAGAGCTGGAGAGTTTGTGTTTCTGCCCCTCCAAAGCTTTGGGCAGCGGGCCGGCTCTTTTCCAGTGCATCTCCGTCAGGTGATTGCAGATAGAGAAGCAAACTAATCATGCTTTTTCTGCAACAGTAAGGTTGACTCCTTACTTACTGGTGCCCTGTGTAAATACAGCCAAGCATAAAACAGTATTGAAACTTTTCAGTTGGGTCCTTGCAGTGATTTCTTTAGAAATGTCAAGAATTCAAGCTCTAGCAGCGTTTCTGATTAATACCTGCTTCTAATCTTTGAAATATTTGTTTTGTGGCAGAAGATTAATCAGAGGAAGTAATCTGTTCTAAAGGTCTTTGGTTTATTTTTTATTGCTGGAGGATGCATGTATTTCAAAGCTGTTGAGCTTCTCCTCCAAGGAATGTGCATATTTCCTTCATCTGTCTCCTTTTATGAGCCTGCTGCATGTTGATAAGTCCTAAAGAATTATTTCCACCCTGTTCAAATGTATTTTCCCCTTACTCAACTGTAGGGACAATGACAAATCAGACTTGCAGTATAAAATGTATTTTTCTGGGAAATGACCGTGGCGAATTCAGTGCCATGCTGGTTAGTTGCTGTATTTCAAGGCAAAAGAGCTATATTTGATCTTGGGGGTGGAAAAGAAAACCACAGTGTGAAGGCTGGTGGCTGCACTGTCGCTAATTCATTGGCAGATTTGGGAAAAAGTAAAAAACTGCATTCCCTTTTTATTTTTTAGGCCAGATATTAGCATGAATTACGGCGCTAGCTACTTCAACAGGAGTCAAGTGGAAAATTTAACTCCTCGGAGAGTTGTGTGTAGTTCTGAGCCATAACTAAGGCTTTTAACTGTCACACTTCTGCAAATCATAAGAGTAATAGGTTAAAAGCCACTGCTCCTTTAAATCAGTGTTATCAGTGACTCAGAATATATATTGATTTTTTTTTTTAATTCCTACCACAGTTTCAATTAAGATTCAGCAGATCCACTCTGAGAAAACCCTGTATAAAATACCTCATAATATTTCGGTTTAATACTGCTTTTTAAATTCAGTTTAAGAAATTAGCATTGAAAAGTAATAGTATCTGTAACACATTAAAACATTGGTCTAAAAGGCTAAGGTAGAGGCTAATTCATAGCTTTTGTTATAATTTTTTTAATGTATAATTACTAGAATGTGTAAATATATATTTCATCAACTTTTTTTTCAAACAACAGTGACAAAATTTTTAAAAGTCAAATATATTCACCTAGGCATGCTACTTTCTGAATACAGGAAAATGATGACATGGTTTTTGGGGGAAAAAAAAGCAACCACCAGAAAACCCCACAACGCAAAAAAACCAGCACACCATGTTTTCCCTGCAAATGTGCCTGTAGCAATAAATCATCTGGACAAAATTATTACAGGCTATTTGTCTTCACCCTTTGTAACACACTAAGCCAATTTCAGTGCTTCATCTGAATCATTTGCTAATTTGGGGTTTATAGCACATTCGTCTTGCCCTTTACCTGTATTTATGCGTTTTGTGGAGGCTAACTCCAGATGTGCACCAGCTGTTGTCCCACATAGGATTTTGTGACCATATTCCACATGGAAGCCCTATGGAAGGAAGGCACCGTGAGGCTCTGTCATTCTCCGGGAGATTTTGAAAACTGCAGAAAAAGAAATGAGAGGGGCAGCCATTAGGGAGAAGAGCAAGATGCATGTGTAGAATAAATGCATATTAATAAAAAGGTTTGCCTCCTGAGTCACCCTGCTTCCCGTTTAGATTTCCATATTGGCATGTGGCAGCTGCTGCAATTGCTTGCATTAAAAAGTAGTACCAGGGATGTAATTTATTTTTAGTTCTCACTACAGCAATTTATCAGCCAGGAATGGGGAAAAAAAAGATATCACTGTATTGTTAGCCAGTTTTGTAAAGACCATCTGAGGTCTGTGAGTTGTAATTTGGAAACCTTTGGCAAGAAGCCTTGAAGTACAACAGGGACAACTTTGAAATTTCCTTCAGAGACGCAGACATTTGTAGCTGATACATTTGTTAGGTGGTACATGCAGATCTTTCTGAAATCTTCTGTCATTTCACAAACCAATTTAGATTTTCCATTTTCACTTGGTAGGCTTCCATCCTGTTTCCTAAGCAGGCAAGAAGTTTTTCTTGCTTCCAAGATTGTGTGCTGGGGAACTTCATATGTTAAATGTAACTTCACTGCCATCAGCCTTTGGAGGCCTCTGAGAAGTGCATTGGCTCTCCAACACGTGAGGATTTTTACTGATTTGGAAATTAGCGGGTTTAAATAAAAAAACTGAAATGCATACCCTGCGTGGCAAGTGAAAACTGTTAAGAAAAATTGCTGGTGTTATTTTATGCAAAGAATGATTAATTTCTAGAAGCCGCACTGAAATAAGTGATGACATTTCCTGTATTGTAATTTTAAGATGGCAGAACAGGAAGAGACCTTCAAGCATTGAGTGGTTTCTGAAGTTGATGACAGGCTCTAGGCTAAAGAACTATCAATTGTGGGCACGCCTCCATACCTAATTTATTAAGAAACTGGAGGGTGAGTGACATCACCATTCTAAAGCTTTTCCTTCTGAGGACAGTCTGAGGCGTTCAGTCCATATTTTCAGTGTTCTGGCATTTCATCGTTGAAGGGCTAATGTTCTTTGGCTGTTTTTTTGAAGAAATGGAGGATATTGTAAATTTACGTTGTTAAGAGTAATGGATATAAAGCTTGGTGCAAGGAGGATTTAATCATGGAGAAATGGCACTGTTGAAAGGCTGGCACTCCCCGAAAACGTGAGACTGTCTGACGTATTTTAATATTGTTAGGAACCTCGTCTATTGCTTACCTGTGCTGCAACTGCAATGAGAAGGACGCTAGAATAACATCGCAAGTCAAATACCTAAATCTGAAGACAGTAAGAAGGGGGTGGTGCAGTGGCCTGAAGGGGAAAGGAGAAACAAGAATTCCCAGTACGTCTCCAGGAGCCCTTGTCTCACCACCAGCAGCAATATCAGTAAACGGGGTGAACAGGAAATCTCCTTTATGGAAAGGAAAAATATGAGAGGGGAGAAGTGAGATGAAAAATAACTACAGTGGGGGAGAGGGAGGACTGGGAAACTCCCCAGGTGGCAAAGAACTGCAAGAAAAGATTAAAAAGAAATAAAGGCGAACTATTTAAGAATAAAGAAGTCATTGAGACCAAAAATTTAAAAATTAACCAATGAAGAGAGGGAGGAAAAGACAGATTTGGAGAAAAGATATTGATTTAGCTTTAGCCTGTGCCTCTTTGTGAAATGTTGAATTTAGAAGGCCATGGTAACGAGATCAATAAAATCTTTAAAATCATTTAATTAGATTGAAGGCCAAAAGATTAGCTCTTGTGATAAAAACTTCTGCCTTTATTTGCCAGAACAGGGGTAAAAGCATTCACTGCTCATTTACCTCCCAATTGATTTTCCTTCAAGCCAAGAAAAAATGTGCGACATTTGGACAGAAGACGGCATTGATGTACGTTATGATTTAGAAATGTAGACTACAAGGCAATGGTTGCTTAAGGGTAATTAAAAATATAGAACAAATGACAAGTCTACAAAGATTCAAAGGAAGTAAGTTTATACCTATGTGTGAGACATAACTGGTGGCAGTTACTGTCCAGCACTACTAGCTATGAAGGATGATTGGCTTCATTTTCAGTTGCTACGACTAGAGAATTTATTTCTTAATTTAATGCTTACCTCAAATGTAATTTAGGAGGAGCTGCTGATTACGTTGTGGGTGGAGAGGCCTCACAGAGAGACCTGGACAGATTAGAGAACTGGGCAATCACCAGCCGCATGAAGTTTGACAAGACCAAGTGCCGGATCCTGCACCTGGGAAGGGGCAGCCCTGGCTGTACGTACAGGCTGGGGGATGAGATGCTGGAGACCAGCCATGATGAAGAGGGGCTNGCAGTTTTGGGCGCCACAGTACAACAAGGACATAAAACTACTGGAGAGTGTCCAAAGGAGGGCAACTAAGATGGTGAAGGGTCTAGAGGGGAAGATGTATGAGGAGAGGCTGAAGTCCCTTGGTTTGTTCAGCCTGGAGAAGAGGAGACTGAGGGCAGACCTCATGGTGGCCTACAGCTTCCTCACAAGGGGAGTGAAGGGGCAGGCGCTGATCTCCTCCCTCTGGTGACCAGCAACAGAACCCGAGGGAACGGTATGAAGCTGCGACAGGGAAGGGTTAGGTTGGAGGTCAGAAAAACGTTCTTCACGGAGAGGGTGGTGGGGCACTGGAACAGGCTCCCCAGGGCAGTGGTCACAGCACCGAGCTTGACTGAGTTCAGGCAGCATCTGGACAACGCTCTCAGTCATCTGCTCTGATTGGGCTGGTCCTGTGTGGAACCAGGAGTTGGACTTGGTGATCCTTATGGGTCCCTTCCAACTCGAGATATTCTGTGATTCTATGATTCTAATTTATTTAGGTGGTTCAGGTCTTAAATCAGAAGCACACATGCTGAATTTAAATTTACCTTCTTGGGTGTATATTACAGTTTTATGAAAATAAATCAGTGATCCCAAACACAGTGGTTTTTAAAGTACTGTCCTATAACTTTTGTATTTTACATTAGTAAACATGATTATTATTTGCATTAATATTATCTTATTAATTCTTCTTCAGAAAGGAGCAAACATTGCTGTATATTTATTGGTCTAAAAGTCTTATATTGTGTTTAGTGAAAATTGACTCTTCTGCCTATAAGATACACCTTTAGAAACAAAATAACTTCACTGATGACAATTTAGTTTTATCCTAATTTATATTAATTTTATTAATTATAGCTATTAAGCTATTTTCTCTGAAGGGATGTTGTCCTGCACCAATCTAAAGCTTGGTTTCACACTTCTTCATTTCAACTAATGATTCTTGAGTGCTAAACCTGAAGTAAATGGAGCACTCCTACACTATCACACATAAGCTTTAAGATACATAGAGATGCGCTTCACAGTATACGTTCAACTTCTGACCTTTTCAGAGTCTTTCTTGAAGAGGACCAAAGGTCACCTTTCATTAACTGTATGATTGAGACTTGTAAATTGGTTTGAACCTGGCTGGATTCCTTTGTCATCATGTTTTTAAAATTGCTCGTAAAACAGTTATTTGTTCTCTGATAGTGTACTATAATGTCAAAAGAAAGGTCATGGAAATTTATGTTTTTGCATTAAAATATCTAAGAGAAGGTCATGGAATCTCATCTTCACTGTGCTCTGGGAGTCAGCAGAGGTGGATCAAAGGGGTTTTCAGCCCTCAGAGTAAACTGGGAGACTCTGGGTTCATTTGGGTTGGGTTTGATCTTTTTTAAGAGGAGGGGCTTTTCTTCCACCTGAGTGTCAAGCTTTCAGAATTACATTTGTGTTCAGACATGGCTTTCAGTGTCTTCCCTTCACAGTTGCTTGGTTTTCAGTATCTTCTGTAGTATACAGTGTCCCGATAATTCACAGTGTCCTTGAGCAAAAACAGACTAGGAAAAACTTAATTCAGAAGAGTGCATCTGTTTTGCTTTAGGATTTGTTTGCAGCTGACCTTTGATAAGGGCTGGTTCATACTTGCAGGTTTTTAGAATTCATTTTGAGTGTGTGCTTGTCTGAACTTTTTATTAATTCTGTTTTTCTTTCCTTTTGCAGATTGCAGATAGAAGAATCTTCTAAACCTGTAAGGCTGTCACAGCAGCTGGACAAAGCTGTAACCACGAACTACAAACCGGTGGCAAATCATCAATATAATGTAAGTAGCTTTCAATATTTTTCTTTCTTCGCCTATTCAGGAAGGGCCTGACTCAGGACTCCAGAATTGCTCTGCTGCTGTCCTGCAGCCCTTTTGCTCACAGTTGGCCACTGTCTTGGGAAACGTTCCATGTTGTCTGGTTTCTCCATGATTTTGTCTTCTGGGGATCTTCTTTCTGTCTAAAGACCAGTATCACTCTTGGAGCTAAGGTCTGCCAATTCTCTCTTGCATTGCCTGATGGAGGGCAGACCGCCTTTACCCAAGCCTTTTCTAGTGTCCTTATTACATTCTTCCCCTAGTCTTCTTGTGAAATGTAATTTTGAAGTTCGGGGATAAAAGGCAGTTCTGGGTTTGTGTTATGAGATGTAGAAGCACTCCTTTGAGCCAAATAAAATATCATATGGAGGTGGGTAAGAGACGTGAAAAGAATCATTAGTTTCCAGTCCTTTGCAGGAACTGCCAACAAGCAGAAAAGAATAACAGCTGATAATTTTTCACAGTTTCATACCTTCATAGTACGTGTTATTTGCATCATTAGCTTTGTCAATATTACACCCACACTGCTGTTCCAGATCAGTTGATGTACATACAAACTATAATGTCCTTTTTCTTAAAGATCCTCTTTGAGTAATTTGTATGTATGCATATATAATCGCTGCTACTGTTGAATGTGAGAAATGTTAAGTCATACTGAAAATGAGTCACTGTGTTAGTCATTTAAACTTTTACACTTTTTATTAAGATTTTATTTACATAAAACAAATGACAATATACTGGATGATATTTAAGCATTATTCTGAAAAGCAGTCTCTTTCCACGGAACCAAAAATAATCCTTTCTTTCTCATGGGACTGTTTTGTAGTAGTTACTGTTCGAAGTCTGATCTATACATAGATAATCATACCAACATAACTATTTGAGCTAAGAGAATGACATTTAACCAAAATAGTCACACTGGTATATCCTGCTATTTAAGTGCAGCTTTGTATGAGTATATTGTTTTATGATGATACTGTGATGTACAGCTTCTCTTTTTAGTGGGATTCTGTGCCATTGCCCTGACACTAGCATAATTACAACAGTATGACTTCAACCCAGAGACAATCTTTGAACCTTTACTCCAGTTGCAAACTGCTATTGTCATATCATCCTTAGAGTCCAGAGGAGGCCGTGAAGATGATCAGAGGGCTGGAGCAGCTCTCCTACGAGGACAGACTGAGGGAGCTGGGGTTGTTCAGACTGGAGAAGAGAAGGCTCCAGGGAGACCTAATTGCAGCCTTCCAGTACTTCCAGGAAAGCTGGAGAGGGGGTGTTCACAAGGGAAAGTAGTGAGAGGACAAGGGCTAATGGGTTTAAACTAAAAGAGGGGAGATTTAGATTAGATGTTAGGAAGAAATTCTTCCCTGTGAGGGTGGTGAGGCACTGGCACAGGTTGCCCAGAGAAGCTGTGGCTGCCCCCTCCCTGGCAGTGTTCAAGGCCAGGTTGGATGGGGCTTTGGGCAACCTGGTCTAGTGGCGGATGTCCCTGCCCATGGCAGGGGGGGTGGGACTAGATGATCTTTGAGGTCCCCTCCAACCCAAACCATTCTGTGATTCTGTGATCATTGCAGAAATTTAAGTCTTGTGTGAGATTCAGGGTTATAACCAGGATGTAACCAGGCTTCTTAAAAGCCATGATGCTCTTGTGTCCTAAGTGTAGTGTTTTTATTGGTTACACAGCTGTCCATGATAATGGAAATCCATTGGCAGTATTTGCTTTTCATGTCTACCTTAAAGGCGTTCTGATGGAAAAATCTAGTAGGACATACTTGCACCCGAGTCGCTCTTGGCCATGCCTTGGCTCTAAAGGCCCAGGCACAACTACTTTCTACCATATCTTTCTTTTCGTTAAGTCTTTTATTAAGTTTCAGGTTAGATGGCTGGGAGAACAAGTCCATGAACTTTTTAAACCTCTTGGTTAATTTTTTCTGCTGTTTTCAAGCAGCAGTTGCTTTCTGAAAACTTGCTGCACTGCTTGTAATTGTATGACAGCCCTGTTGGGGACAAGGCTTTTCACAAAAAAGAAGAAAAACAATGTGGCGTACATGCTGATGCATTCAGACATCTTTCAGGGAGTTTCTGAGGAACAAATTAGAATCTACTAAATAAGAAAGAAAGGGATAAAATTTCCTGAAGGAACAGATGATAGAATATTAAATGGGGCTTAAGCGTGGCTGCTCCATGAACCCCTAAATTAAATACAAGAGGAAGGAGGAGGAAAAGAAATTACCTGTGGATTGGAAATAGCAATAGCTTGTTTGAATACCAATTTTTCCTTTAATAAGGACTGAGAAAGTGATAGTGATTTTTTTTTCCAAACCAATTACATTAATCCCACCTTTTATGAGAAGAAATTGCAATTCCATTACAGTATATGCCACGATTATAATTCAGCTTTTTTTCCATGGGAAAGGGACCTTAATTTTCTGTATTTCTGTAAATATTGTGCATGTTTACAGGGTTGCAATGTTAATGTTCTTGCAGCTGGAATCTGTCTGTGACTTAATTATTTTTTGTAATACGGCAGCGAAATTCTTTAGTGGCCCTGGTTACCCCTCCAGAGCTTGCTTTCCTCTCATCCCACACTCCTGTACTACAGAGGCTGATACCCATGCTTCAGGGAACGGGAAGACCTTTAAGACTTCTTCCAAGTATCTTCAGATGAAACTTTTAAGATTTAGTCTCACTTCTCTATCACCTTTGTATTAGCTGTCTACTGAAGCAGAGAAATACATCAGCTTCAGTGTTAATGATGCCTTCAAGATGGCAATTTTGGCAGCTTTTCAGCAAGCTTAGCAACACACTGGGAAGGTAAACACAGAGAAATTGGTTTCTGTATGAAGACTTGCAGGGATAAACTCACAATTCCTACACCTGACAGCTTGTTCTACAATGGTCCTTCCTTAAAATCAAACCGTATTTTAATGCTTTTTAAATTTAAAAACCACACAGTTTTAAAGAAATCTAATTAGTTTGCAGTGTACATGCGTTCTGTAATGAGACTCTCAAAAAGTCCTTTAAGCCGAGTGCATAAAGCATCCTGTTTGCAAAGAAAACAGGAAGGAAAATAAAAGAAAGGCTGCATTGTAACTTGCTGTGAGCAGTGTATTCACAGGACAAAAAGACAAAGCAGCAACAGATACCATGCCTTTTTTTTTTCTTTTTTTTTTTGTAAATAGCAATTCACAATGCGCTCGGTGTTTTCAGACAACAGTGGGAGCTGTTGCTGAAGTTGGAGGGAACTGCTGGAGTGTTGCTAATGAGAAATGTGGGCAACTGGGATGCTAGCTGCAAATAACTTTTCAACAGAAGGAGGGTTTGGTATTCAGTTTCCTGTGCAAGTTGTTTTTATACGTTAATGAATTAAGAATATTAGAATATTTAAATGATATTTGCATAGGGAATACAAACACTCCTCCTTGATTTACTTTAGCTCATTCGGAGAATGTAAAATAGAAGCTCCTGCTGGGGAGAGTGTACTGAGGCACTAAAATAATAGAGAACGAAGAATGCTGGGCATTACAGTTTGCTAGCAAAAAAACGATTGTGCTTCCGTTAAAAAGACTGCTTTGTGTTATTTTCCAGGAGACTGTTCTTTGTGTAATTAGGATTTTATACCAAATCGTGAAATAGCCCTGTCAGAGACCTAACATCAATGAAGATAATGTTGAGAATTTCCTTATTGTTACTTTGTTCCTTTGTGTAGGAAGCATCAGTTTTAAAGCAAATAGGGTTTTTTCCTCCACTTGGAGAGAGTTGCAGCTAGTTGCTAGCTAAGCACATTTTCGCTATATGTCATTTGAAGAAGTACAAACCGTACTATGGATTTTTTGTTGTTGTTCTCAGAGATTGTCTTGAGAGTCCCAGCAGCTTCTCCCATTACGCCCATGTTACTTACCCGTTATTCCCGTAGCTCTGCCACGTACAGAAGGAATAACCTCACTGCTGCGCTCTTGTTCTTGCTCCTTAAAACAAAAAACAGAAAAAGAGAAGATGGGTTTCTTCCATCACTTCAGCTTGACCTTTCACCTAAGGAGGCTGCAGTTTATTTCTGGTTTTCTTCTTGTTCATTTTGTTTCTGTTGTTTGGGGAGGTAGAAAATTGCAGAAGGGTTGGTAGGAACAGGCATAATAGCTGCTGCTGTGGCAGAGTCATGCTGCCCGTTACTTGCTGTCTTTATCTTTCACACCGCGTCTTTCAACTGGTATATATTATCAAGTCAAAGAAAAGTTGATAACTTCAAAAACAAATGTATAGGTCTTTACACTGAAAAGTGACCTCAGATGTATGCAGGAATCCAGAAGTCAGTAAAGCACTGCGAATAGAGGCACCTTCATCTCTCCTACTGTATTTTGGACTTGACCGTTAAAGTATCAGCGGCTTTTCTGGCAACATATTAAGGCTGGATAATCTGTCTCCTCCTCTTGCAAAATATTAACATGCCTATATTCAAAACATTTTTAATGTTCCCAGTCCTAGTGTCCCACAAGCCAGTGTCTCAAATGTAATAGGGCTCTATTGAAAATCCTGTGGAGTATTGTTTACCAGTATCAGCCACGACCTGAATGGCAACTGCACAGAGAAACCGGAAAGTTCTGTGGATCCTGAAGTCAAAAAAAGGCTGAAAACTCAGGCTCAAGAAAGCCTGCTGCAAATGATTGCAGTGGCTAATTAGAAAACTCTGCTTGCAGGAGTATACCCTGTCGATGTATAAACAGCTGGGTAAAAAACTGGCTGGATGGCTGGGCCCAGAGTCGTAGTGAGTGGAGTTACATCCAGTTGGTGGCCGGTCACAAGTGGTGTTCCCCAGGGCTCAGTACTGGGGCCAGCGCTCTTTAATATCTCTATCAGTGATCTGAATGAGGGGATCGAGTGCGCCCTCAGTCAGTCTGCAGACCACAGCAAGCTGGGGAGGAGTGTTGATCTGCTTGAGGAGGGGAGGACCTGGACAGGCTGGATTGATGCGCCAAGGTCAGTTGGATGAGGTTGAACAAGGCTCAGTGCTGGGTCCTGCACTTGGGTCACAACAACCCCAGGCAACACTACAGGCTTGGGGCAGGGTGGTTGGAAAGCTGCCTGGAGGAAAAGGACATGGGGGTGCTGGTTGACAGCCACTGAACATGGGCTGGCCATGTGCCCAGGTGGCCAAGAAGGCCAAAAGCATCCTGGCCTGCATCAGGAATGGCGTGGCCAGCAGGACTAAGGAAGTGATCGTCCCCCTGTATTCGGCACTGCTGAGGCCACACCTCAAGTGCTGTGTTCACTTTTGGGCCCCTCAATACAAGAAGGACATTGAGGTGCTGGAGCATGTCCAGAGAAGGGCAACGAAACTGCTGAAGGGGCTGGAGCACAAGTCTGATGAGGAGCGGTTGAGGGAACTGGGGTTGTTTAGCCTGGAGGAAGCTCAGGGGAGACCTGATCGCTCTCTATAACTACTTGAAAGGAGGTTGTAGAGAGGTGGGGGTCGGTCTCTTTTCCCAAGTCAGAAGTGATGGGAAGAGAGGAAATGGCCTCGAGCTGTGCTAGGGGAGGTTTCCATTGGATAGTGGGAGAAATTTATTTACCGAAAGGGTTGTCAATCATTGGAACAGGCTGCCCAGGGAAGTGGTGGAGTCAACATCCCTGGAGGTATTTAGAAGATGTAGATGTGGCGCTTAGGGACATGGGTTAGTGGTGGAGTTGGCAGTGCGAGGCTAACGGTTGGACTCGATGATCTCAGAGATCTTTTCCAACCTATAATGATTCTATGATGTCTTGATTTTTGAAGTTGTAGTCATGCTTTCCTTATCATGTGGTGCATGTATCTTACGGGACGGTTATTCCTGTGTTTGACCAGGAACTACCAAAGGGAAAGAATCTGCAGCAGTTTTTCAAACAGGACCAAAAAATATTTATTGTACCCAACTAGATTAGATTATTTTTAATAATGTTTGGGTTGCTGTTGTCTCCCCATTTTCTTCTGAAAACACAAGGTAACATGGCACTGTCTGCAACTTTGTGCATGCCAGGTATTTTCTCTACCTTGGTTTCACTCCATGTAAAATGATGATACTGACATACTTCATTATGATCTTACTCATTCGTGTATTTGAAGTGCTGTCAGCCTCGTTGTGTATGTGACTGTGTTTTCCCTTTGACTCTTTCCAGCTTAGAAAGCAAAGAAGCAGTTTTCAAATATAAATGATACTAGAAAATAGAAACCAAAATTGTTCTTGTAGATGGAAATGAGACTTCCAAAATACAGAGTGCAACGGGATTCTGATCGTAGCAGATGCTTTTCAACACTAGCATGAAGTATAAACATTAGACCGAGATGTGACATATTCATGTATTTTTGAAGACCAGAAGGACAGCTTCGTACTAAAATAAATTGTAAATGTTTGTTTTAAACCCTGCATACTTCATTGGCCTCACGATGCACCCGTGGCCTTGCAGCAAGTCCCTACACCATTGCACTTGAGTTAGAACATGACAGTCATAGTAGATGATTGCTCTGGAGATGGTTTCTCTGCAGGAAAAATGTAAGTGCTCATCATATGTGTTAGGAAATTCTGACTTGAGACAGGTGTAAGTTAAAAGCAAACTGACTAGCATCAGATCAATTGAAGATCGGACACAAAGACCTTTTTGGCAATCAAACAGTTGATTTAGTGTACTGATTATCTTGCAGGTAGCACTCTCACGTGTCTCATAATTCATCGTACATTTCATGCAGCAAAGGACCAATTTCCTGTGCCCCACTCTTTATATCATTTCTTTCAGTGCTTCATGCAGAAACCCTTGCTCACCTACCAGGACATGAGGAGTGCTGTAGGTCCTGGTAGACTTTGAGATTAATTAGACTTTCCCAGCTTCTCCGATACCTGTATGATTATGTGAATATACCCAGTGGAGAACTGGCCAACTCTTTGTTGGTGGAAGTGCAAGGCAGATAACCCTGAGCACACCCTGCCAGTGCTGCTTGGTAAAGAATACAGCCTACAGCCACAGGAATGGTGTCTTAGTACACCCTTTAGCTGTGTAGTAATTTTCTGTTGTATTAATGGATCCCATATGTATTTTGGGTTTTGAAATGTGTCAGCTGAGTAGACTTTTTTATATGTATCTTAATGTCATTGCAGTTCTACTTCATGCATTTACAACTAGATGCAATCTACTTACTCTATCCTGTATAGTGAGACCATACCAGCAGAGAAACAGAAACTGAAGCCCCAACAGGGCTTCCAAAGCTTACAATTAAAACTTTTCCAAGCTCCTAATGAACTGTCTGTTGTACTTTCAGAAGCAGCAAATATTTTGACACGCTATTGTTAATAGCATGGTCAATGTCCTCGATCTATGTTCCTACTCTAGTTTCTGTGGTGTAACAATTCTGCTGTAGGTGACGGCAACCATGTTGTACCATGAAGCTGTTTTACTTGCTGCTCCAGTTTGCTGTTGTTACAAAGCTGTTACTGTTTTTAATATTTTTTTTAAAATGCAGAAGCGGAAGAGTTAAATAATTACACCAAAGTGTATTAGCGGATAAAAATCAGTTTGTGTTGAGAGGTTGTATGTTTTATAACACTAACATACAGCTGGAAGAGCGGACAAGTATTTGGATGCCCAAGTCCATCTTAGGTTTCAAGCAGAAGCAACTAGCTTCAAGCTATTGGTTGGGAACAATCGCCCTGCATTCAATTTAGTGATGTACATCTGTTTCAGGATTGAAAGAGAGTTGGCTGGCCAGAGACCTGTGAGCAACAGCAAAGGTGGTAATAGTTTTTAGCCACTTTGGGACAGATGCCAAGAGACAGGCTATTTTCACTCAGAGAGTAGGAGGGAGTTAGCTGGCAAGGAAACATAGGAAAAAATAAATTGTGCCTTAAAACTAATCTCTCTTCTTAAAAATAAGATTTGTAGTGTCCAGTGGAACCATGAATTTTCATTTCTAGGCTTCTCTGAAGGTCTTTCTTTAGAGGATCAGGTGTGAGACATTGGAGGCAGAATAACTCCCATTCTGATTGGGGTTTCTTTGCGGTGTGCTGGTCTGTGCAAATCTTGCTTCTGATGATGAATCTGAGGAAATGCTGGAAGTATTTTTGGATAAAAGTTTCTTCAAAAATATATGGTTGTCTTGTGCAAATTACAATAGTTAAGGACTTTTTAGTATGCATCCTGAAACAGGATGATGTGTGGCATCAAGGGGCCTCTGCTTGCTCAGAAGGTTTCTCTTTGGACAACCATAACTGGGTGTGCTACTCAGGTTTCTCCCGAAGAGATACCATCCATGCCCTCAAAGTGTGTCTTCACTTGGTGTGGATTGGTTTTATATTGACGGAGTGGTTGCCTTGAGTGCTGTTTCTGGAGCAGATGAGGCAGGGCCATTTGAGCATCGTTTGGGCAAGTGGTTGTTACGATTGTGCATGTCCATGTTGGTCTGTGGATTCTCCCGAGTATGGGAATTTGTAGGTTGTCTGATATTTGTCATTATATCAACAGAGCTGGAGTGAAAGTACTGTCTTAGCTTGGATTTCTGTACTAATACGAATTCTCTCTCCAGGTTTGGGTACATCATGCAGGCTCTGTTTCCAGAGGGTTTTACTGGTTAAAGCAGAGATAGAATAGAATAGAATAGAATAGAATAGAATAGAATAGAATAGAATAGAATAGAA